>VXBC01007728.1:837779-1071707 GCA_013399945.1 Ploceus nigricollis | reverse complement strand
TCGGCACTAATGGGACCTTCAACGACAGCGGGGCCGGCCCGGGCTGGGGCACGCCGTACTCTCTGCACACCACCATCACTCTCATCAGCCTGGCCAGCTTGCTCATGCTCTTCACTGTCTTTGGCAACGTCCTGGTCATCATCGCTGTCTTCACCAGCCGGGCGCTCAAAGCCCCCCAGAACCTCTTCCTGGTCTCCTTAGCCTCAGCTGACATCCTGGTGGCCACGCTGGTCATCCCCTTCTCGCTGGCAAATGAGGTGATGGGGTACTGGTACTTCGGTAAAGTCTGGTGTGAGATCTACCTGGCCTTGGATGTGCTGTTCTGCACCTCTTCCATTGTGCACCTCTGTGCCATCAGCCTGGACCGGTACTGGTCCATCACACAAGCCATTGAGTACAACCTCAAGCGTACCCCGCGACGCATCAAATGCATCATCTTCATTGTCTGGGTCATCTCGGCTGTCATCTCCTTCCCACCACTCATCTCCATCGAGAAGAAGAGCGGGCAGCAGGCTGACCAGGGGGTGGCAGGGTGCAAGATCAACGATGAGAAGTGGTACATCATCTCTTCTAGCATCGGCTCCTTCTTTGCCCCCTGCCTCATCATGATCCTGGTCTACATGCGCATCTACCAGATAGCCAAGAGGAGAACAAGGGTCCCGCCGAACAAGCGGGCAGAGCGCCCCGAGAAGAAGCAGAATGGCTTGACTGACAAGGAGGACCTGCCAGCCACAGCGCAGCTCAACGGGGAGAAGGCAGCAGGAGGCAGTGGCGGGCAAGAGGGAGAGGTCAATGGCATAGACATGGAGGAGACCTCTTCCTCTGAGCACCAGGAGAACAACCAGTGTAAGAAGTCAGAGAGACCATCGAGAGGAAAGACCAAGACTAAGCTGAGCCAAATCAAGCCCGGGGACAGTTTGCCCAGGAAGACAGAGGAGGAGAGGAACACCAAAGGGTCCCGCTGGAGAGGCAGGCAGAACCGGGAGAAGCGCTTCACCTTTGTGCTTGCAGTGGTGATCGGGGTCTTTGTCATCTGCTGGTTCCCCTTCTTCTTCACCTACACGCTGATGGCCGTCTGCGAGAGCTGCTCCGTGCCCGACACCCTCTTCAAGTTCTTCTTCTGGTTCGGTTACTGCAATAGCTCCTTGAACCCCGTCATCTATACCATTTTCAACCATGACTTCAGACGGGCTTTCAAAAGGATCCTCTGCAGGTTAGAGAGGAAAAGGAATGTTTGAAGGACCCTTTGCTACCGGCAGGACTAACCAAGACTTTGTAGGAGTGTGAAGTACATCTCTCTTGGGCTGTGCTTCCTTCAGCTCGTGGTTTCCTTCAGCTTGTGAGCAGGAAGCCTTTAAAACCTGAGATGAGCCTGTGGGAGCAGTGAGGAGCAGCAGGCAAGTGGAGGTCCGAGCCGTGGTATTCGGCTTGCCAGGGGAGGATGGCCTTTGACTTGCTTGGTTTATTTTGTTAGTTTTGTTTTTTTTTTCTTTTGCCAGAATCTCTCAGTGGATATTCTCATGACTGCTCAGTTTGACTCTTTAAAGCAAACATCGTGCAGCTCTGTGAGATGAACGACAAAGAGGGAGTATGCCACACCAGAGGTGTTGGCTTTTTTATTTTGTTGTGTCTTTTTTCCCCCCTGTTGTATATGTAATGAATTTTGACCCCCTTGTAAAATACAGTATTGTATTCTTGAATTTGAATGTCTTAATTTTTGTAAGGCAAGCAGCTTTGAAACTGTGAATGCTTTAATTATCTTTGATACCTTAAAAGTCTTTCCTTTCCTACCCCCTGCAAAGCCCCTCACTCAAAACCACTGAACAACTAGAGCCATCCCCCTACCTGACAGTTTGATAATATTACCAAAATTCCCAAATTCCTGGTGGCTTTTTTTTTTTTTTTTTTTTGGCTTTAAAGCTTAAGATCCCAGACCTCACCAGACTGGCTATTTATTTTTGTTGCTATTTTTTTTATGTCATACCTGTTTCTGTTTAATTTCTGTGTTGCCTGTGACACAACAGAGCTGAGATGGCAACAGCCATCTCGTTACTCGTGAGAGCAGAGCCCGACGGAGCGGTGGCTTTGCTGTGCAGGCAGGGATGACCCAGGCAACAGAGACTGTCTCCCTTGCAACGTGAGCCTTGGGACCCTGCCAAGCTCCCCACGAGTTAATCTTGTTTGATATTATACCACTCTGCAGCACTGAAATGTGTTCGATGCTCACTTGCTTCCTCCACCTCAACTGTAAATAGGTAACGTTTCAAAGCAAACAGCAGGGCTCTGCATATCACGTTATCTCATCTGTGCTGATTTGTGATGGTTTAACTCCTGCAGGATTTCCTGCAGAGAGGAAGGGGTTTGTGCACAGTGGCCATTCGTCTTTCTCAATTAAGAAAGAGTTCAGTTTTTAACCTGCCAGTCTCATCTTTCCTAGGAAATAGGGAAGCATCCCTCTTTCAGTCTTATACAAGGCAAAACTCTGAAATGGGAAACTTAACTTCCAGTTTCTCCATTATTTTATAGTGTAATTAAGTTTTTCTTTTTTTTTTCTTTTAAATCCAAGTGTAAATATTGTGAGATTGGGGCAGGAGAGAGAGTTAATATTGCTTTTACACTCTTTCCTGAAATGGCTTTCAGCTCTTTGTGCTAAAAAAAAAAATCCAAAACAAAAATGGACAGAACAAATCTAACATCCTTGTGCCATGAATAAATTTCTGGAGAACATTTATAGGAAAAACTTTTGATTTAACACAATAAATAAATGAATCTGCAAGTCTTTTAATGTTAGTAAAACAGCTTTATCAAATGCTGACAAGTCACAGAAATGGTTTGGAGAAAGCAAAGTTTGTATACGTTGAATGTATAAATGAATTTGCCTTCTCTGGAGTTGTATGGTACACAGGAAGAGACTTTAAAAATACATTTTTACTTTTGGGAAGTGTTTTGTTGATTTTGCTCTCTCTTTTGACTTTCTAATTAACTCCAAGTGTCCCCGGATGCATCTTGGGACTTGGAGAGCAGTGTTTACATTCACTTGCATTTTCAGAACTGAATCCTCAAGAGGTGAGGAAAGCAAATAAACTGTGCTTTAATGTAAAAAATGAAACAAAAAAAAAAAACCAAAACCAAACCACAAGCAGAAGTTGCTATAATGGATGATTATTTTTATTAAATAAAAAAGCGTTTACAGATCAAGTGTGAAAATCCTCTGAATAATGTTAGTTGTTTTATTTTATTGTATTTTATTTTCTGAACTGTCCACCGATCTGCTGGTAGCTTTGGTCTTGCAATTTTTTGAAGAACACACTGGGAAAAGCATTCATATTGTGTGAAAGGGATTGTCAGCCCAGGTAGGAACAATGACTCTGTTCATTATGCAGTGGCATAATAACAAATGAGTCCTTGATATTTCTCGGGTATTTCCACCCCCCTCTTTGTGCGACAGGAAGGGCATTCATGTGTTTGTTAAAGAAAAGAGTGTAGGGTTTGAGGGTGTGATTTGCACCCTGGGAGTGCAGCCTGGCACTGCTGCTGGGGACGCCTGCCTGGCATGGCGTTTGCAGCCATTGTCAGGGTTTTCAATAATGAGTTTGCAAACGGGATTAGAAACAATTAGGCTGGAAGGCAACATTTTGTGATACATGCGGGAGTGTCCACCTGAGTGGGTCTTTGTTTCCAGCCCCCAGGAGCTAGAGCTTGCTTGCCCTTCCACCAGTGCTGCCAAGACCCTCCCTGAAGGAGGTGATGGGGGAATGTTTCCCACCGAATGTGGAACTGCTTCTGGTGAGAAAATAAACGACCAGGGCCCCGTGTGGGAGCTGCTGGTCCAGTGGCCCCGCTCTGCCAGTGCCCTGGGGTTGCAGCTGGAGGTGCTTGGCATGGTGGTAGGGGGCCAGGGTGTGCAGGCAGCATCACTGCTGGGGGTAGGGCACCTGATGGTGGCCCAGAGATGAGCATCTGGCTCACCTCGTGGTTGCCTTTGCAGGTCAGGGGAACTTGGTTTGGGTAGAGTGTCCTGCTTCCATTCTAGTCTGGGCTGACCCTGATGGCCTTGGAGGCTTTTACAAAGCAGATCCCGTGGGAGACTCTGGGTCAGTTCCTGGGACACAAGGTGATCCAGAGCCATTGACTGCACTTGCTCCACCCCTCTGGCTGTCAGTTGTCCTTGCTACCAAATCTCTAGTGTGGACAGTAGAGTATTTTGCTGGGTTTGGGGCTGGGAGACTGAGGTTCTTCCCCTTCCCCCTCCTGACTCCCTCCCCATCATTGCTTCCAGGTCATTCCCTTGCAAATGACGCATTAAGGGATGTAATGTACTTTGATTGTTTTTTACAACCTTTTGTTTTGGGGCTGAAAGGTTAATGGTGTGAGGGGAGGGAGGGGGACTTGTCTCCCCAGCTGGGTGGGAGCCAGCCAGGCTGGCACAGCAAACACCAGGCAGAGATGCCAGTGCCAGCTCTGCCCTGGGAGATGTTTCTCCACCACTTTCCTCTGTGGGGTCACCCTGCATGCCATCCCTTGAGTAGGGACCCCCAAGGAGGGCACAAAGGTGCCAGACAAGGGATGTGCAGGAGGGGCTCGGGTGAGTTGGTCTGGTGGAGCAAATGTCCTGAAATGCTTCTGGGGAGAGCTGCATGAGCAGCAGGGCTGCCCTTGCAGAGACCTGTGGCTGCCTGCCCAGGGCTTGTCCTGATCCCCTCAGAACTACTGATGTATTCATCTGTTCTCATGGGGTTTTGGTCCAGTTCTCAGGGGGCCAAGGAGCTGGCCACATAGAGGAGCCTCTTTCCAGTGAGGGAGGGACTTGGCCTAAGTCACTCTGCTCACACAAAATGAGTTTCCCACACCCAGAGGAGCCTTGGTGGATTTCAGACAGTGTCCATCAGCCTTCCTGTGCTGTAAGTATCCCCAGTCCCACCCTGCATCCTCTTGCCCAGGGGAAGGTTCCCTCTGGGTTGGGTGGCGGCCCTGCTGCCTGTGCAGCTTTCACCAGTTGAAGCTCTTTGTCTTATTTCTTAACATTCCCTGTTCTTTGGAAAAGTTCAAAGTCTGTCGAGATTGCTCCATTATTACAGCCAGTGCCCTGGCAGATAGCTCCACTTGCAGCTCTCATCATCTCTGGTATGAACTGCTCTTTGCAGCTGGTTTATCGGAACATCTCTGTGACTTGTGAAATGTTTGTAGTAGCTGTGATTTCTGTGCCTTATCTCAAGCTGTAGAAATGGAAAGAAATGAAGAGAGAGCAGAATTTGCATCAGCCCAACCCTTGCAGTAGCCACTGGTACTCACTCAGCTCACAAATGCTCAGGACCAGATCCCAGCCCCTGTGGGAACAGAAAGTGTCATAGTCTGAGCCCTGGGAAGTCCAGGTGAAATTCCATCTGGGGGTCACAGTGCAGGAATGCACAGTGCAGGGAGGCTACAGCACAATCCCAAATATCCTCAAGGCTGAGCAGAGAGGATGGTGAACAGGGCTGTGGAGGACACAAAAATCCATGCCTTTTTTGTGTCAGGCCATGGCTAGTCCCAGGAGGGAGGTGTCATGCAAGCAGAGGAGGAGGAGGCCTGCTGTTGTGGAGCAGGGATTGTTAAGAATGGAGATACTGATGTTTGAGCTGGTCATTCAGCATCCTTCCATCTTGGGACACCTTCTTGGCCATTTCAGTTGTCCCCTAGGAGAACTCATTTCCCAGGGAGGACCACAAATACTGACATCATCTCACATCCAGGAGTATGGGGGCGTGAGCTGGTCTCAGCACCCAAATCCAACAGAGAGACATGAGGATAGACCATAAAATGGAGCAGGAAGACAACTCCCTCACTTAAGCACAGGTGTCATCAACAAAGGTATAAACTTGTTGGCTTAAACTAGCTTAAAACTGCTTAAGCTGGCTCTAGTTTAGTCTGTTAGTGTGATCGTCAATTCCATGCTGGCTGAGTTCGGAGAGAGCATCTGTGCTGGCTTGGATCTAAGGTCCTGCTTTGCTTCTGTGGCTCTGAGAGTGGCTTGCAGCAGATTTTAGGGAATAGTGAAGAGCAAGGACCCTTCCCAGGAGGCTTGGGGCTCATTAGGTGCTCTGGGATTTCCTGGGGCCAGCAGTGCCTTTTGCACTAGTGGAGAAATTCCACTGACATGTGTTTCCTGTCAGTAATGCTCTGCAGCGGGAGGTCTGGAGGGCTTTCTAAGGCATGTTTGAGTCAAAAGCCAGCAGTTGGGTCTGTGTGAGAGTGAGGGGGTGAATGGGTTTTATCAGGAGGTGAGACGAGCTGAGCATCCCTGCTTTCCTGCGTGCAGTGCCTGCAGCCTTTGGCCCAAATTGGTTTGGGCACAGCCCAGGATATTGCATCTGCAGGAGCAGCCTTGAGGTCCTCCAGAGCTCTGTGACCTGCTGCAGGGTTCACTCCCAGACATGAGAAACATTTGCTTTAAGTCAGCTGCTGCATGGAGGAATAGATTGCTCTGTTGCTGTTTGAAACAGTAGTGTTTTGCTGGACCATGACTTTATGGCCTTTTTTCTTGTTTGTTTTTCAATTGCTCTCCACAGAAAATAAGAAAAGAACAATCTTCTCATTGCTGGACATCTCTGATAAAATAATTTCTGGTGAATGCTGCCTTTTCTTCATCTGTGCATGTGGCGTTGCTGCAAAGTATTCACCTTAAGTTTTACACCTTAAGATGTTACTGAAAGATTCCCCAAGTGAAAAATGAAATAAATGTATAAATATTTAGGACTCTGCACCCAAACTTATTTTCTGAACTGACTGAACTTTTTTCAAGAGTGAAAAGCTGAATTCTGGTCTTTTGCTACCAGGATAACTTTTGTCACTAGAAGAATTTGGACAAACTGTTCCTCTAGCAGACCAAACCATGCAGGGTTGGACCCTGAGTGTGGCAGACCTGGCAGCTTGGCTGCTGGGATGCTGATTTATACCCTGCTGGAGCCCCCCCTTCCCCAGCTTATTCCTGCAGTCACAATTCCTGGATAATCTAGTGATAAGTCCTCTCTGTGTAAGGCTGAGCTTGTTCTTGGTTCCATGATGCAGGTACTTGAGTCGAAATGGCTCCTTGAACAGGGTTTGTCAGAATGAAGTTCCTGTTTTTAATTTAGGCATAAACAGCTCTCCATGCTCGTTGTCTCTGCTGTGCTGTTACCCAGACAGGGCACACTTCCACAGGGGACACCAAATGCAGCACTGAGCTCTTCTTTTCCCCAGGGAGTGCCCAAAACACAGAGAAGTGGCATGACCTCAGTCAGCCACATGACCAACATGAAAAGGGAGTGGAGTCTCCCTGTTTTTCTCTTGGTTATGGGTTTGACCTGTAACCTAAGCACAAGCCAAAGATTTATACTTCAGAGATGCTAGTTAAAAGTAATCCTGAATTTATTATTTTAAAACAAATATCTTGTGGCTTTAAACCAGCCTCAAAATCTAGTGGGGGCAGAAGAGTTAAAATGTCCAGTTCAAATGAAATCACCTGACTTGCTTACTTTGAAAGATTTACCATCTAGGGCCTTCGGCGTTGCTGTCTCAGGGTAATGAAGATACATCCGATACATTCGGAGAAGCAGCATAATTGCTTTCATCAACACCAGTCAGTGTTTGGGTGAGATGGCTTTTAAACAGTGCAGCAGGGAGGAAAAGAAAAGCTAAATGCTGCTCTGCTGAGTTGGGCACGCACCGAGGAGAGCAAGGTAAGCAGTGTTGGATGCAGGGCAATCTTTCATCACTGTTGGCTCTGTGGGGGCTAATTAGAGAGTTTGTTCTGGCTGCTGTGACTGGTATGGATGGGACTTGGTCCAAACAGGGTTTTCTGTAGTAAAATAAGATGATTGTAGCAACAGATGCAATGGTGGCAACTGCCTTTAAAGCCCAGTGTTAATTGGCTTAAACCTTTGCATTGGAAATTATCTGCTCCTATTGTAGCTGTTGCTCATTGTTCCCAGAAATGCCTGTTCCTGACCCTGCTGCTGGGTGATGTGAGAGATGTGCAACCGTGTCAGGAGGGTGGTCAAGGACTAGGAAACGATTCACACCAGTGACATGCACCCATGGGGAGCCTGGGTTTTATTTGCCCTAAGTCAAATAGCTGTTTTCATCACCTTAGCTTCATGGATTCCCACTGCAGAGGATGTAGGAGTGACTGGGGGTAGGATGAGGGCACACACTTGGAGTCCATGGAAAATGAGACACAGTGAAGCTGGGTGTGGAAATGGTTGGTGTAAACCAGATGATACTACTGTACACCCATCTGCAAAAGCATTCAGCCTGAAATGCTATGGGAGGCAAACCACCACAGCAATTCCAGCAACTGATAACATAAAGATAGGACCCTCCCCTCTTATTAATTGACATCTCACTTGGGATTGCATAGACTGACATCAAGTTATCAGATGTTTGGAGGAAGAGGTGAATTTTTAGCGGTTGTTTATTCAGACCAAGATTTAATTAATATTAAATAGATTAAATATTTTATGAAATAGACTGAAATTAAATATTTAGTTCCCTCTTCCCCCCAGATAGCAGCCCCAGTGGATGTTTATGTGGGCAGTAAAGCTAGAACATCTTCTGAATGTCAGAGTGTGTTCAAAGATCAGAGTTACATGGGAGTATCATCTGTGGATATGAATTAAATTTCTCTTGGATCCTTGTCTTTGGCAGCCCACGTGGGAACGTGGTCTTCCTTCCTCTGGGATTATTGAGCCACGACCTTCTGGGACTTAGGTACAACTTCAGTGCAGGCTGTCACCCTGTTCTCCTGCCACATTCATCTTCAGTGGGGAAAGAGGCCTCATGGGGAAGGGTTTTCTCCCGTGCTTCTCATCTATCAGGGCAGTGAACACAAACTGCTTCATACAGATTAATTACATTCTTGAAGAGGAAAATGTGGAAAAACGGCATCTTGCCTGAAGGAGGGCAGCTAATTCCTCACCAGTTGTGCAGGCTGGTGCTCTGTATCCCCCACCAGAGCAGGAGTGGGACCACTGTCCCCAAGTCAGAAATCAGCTCTTGGCCTTGGTGGTAGATGCTTAACTGTCAGAATCCACCTGCCAGTGAGTGGAGACTGAAAAAATGACCCTTGGTTTGGTCCAGCCAATGATGGCTTGGAGCTACAGTTCTGCCTGCCTGTCATTGTGTCCAGGGATCAGGTGATGATGGACACTGGGAGGGGAGGGGATACATTTCCTTCAGTGCCCAATTTCTAGGGCTGGTGTTTGGCCCCTGTGCTGGCACTGGCAGTACTGTAGCCAGAATTTGCTTGGTTTTGGCTACATTGAGCTTGTTTTAAAAGTATGCACACTATCCTAGCAGCAGTTTTCTAAACAAAAGTATTGTCATAACCCACACAAAAGGACTTGTGTGTTTAGATAAAACCTCCCATCAAGAGTGAGGGTAAATCCAGTGCTCTTGTTGTCCAACAGACCACTTGGTCTACTGGAATATTTCAGAAGCAGTAGCAGAATAATGGCTTGTCCCTCTCACCTCTGCCAGCATCACTGCAAGGGGATGACGCCAGTGCAACCCATTGAGAGTGGTTAAGTGACTTGCTAGAGGTTGAGTGGAAAAAGCTGTGGTAGATTAATAAAATATGGTTTTAAATAATTGAGCATGGGCCAGCTGATGAAGCTTAACAGGACCAGAGAGCTGATCTCACTCAGCTTGGTGTGAAGCAGTGCCTGGCTAGCTTTTTGGCAGGAGGTAAGGGATATTGGGGACCTCTGGGAGGGGGCCTCATGCTGTGTGGGCATGTTTGCCCACCCCATTACTAATCTCACTGTGGTTCTCAGACACTGGTTGAGGATGGCAGATTTGTGTTTGGTGTGTTGGCAATTGTTCTCTGTGTCCTTTGGTGTCTTTAGGGTCCCTTTTGGTTTCCTGCCAGGAAAGGGCATCCCTGGTCTGTGTGGGCTTGTGAGTCCATTCTGTCTATGACATCTGGGAAAGGCAGCTCTACAATTTGCTGGTGGTGGGCAAGGGAGCCTGGATTCCAAGGTCACAGAGGCCCATGAGGATGGTCCTTGCTTGAGGTATGTACATCCCCAGTGCTCACAGCATCACCTGAGGGGCACCTGCAGACCCCTGGGGAACAAGTCAGAGTGTGGGACTTCCAGCCTTACTCTGCCCTCCTGTTCCTGCAGGCTGTGCTCTCCTGCACTTTCCTCCTGTGGCTGCAGGCTGACTGGCAGTCTGTTTGCAGACACCAGCACTCCATGCTTGCCTTGCCTCTGGATGCTGCAGCAATACCTGATTAAGTCCAGGTCTTTTTCTAGGAATCTGCTGAAGAAAACCCAAACAAACCTGTCTTTGTTTTTATGGCTTATCTCTGTGCTGCTGAATTGCCTTGAGTTTCATTGCCAGCAGGCAGCAGAACCCCCAATAGCCATCAGGGATGTCTTTTCACTTATCCTGCCAGGTTTTCTCAGAGCTGTAAACATAGCCAAGTGGAGAAAACCATTTCCAGAGCAGATTTCTGAGGGCCCCCACAGGACCACAGCCAGGCAGGCAGGTCAGCACCTGGGAAAGCCAGCCCTTGCTGGCAGCTCTCCTGTCCTTTTGGTAAATTGCACCAGGCTCTTGATCTGCATTGTTAACTGTAAGGGACTGGTGAGGGCCAGCTCCCCACGGCTGGGCACAGGTCTTGGGAGGCTGCCCTCTTGGTGCATGGATGTCAGTGGCAGCAGGCCAATGCTGAATGGACCTGCTATCACTCATATATGGCCCTCAAACTGGGGCTTCCTCTGCTGGGGAAGAGAATTAGGTGATAGCTAAGCTGATTGTATTTTTGCCTTGTGACACAGAGAAAGGCACATGCAATAGGAGCCCAAAGAGAGTCTGATTAATGGGCTTCTGGAACTGGATTGTTTAATGCAAACAGCTTTAGAGATATGACTAAAGTAGGAAAAGAAACTTGGAAAAGACCCCATTTGGGATAAAAGCAAAGAAGGCTATTTTTTGCAAATACCAGTATAGCTTCTTCTAAAAATAATATCTTGGATGTCTGTTTGAAAATGAGAACCAAATGTGATTCTGAACGGTCTAATGCAGCCTGTCATTTCAGAGGAGGAGATGGAGACCTCTCATTGGAGGCAGGGATGTGCTTGCAGGCTCTCAGAGACACAGCAGAAACCAGACTGTGTGGAATCCAAAGCACAGCTTTGGAAGGGAACGTGGATGTGAACGAGCAACATTTGCCCACAGGCTGCCGAACCGCAGGTTCACACTTTGCTGTGCTGGCAGCCATCTTCAGTCATGGCTCTGGGAAGATTTCTGAGGGTATGGGAGAGTTTCTGAGGATCAGGAGAATGGCACGTGGGTGGCGATGCTTTCCCATCAGCAATGGCGTTCACATAAGAAAAGGAGTAACCCACTGTTAACTTCTGGTGGTTTTAATTTTCTAAGCAGAAGCAGGAGCAATATCAAAGGATGGGGTAGAAGAAGGAATGGCCCTTGCAAGAGAGGCCACATCAGAGCTGTCTTTCTGTTCAACTTTTTGGCTGTCCTTACCTCTCTGGTGCACTGTTCCTGAGAATCTTGTCGAAGCAGCAAGGTGGGTTTCTCTTCTTTTGCACGTCTGCCTCAGCATCTCGAGCAGATTTTTTTTCCTCCGCCAGCAGCCGAGAACACTGTGTTCAACGTGAATTCAGGTTGCAAACATCGATGCCAGTGCCAAAGCCTTGCAAATGATTGAAAATCTTCAGGGTACCCTTCAGTACTAACTCAGACAGCATACAAGCAGTTTTGGAGTGTTTTCATAGACTTCTCACTAGTCCAATATTAAGCTCTGCTTCAACTTTGCCCTTTCCAAGCAGTGATCCAGCTGTCCTCTGGCCCTTCTGTGAAAAGCTTACAAGAAGTTTTTTCTTCCTTTGAGCTGATGAATGTGAGTGTGTTTTATTTGAAATGTACTGATCAGAGCACGCCAGCTCAGGCAGGGGTACAGGGACATGCACCCTACAGAGTGTACTGATGGCTTCACCTGCCCTTTGCAATGTATGCTGGGGAAAGGCCTGCCTGTTTCCTTTATGACCAGTGTCTGTGAAGAACACAGTGATGAGGCACTGAGACCACCAGTGGAGCATTTATATTGGGTAGCACTGGACCTTTCCTAAGTATGAATCAGAGTATGTCTCCAGAGGGAAAATTTTCTCTTGGATCTCCTTAAAGGGGTTTAATTCATCTGCCTCTGCCTGTAGATGATGTCATGATGGGACTGAGAGGCCAAGATCACACCAGGAGTCAGCAGTAGGTGATCTAATGGAAAAGGTCTGTAGGTGTCAGCTGTACTTGCCCAGGGGGTTTGTAGTGGCCTCAGCTGCTCTCACCTTTGTTAGCCCATTAGACAAATCCTTGGCATGATGCCCAAGGCCAAGAGAGCTCTCAGGTGGCACAGGGAGGGCCAGACAGTTGTATATACCAAGTCCCTTGGGCTGAGGGCAGTGAACAAGCTCTCCACCTTGCAAGCTCAGAGCACCCTCTTTGCTCTTGCTTGGAAGCCTTGCCTCCAAGATGATTTGCCCCAAAACACACTAACCTTCATGGGACTTAAATAGACCCTGCAAGCTGGAACATACTATGTCCTGCAAGCTGGATGCTTCAAGTCCTCACTACTAAAGAGAGGGGCTACTTCAGCCAAACTGTGCCTGAACTATCACAGGGACAAAGCTGCAATATTTCTTTTAGCTGTTTTGAAACTGATTGAATGACTGATGGCAGTGTTGGGAGCTTTTTGGTACCCAACTGGGATGCCCCCCTCAAAACCAAAACAACACCAGAAGGTGTTTTTCTTGTGACGTGTTTTGATTCTGTCACTGTGTGTTGTTTTTGTGATCACTTTGTTTTGCCTGACTGTGTTGCTCTGGGCATGATGGGGAGGAAAATCCATCTTTCAGTAAATACTCCTCAAGCCACCTGCTGTCACAGCAGATTGCTGCATGTGTCTCTGTTCCCAGAGAACAAAACCATTGTAAATCTGAAATTTCAGGTCATGTTCCATGCCTTCTGCTATCTGATCCACCCCACAGTGCAAAATTTTCAGCATGTTTTGGATGCAGCCCAAAACATTATGCTGTAAGCATGAAACAGCTGTAATATAGAATGTGAATCTCATGTGCAAAGACGTAGAGAATTTGGATTTCCAGGCCAGAGGAAGAAGAACATCCTGCAGCAAAAACCCTTCTGCAAGGCCCTGCTTTTGTCTCTCTGAGACACTGCAGAAGGGGAGACTTTTGCACTTGCCTGGGAAAAACTCAGGCACTGTGCACTACGTGCTCTGACACGCACCCTAATCCTTTTGCCATGGTACATGAAACTTGAGTGTGTTTCTGCATCCCCAGCTGCATCAAGAGTCCTTGGAGGCTTTATAATTGAGCTCTGGTTTTCCCCTATTCTGGATCCCCACTCTGTAGCCTTGCTCTGCAAGGACAGGGACTAAACCTGCTCCCAAGCTTCTCAGTGACTGTATCTGTGGATGAAGCAGCTGGCTTTGCAGGCAGATGTTTGCCCATCTTTATGCCTGTCACAACTTATTAATGTGTGGCATGACCACAGTGCCTCTGGAAAGAGCCCATCACTAACTGCTCACTTCCTAGACTTGTCATCCATTCCTTCTGCCAGGTCATCTCCACTTCAGATCTGCTTTCTTTTGGATGCATTTTTTTTTTAAGTGACAGTTCCCTCAAGGATTTTGGCAAAAGAAAAGCAAAATGGAAAAATCTTCCTGGCAGGACCCATTCTTCTGACACAGCAGCAGCTGCCGTGGAGGAGAGCCAGCAGCAGGGATCCTCTTTGGAGGAGTTTACAGGCTGAGGATCAGAGCTTGTGCTTCTGTCCCTGCTTGGTAGCACAAGCTGCCTCCCTTCAGGGAGAGGTGGTAGCCAAATCAAGCTTGAAATGTGACATTCACAGCTCTAATTAGATATTTGCAGTTTCGCTTTGACTCCAGAGCCCAGCCCAAGCAGGTGAATGTGTGTGTCTTCCAATGCCTGCCAAAAGGTAGTCTAGGAACTTCCTCAGTGCAGTGACCAGCCAGTCCAGGACTTAATAGATTCAGCCTGTTTAAATGTCTGCATTAAGGCAAGCTGAGTCATCCTGAGCACTCTCTCTTGGTCCATGGTGAAGGGAACCTCCTGGCCAGCTCTAGGAAAATGATTACTCTAGAGCTGCAATCCTGGGAGAGAGAAATCTGGTCAAGGAGGGAATAACATGATTTCCTTCTACCTTTTGTTCTGGTGGGCTCCATCCAACTCTACTCCAATAGGCTGACCATTCACAGCTTTTCATAATTAATTAAATTTTTACTAAATATTTTAATAAGCACAGCCACAACAGAAAAAGAGAAAAGCTTGGTAGGCATTTCTCCTGAGTCTGAAGTTAGGATATGAGAGTTTGGAGTGGGGCTCTGGACAGGGACTGGAGGGAGACTGCAGAAGATGACAGCAGTCCATCATGGCTGGATTTCATGGGCTGAGGAAGCTCTTGGGTGCAGGTACATGATGCTCTCAAGGGTTTGCTGCTCTCAGAAGCCAAAAGCATGTCTAAGTTTTAAGGAAAGGTCCTTTTCCTTCATCTTCCCATCTCTTTCCCCTCCCCACTTCACACTGTTAATCACACTGGCAGGATGCCCTCCAGGCTGAGACTGTTCTGAGAGCAGGGTGAGAGGAGGATGCTGAGAAGGAACAGCAGGCTGTACATTTTTCTCCTCTAGCATGATTTAGTCATGATTAATGCACATGGAAAATAATCAGCGCACGCAGCCTAATTCTGCAGAATTATTGAAGGGATGATAACAAGGGGAGAGGAGATATTTTGCTGCTTTTAATATATATTTAGGAAGGACGGCAGGTGTCATGTGAATCTGGTTAGGTGACATCAGCATCTCATATTAAGGCAGGGAGCAAAATTTATCACTGTTTTTCCCTTTTTTTTCTTTTTGTTTTTTTTGTCTGCAAAAGGCATTGCTAGTCTGAGCTTTGGAGATGTCCCAAAACCAGGTCAAAAGAAGCTCATACATCATTAAAACAACACAGTCTGTATTAAAGGGAAGAGGGATTGTAAATGGGAAATCTTTGGAAAATGGGATTATTATGCCTTGCTCTGAGCTTTTGATCACCTCAGCCTTTCCACTCCTCCTGTCAACGTGCTGCCAGTGGGGCTGGGTACAGCAAATTGCTCCTGGTTCCTGGGGAAAATGCACCATGCAGGAGCTGGGTCAGGCAGACAGCTGGGGCCTGAGCACATCATTACAATGTGGTGCTCATCTTCTTTTGCATGCATCACCAAAGCTCTTGTATCTCAAGTCAGGTCAGCTATGGCTACTTCTAGTTTGCTTACTGCCGTGATCTCTATTTATCCCATTAGGAAGGAAAACGTCTTGTTTTATAAGCCAGAGGTCTTGTAAAACTTTCTTCCTCTCATGTGTTAAAATGAAATAATAAAATATTGGTTTACTGGAGAGATCTTAATATTTCTCCAGGTTATATAATGCACTAAATTATACCAAAAAAATGACTGCTATGGAAAATATTAGAAAAGCCTATTTTGTTGTTTTAATTGTGTTCCTTTCTGGCCCAGGTAAGTGTGTCAGCTCCTTCTTTTAATTGTGTTTTTAAGACTTTGAATTTACACTTTATGTATTTTCCATTTTCTTGTAATTCTCATTTACCAACACAAAATTAACACTTCCCTGCTGAGCTTACTGCTATTGATTTTTTTCTTTAGTTTTCTAATTTTGCAAACTTTGATTATGTTTTTTTTTCTCTGTAGGTTTCTATAGGTGTCCGTGCCTGTTCAGAGAGATTATTGCCTGTAAGTGCTTAATTTCAGAGTCCAAAGACATATAATTTCAGACAGAGCTAGGAGTCATGTGATCTCTGAGTCAAACTGCAAGGAACAATTGGATGCTGTGGCATTTAGCAGTCAGACTCTTGGGTGTTGCCTCATCACAGATGAGAGCAAGGCTGAAGCTGTTATACCCTTTGCGTGGGTGTCTTGCTGCCTTCTGGGGCCATTGGAAGCAGTGGATGCCTGAGGCTGCCCTGCATGGCAAAGCCCTGGGACTGGGACATCCAGAGAATGCCCTCACTGCCTTCCTGCCTGCCTTGGTGCTGCTGGTGCCTCTTGGGGGCCTGCAAGCACGTAGCTGGGGACTGGAGGTGGCACTGATGTTGATGTGAGGATGTGGCAGCCCCAAAGGGCTGGGGCACAATGCAAACCCTGCTGGGGTTTGGTTCCTGGGGGCAGCCTGGCCTCATTAGACCAGCTTGTCACATCATGGTTAGTTTATTCCTTCAGATGCTCTGCAATGATCCCTTTTAGCAGAGGAAGAGGATTTGCCTTTGCATCCTTTGCATCCTGCAGGGTGCCCAGGCTTGGGTGGAAGGGTGCACAGAGAGTGGCACCCTCTGCAAGAGAGATGGATTTTTCTGGGAAAGTGGGGAGCAGAGTGAGGGGACAGAGGTGTCCAGGTGAGCCTGAGCGAGCTGGTGCACACAGCCAGGTCCTGGGTGTGCAGCTCTGTGCTCTGTACTAGGCCAGGAGAACCTTTGGAGAGGTACTGGGCAGGAGTCGTATTCCACTGACTGTTGAGAAGTTGGCTGAATATTCTTCTCCTCACAGATCAGCTTCAGGAACATGCTGTAGGTCTGGAGATAGGAATGGAGATTATAGCTAATAATTTTAAGCTTTAGGAGGTAAGAACTAAACCTATGCTGGCCAGACCTGAATAGTCTGGTGCAAATGAAGAGGACAATCCCATGTGTTCTGCCATGTGATGAGACTTCCTCAGGAGGTCCAAAATGCTCAACAGCTCAGGGAAGAGCAGACAGATGTTGCCAGGGGCTCAGCTCTTGCAGTTATTTTGCCCAGATGAGCAGCAGTGGTCTACCAGGTGGCCTAAATGGAGTGGCCCAGTGCTCCTTGCTGCTGAGTGTCCAGCCAGCAGTGGGTGCATTTCTGTGAGACTGGGAAGAGGCTGGGAAAAGGCTGGAGAGAGATGTGGCCTCCTGGTGCAGTCTTTGGGCCTTGACTCACAAGAACAAACACAAAGTTGTTCATGCAGATGCTTTTCAAATGAGTAAATGCCAAGTGCCTCTGCTGGGTATGTTAGTCTGGTACCTGTCCAAGGTATTAAGAAGGAGATTTGCTTTTGGCTGTGTAACCTGCCCTTGCAGAGAAAACCCACTGGGGTTTTTTTTTTTTTTTTTTTCTCTTTCATGATAAGCACAAGAGCCTGTGGTGGTCACAAGATCCCTTCAGGAACATCCTGACTCAAGCAGCTTGTTGCGTTGTTTGTAAAAGTCCAATTTTCTTTTTGAGGAAAATCAATACAGCTCATTACTTAGCCGAGAAAAGATCCCTGTGTCAGTTCCACTGGAAGGCAGGCCTTGAGCAGGCTCAGCCAGTGTTTGTAAGCCAGACAACAGGCTGATAGCCTTTGTCTTAAATTATCTGTTCCAAACTAAAACTGCCCCACTGAGAAGACCGATCAGCTTCCCGCAGACCACTAAAAAGCTGCTCAACAAGTGAATACCACCAGCCTTGGGCAAAATACACACTGGAAAAAAAAAGTAACAACCCAGAAGACACTTTTTTACACCTGCTGTGGTGACTATAAGTTCTCATGCTGCTTCTTCATTATATCCTTTCTTCTAGGCTCTGGCTACATCATCAAGTCTTTTCATTTCAGTGCTAAGATGCAAGGTACAGTGCTACAAGGCTGACAGAGAGCCAAATATTATTTGTTGAGCCTATTTTGAGTGGTGAGACAGAAGTCAGGTGCTTGGCCCTTGCCCACCATGTGTGTGTGTGTATGGCTTTGGGGACTGCACTCTTGGTCACTGTGTTTATGCAGGAGCTGGACTGGGGCACCCTCACCTGCATTCCCTAGTAAATCTATACTTTGGCTACTCATATGAGTATATGAGCAGTGAAAACTGCTCCTTGCTGCAGCCCAGTTTCAGGACCCAAGGCTGCGATCCCTTCTCAAAAGTTTGCTGGTTTAGAAAGTTGGAGGAGGTATTGATCCTGTGTGAAATGGAGAATGCAGAGAAAAAACACACATTGTGGCTGCTGAGCAGTAGGATTGGGGCCTAAACAGTCATATCTTTGTGGTTTTGGTTTGAGATCTGAATGAAGAGAATGAGTGAACAGAAATTTAGTGGAGACACTTCACTGCAGTAAGTTCAGTGACAAGGTCAGTGAGATGAGATGACCAATTGTGCATGGAGAATTACTGAGAAGGTAACCTAATGGCTGGGGTACTTACTCAGCCAGCCAGGAAGAGCTATAAATAAGGATGCAAAGCTGGTAAATTCTGTTAAACAAATTCCCTGTCTTAGCTATTCACAGGCTGCTTCAAGACCAGAGTGGATAACAAAAGGAAGACTGTGGTTTATTTTAAAGGAGTAATCACCCAAGAAATCTGTCTTCTCTCTCCAGATCACCTGTGATGGTCACTCTTGAGAGAAGATTTTGGATGCATGGAATTTGGGTGAGCCTGGCCCTGCCCGTCTCTTCTCCATTAGGTGGTGAGGGGTGGCTTCCACCCTCACACCCTGGGATGAGCAGCATGCTCAGGGCTGGGGGAATGTGTCCCAGCAGCAGGGAGTGGGGCACTGCTTGCAACAGCATTTTGTAGTGCACTGACCTCTTGACCAGCTCCTGTCTGGACATGTGTACCACCAGGTCAGGAAAACCAAACCTGGAAGGGATTTGCATTCTTGTCCCCAGATCTGTCCAAAAACCCTCTCTTGTTATGGCTTCCATCACTGGTTGGTTTCCAGTCTTCCTCTGTACCAAGACCTTGATCTCATGAGCTGTCTTTAAGAATTTATTCCAGATTCTAGATAATTTCAGGTTGTAGAGACTGTGAACAGATGACACTGCTTATGTTACCAGGCTCCTCCGGTGTTTGATGATGGCTATGATTGCAGTATATATAACATTATTATTTGACTGCAATTACAATAGCATGGGTGGTGTTATGCCTGACTAGCTGATTAATCATCTGGAGCAATGAGTAAATCTCCCCCTCTTTTTCAATAATTAATATGTGCAGCTGGATTGCAGTTGGCTGAGTGAGCGTGGAAGTGATCAAGGCAAACAGAGAGGTGTTTGCCTTTAGGCTGTCAGAAAGGATGAGCATATGGAGCTCTTGGGGCAGTTATTCCCTCTGCAATGTAAACTGTAGCTTGAGCCAACTCTGATCCACCTCAGGGAGCTGCATTTCTGTGGTAGGTGGCCAAAGTGCTATAGACAAGTTGGTCCAGTCAGAGTTATAAGGTCTGGCTTTGAGGGTAGGGCCATTTAAGACTATAGGATGCAAAGCTCTTTCCTCCTTGCAAGGGTTTTAGAGCCCTTTGCCACTGTGTTTGTAGCTACCCAGGAGGGAAGGGGAGAGAGAAATTAGTTACTAGAATTGGATTAAATACCTGCTGTGCTGGGGACCTGCCATGATGGCTCAGGGCCACTGCTGTCTCCAAGCAGGTCCAGTGGCTTTCTGGTTCTCCCTGCAGTCTGGGCCACATGCATTCAGTCAACAGCAGTACACATTATCTGAAAGTACCTCATGGTTTTGCTTGTGGGCATTTACAGTTCAAATCTAGAGACATTGCAGCCTCTCCCTTCCTCATATGTTGATATTCTTTGCTCTCCTGATATAGCAAAGATCAAGCTGAAATGTCCTCCACAATGCAATTACCTATGGCTGGTTGCAATCAATTCCCTCTGCCTCATGCAGTTTGCTATTGTTTTTCCCTTTCCTTCCATTCCTCTAAAAGACATCAGGCTTTCATCTGACAAAAGATAAAGACTTTGATTTCCATTCTACTCAAGGAGAGCTGAGTTCCCAAATCTCAGTTTTCACAGAGGTGAATTAGAGGTGATTAAAGGTGATGGAGGCAAGAAGACTGAATGGAAACACAACCCTGCAGCTTAGCGGACACGGCAGGACAGGGAAGAGAGGACAGACACTGATGCCTGCTACAGTGATGGTAAACCACTTGGTAAAAGCAGTGAATCAGCAGCTCTGAACATCTTTTGCCAGAGCTGTGGTTTATCCCTGCAGGACACAGCTGTGTTCCCATCCCTGTCAACCTCTGGTTATATTAAGCTGAGCATTTCATCACCATGGGCTGAAACTCTACGAGTGGAGAGTGCTCACACACCATCAGGTAGGAGTGGAAGAAACCCCAGAGCACAGTGGGAGTGAGGCACCAAGCAGCTCCCATCCATGGTGCTTCCCTTGGTGCCCTGCCCAGGAGCCCTTCTGCCACTCCTGTGGTACAGGTGTATTGAGACCACAACACATTTCTTCAAAAATCAATCAGACTTTTCATTACACTTTAGTCTTTGCCTTACCTGCCTGAGCCTTACACATTGTTATGTTTGTGGCTGCTCTCAGTGCTGGTGTGGCTTTGTTTATGATACAGTAATTTTTTACTTTCTCATTGCTAATACCTCCTGTTTTACATTCTTTCCACATCAATCTAGGAGACCAGAGATAACTCAGATGAAAAGGAGCCAATTATGTGGTGCCTGGGATACTCATAGTCTGGACTTTATGACCCAGGAAGTTTCTCTCTGCACCATGCTCCCAATTTGCTGGATTTTTTTTTTTCCTTCATTAATATAAACAAATAACATATCCTGGATACTCTGCAGTCAACAGCACTGACTTTATTGGCAGTAACTGACTTGGAAGCTACTATATCTCCATGATTTTTAATATCTATCTATCTATCTATCTATCTATCTATCTATCTATCTATCTATCTTTCCATCAGCTAGGAATATTTTTTTTCATTTTGCTTATTTTTTTCACTTCATCATCACGTTGAAAGCTTGCTGACGCTAGATTCTTGGACAATTTCTGAAATTAACCCAAGCTAGGAACTTTTCATTGTTTTCCATTTATGTGGTGCTATTTTCCAAAGCTTTCCTTCCCACTTCATCCTTGATTGGCATGCTACCATGGATAAGGCAGGAGATGAGTTGGGTCAGTGCCGAGTCCCTGGGACCTCTCTGCAGATGGCTGCTGGGAGTGTCAAACTAGTGATGCAACAGATTTAATTTACCAGTGATGTATTGCTGTTGTCTTCAGGGAGGGCTTCACCATGGACAAATATCTCCTGTCAGTGTGACTGCAATACTCAAGTCTTCCCTTCTGACCAGATTTCTGTCTAAAACAGCAAGCAGCCAAGCAATAATGACTGTGCTTAGGTGACTTTCAAATTTTTATTATTTTGTAAAAAAAGGATGAGCAGAAGCTTATAAATTTCAGCGTGAGAATGCAATGAGAAGCAGAAGGTTTGAATTAAAGTCACCATACTTTTTGATCCAGTATTTGGAATTTAGGCATGGGGACCTAGTAAAGGAAGAATGTACCTCATCATAAAGTGCTGGAAAACAGTTCTTCTTTTGAAGTTTTGTTTCCAGACACTGAAATCCCATTGAAACATCCTATATATCATGCAGTATAACACCATATATTATATTGTTTCTGTACCAGACGAGATTATAAACAAGCATTCTTCACTCTCTTATATTTGAGAGCAGACTGTTTATTATTTGTTCTTTGTAATGTTTTACCTGGCAGAGGGTTCATTTTTAATTTCTCTCCTTGTGTTGAGTTGCCCGTGTGTCTCTGCCCAAGCCTGGCAGGGGTGGGGGCTGGTCCTGGGCTTGGAGAAAGTGCCTTGTTTTCCTCCTAGAGGCTGCTCCTTTGGCAGTCACCCTTCCCAGAGGACACTCAGAGTACTGGTGAGGGAGAGCTGGTTGCAGATGTGAGCCTGCAGGCTCCAGGGCTGCTACCCAGCAGACTTCACCAGAAGGAAAAATTACTGAAGAAAAAAATATAAATAATGCAAACACAGGACACAACAGGAGGAGTAGCCTTAAGTACCTTAAATTAGGGGAGCTGAAAGTCATCTCACTGCACCATGACATTTTAAGCGAAGTTATTGTAATTAATCTTCTTTTAATATAGAATAATAGTCTAAGAAAATGCAACACAAGCCATACTTCTCCTGCTAACACGTATCCAGGAGACAGAGTGGATTTGAAGTAAGGTGATCTTTGTAATATGGTAGAAATAAATTCCTGAAAGCAGCAATTGATCGATATGGAGAGTGGCAGGTAAAAGCAGTACAAATACCTTCTCTAAAAGCATTGGATATAGTAATTCCCACAGCACCAGGAAGATGTTAGCTAAGCAGATACACCATAAGCTTCTCTATCTTGTAAAAAGAAAAAAAAAAGAAAAAAAACCCAGGAAAAAGAGAAAATCCCTGCGTGTATGGTCAGCAAGTGACAAATGTGTATGCTGGGACTCTCTGGAACAGGGGAAAGCCATGGCCATGGCTGTGACTCATTCCTGAATGACCAGGGCTGAGTGGTACCAAGGAGGCTGTTTGCTTTCATGATGCAATGGATGTGTGGCTGTGGCACCTACCCCAGGCCAGTCTGGAGGGCAGTGTGAGAGTACCGAGCTGGTGCTGAAGAAACCTGAAAGCCTGTTCTCCTTTGTGCACCTTTGAGGCATCTCTCTGCCACTGACAATAGGTACAGAAGTAGGGGAAGGTGTTTGCTGGGGACTCTGCCATTCCCCTTGGCAGGCAGGAGATCAGGATTAGCACAGTCCTGCTAAGCTGGTCCTAGGGAGGCCAGGTGTCCCCTGTGAAGGCTGGAGGAGATCTCTGCCCAGTACACTTGGCCATAACCAAAGGAGCAGAAAATAGCAATGGCTTACACTTCAACTGGAGCCAACCCACCAGATGTTAAACAGGCTTCTCGGAGAATCCATGCACAATTCACAAGTGTCACTGGTCCTGCAGGAACAGCAGCTCCTGTACATAACCTTGATCATGGCTTTTCACACCCACTTACCAAATATATTGTAGAGATGATATTATACTCCTATGTAGAGGTGGTGGTGTGTTCATCACAGCTTGTACTTTATTCTGGTTGTATTATAAATTCTGTCTCCCACAGATGTAAGTACAGATCAAAAAGTGCACAGAAGTGCTGAAGTGCAATCCCTGTCTCATCAATTTTACAGACTAACAGTATTCTCACATGGGGTAAGATCTTCTCCTAGATGCCTACTGCTCACTAAACTTCTTTGCTCTCCAGTCCAACATTTAAGATCCTGCCATTTATCCAAGCTCTGGCACCTGTAGGACCCTCTCTATGCTGATTCAGCTCACTAATCTGGCAGAAAAAATAGTACAACAGAAAAGAGGTAGATGGTTTATGCAGAGTTAATGAGTTGAATTCACTGGCCAGCTGGAAATCTCCTTCCCCAGTGAGATGGTGGTAATTCTCATCTCCAATTCTAGCTCATCTCCCGCATCATTATCTTCTAGATTTTCTTTTGATGCAGGTAAGTAACCTGAAAAGTGGAATGTATACCTTTTGCCCCCCTCTGCCTGGAAACATTTTTTTTGTCACTGCAGGTGGAGCCTGGACTGAACATTTTCCCCCCAGAACCACATGGAGCTGGGCTTCAAGGGTGCAAACTGCTTGAAAAAATGGAAAAAATGCACAGCACAGTAAGTGTTAGAAAGGACAAAACAGTGGTTAAATAATGAAACCAATTTTTTGTGATAGCCTGTCAGGCTGGGCACCAGTGTGTTGTTTGTTTTTCCTTAGATTTGTATCTTCCAGAGCTGGTTCGTTAATTTTTTCATTAAGCAGCTATCTGTCAATGCACTGTGTTTTAATTGTGCCTCCTGCATGAGTGCTGGTCTGATCTAGTGATGCAGGGAAAAGCCTTCCCTGTAGGACATTTCCTCCAGTCCAGCCTCTGGGCTACCCCAGCCTTGTTGCAGGTCTTAGTCCCTGTGCAGGGATCAGGCCTTGGTGTGCAAAAGCAGGACCTAGGCAAGGAAACATCTCTGTTGGTGCACAGCTCCTGCTGCTTTTTTAGGAGTGTCCTGGGAGCATGGAAAAAGAGATTGGGGTTTGATGCTGAGTGCTGGGCTGTGGAAATGTTCCTGACAGTGGTTGCTTTCTCTTTTTTCAGCCCTCACCTGTACATCTGCTCTGCTACCAAACCTTTTTCTTCCTTCTGTCTGAAGCCCCTCTAAAAGCTCTTTCAGAATTATTTGCCTCTAGTCTCATATTCAGCCTCCATCTCTCTGCAGAGATGCCTGGAGCAAACAGCTTCTCCTGTACTGCAGCTCATGAACTCACCTACAATCTGATTCAAGTGCAGTTATTAAAGGGTAGTGCTGCTCCATTGTCTTGAGTTATATCTATATTGCACAATGTAGTGGAGATTTATCAAACTAACCATAATTAATTTAGTTAGCACAATAAGCAGTTTAGCCAGGCTGCCATGGGGCTGCTAAAGGGCTTATTTACCCCTTTAGAAGATCAACAGAGACAAATCTTAATCTGGTAGGTGCAATGAATATGTTCATCCAAAACTCAAATCTTAATCTGGTAGGTGCAATAAATATGTTCATCCAAAACTCAAGCTGAGCTACACTTTCCAGAAGAAACCAAAAAACTATCATGAAAAAATCCATAATTCCATAGATTTATTAATATTTTACCAAACAGCCTCCATAGATTTATTCATATTTTATATCCATAGATTTTATTCGTGGAGTAGGGAAAAAAGGAAAATTGTGAAAGCTCTTGTTTCTTAATTCTGATTTTACTATTTGCAGTGCTAAAAGGACAGTTTGCACCTGTGTTAATCAGCAGGGTCTGTTTGCTGTGGGTACAGAGGTGTAAGAGAGCCATTGGCAGTGAACATGTCCAGTCTGATGCTGGAAGTAGGAATCTCACTTTTAAGTGTGGGGACACCTGAAGTAGCTTTACCCAAGGAAAGGCACTGTGTGTGAGAAGCACTGAGCTGGACAGGAGTCAGTGCACGACCAGTTTGTGGGAGGAACTGTGTCTGCTAGTGACTGGAAATGAAGCAACTCCTGTTCAAACACCCAAGAGGTACCTGGGATGAAGGATAACTCAGCAGTCAGGTGTTCCCACCGTGTAGGCTCTCCTTCCTATCCCATTTATTAGTACGCTCCATGGTTCTCCCATCTGTCATAGTCTGCATTAGACATGAAGGGATGAAATCACCCTTATCATTTCCCCTCCCACCTTTGGTGAGAACTGTTTGTGCTTTGGTTGATTGAAACCTGCTGTGGTTATTTTCAGGACTCACTAATACCAGGATTAATCTGAAGCTACTGTACAAAGAGTGCATTCTGGCACCTCTGACAATAGACTTACTGTGACACTGGTCTCAGCTGGTGTGGCATCCAGGCTTGAGTACTGTGTGGTAGAACTGCACCCCTGTGCATTATCCTCTCATCAGATAAAACAACAGCTTATCCTTATTTAAATTGTTCCAGAAGAAAGGAAAGATGGAACACTGAGCCTCTTATGGGTCAGCTTGCAATGAGCATTCATGAATTTTAGAAAAGTCTTTCATGAGACCAGAAGCATTGGGAAGGAGAGAACCACAAAGGAGATCACTGACTTGCTGTTGCCTAAAAAGCTGAAAGGAGAAGAGCAGAAATACCACAAATACAGCAAGTCTCCTTTGCCAGGCAGCAGGGCATCACAGCAGCAGACAACACAACTTTCCTCCAAACACATAAAAACGAGCATGACGAAAGCAGGAGATAAAGGACCATAGGGCAATGCTGGTAGAGCCTATTCCACCCTTGGGCAAGGGCAAAGACTATGTTTGGTCAGGAAATGTGGAGACGTCACCACATTCCAAGTGCTGGGTGCAATTATGGATGCAGTAGATCTCTGGCTAGGATGTGTGCCATGGCGAAATGTTTCCCAGAGATGGAGCAATTTTGATGTAAAAATTCCTCCTCATCTCATGGCTTGTGCCAAGGAAAACAGCACTGGGGCAAGGCAATCTCACAGCAGGAAGAAGTGAGTCCATGAATGAGCCCACTGTAGCACCATAATGAGCATGAATGTGTGCTGGCTCTTTGCACGTGGGAGAACTGGAAAAGGCTTTGGGCAGAGCCCTGCCCTGTGGCTGGCTGGTGGCGATCCCATCTCAAAATAGAAGATGGAGAAGGCAGTAATGGTCTGCCAGGCTTGGCAGTACTGACAGAGAGAAGGGAAAGGAAGGGAGGGTGGAGCGACCAAAGAAGGCGAGGAATCATGCCAGTAAAATATCTTTTAAAGAAAATCTTACATCAATCCCTGTGTTACTGAACCAAGACAGTCTCAAGTGAGAAGTCATTAGAGTTCATTACCCCTGGCAACCTATGGCCATTAATTCTCTCTGGCAGCAATACGTAAGGTTGGAGGAACATCCAGGCTATGGCTCTGAGTGCTGGAATGCAGAGACATGATAGGGCACAAATACTTTCCTCAGAGATGTCAAGGAACTTGAAAAAGATAAAAAAGGTACCACATTTAAAAGAACAGTTAGGTGAGCAAGGGGAACAACAAATCACTGACAGGCATTGCCCCTTCTGGCACCAAAGTTCAGTGATCCACAGGAAGAAACACCTTTTCTGAGCATGACAGACATATTCCATCTATTGTTTCATATCTCTTTACTTTTCCTATGTTGTCACATGATTTCTCAGTCATAAAGCTCCTTATTAGCTTGGTCTTTAAATGGACAAGTAAGGAAGTCAATCTAACTCAACACTCCTTCCTATGCTGAAATGGCCTGAGAATTGCTGAGTCTGGTTTAAACCAAAACTCTAAACTTTTCCTCACTACTGCAAAAGCTGGATGGTGGTTCTTATGTAACAGCCTGGAAAGGGGATTTCTCAGCAGGTTTTCTCTGTCTTTGCTTTCAGGACCATTCTGGCTGTGTTCCTGGGAAGAATAAATATCTTGGCACCTACAGCTATCAACCCCTGCTTTTCAGACCCTTTTACCCCCTAGAAGTACTGTGTGCCTTGTAGCCAAGGATTTTCAAGCCAAATCTGAGGTCATAATCTAGATTTCAATAACAAAGTATCTTCAAAGGGAATGTTTGATCTTTCCCTCTGATACTGATGGAAATTCACTTAAGGTCCCCTGCTCCTCTCAGCTCTGGTTATGGAGGCTGAGAGAGAGGAATGCTCTCTCACAGAGTACCCGTCAACCACTCTTGATCAAAGCCTGGCACCTGGTATCCATCCAGGAGCAGAAAAACAAGTACACAGGTGGAGAAATGAGGATCTGAAATTTGCCCTCGGGTAGCCAGCCTTCCATATCAACATTGTGAGTATTCTCAGCTGTTAAGTAAAAGCTGAGAAGATAAATCCCAAATATAAGAAATTAAAATCAATAAACTCACCAAGTCCTCCATGTCACAGTTCAGACTCATAAAGAGATACGGCCACTAAATCCCCACAGTGCTCCTCTTTCACAATTGCACACATTAAGAAAAGGGAGGAAAGAGTTATATGAAACATTTGTCTGGGTATAGGAATCAGTTATCTTAATGATGCAATATCAAAAGGAAATATTGTCTCATTTAGACATCTACCAGCTACAGTCACTACAATGCTCCCAAAAGAATGGTAATTATTCTCACAGATGCCTAGAAATTAAGAATTATACTTTCACTATGTTTAATATCCTAGCTGTGCTTTCAAGGATCATCTGTCTTAGTAAAGCTTTGGGGATCTAATTCAATTGCTTTTTGCCTGTCATTGCTTATTTATAAAACACATATCTTTCTGGTGATACTGTGTTCCAGTGGATCTCTCAGAAGCTGGAAAAATGGATGAACAAGATAGATGTGATCTGCTCATCATGCCTCTAGGACTGCATCCTGTCCTCAGCTGTCTCGTTTTGCTAAACAAAGGACATACCTAAAAAATGCATCAGCCTTGAGCTGATCATGCCACACGGTAGGGCAGAGACACAGCCACCTTTTGGTCCTTTGTGCTGGTTGTTCTGCTAAAACTAACAGCTGGTGATTTTTCACCTCAGCTAACAACATCTGCAAGGTGTGAGACATTTGCTCACCTGTGTGCAGACAAAGAATAATTTATAATGGATTATTTACAAGATCACACCATTATGGAACAGCATTAACCAGGAGCCCCAGAGTAACATCAAAGTTGATAAGCTGTGCAGAGACAGCTGAAATGCAGCCATTCCTCAAGAGAGACACTGTAGTGCTTGGGGATGTCACATGCATATGCTAAAGACAAAATATTAGTGTAATATTAGAGGATGAGAAGAAAAGTAATCTATATAAAACTTCCCAACCAAATCTCTGAGATGTGCTGGCCACTATGTTATTTTGAGAGTTTTCAGCAACTCATCTAGTTTGTGTTCCAGGTCATAAGCACTCAGCTTGAATTTTTTGTCACTCCTTATTTGCTTAAAATTAACCATATGTTTAAGTGCTTTCAGGTTGGAAATGCTTATGGATAAGCAGCATCAAATTTCAGGCTAACAAATGCATGTGGAGTCTTAACATCTTCCTATAGGAAATAACTGGCAGAGCCTTTCAGCCCTGAGAGTTCTCTCTCTCAGTAGTCTAGAGTATATTGTTCTGATTAACAAACCATAAGATGGATTTCTTTCCAAACATCTGATGCCACGTTAATAATTTTCTTAATCAAAAAAAAAAAAAAGAGGAAGCACATATTTTACATTGTTGTTCTGATAACTAAGAATTATTGCATATTTTACTTGATTGCTCCTGTGGTTTTGTACAGTTCTAGGAACATGAAGAAATCATTCTGAAGATGGCTTTAATGCAATACTATAAAAGTTTGGATTCAGCTGACTACCAGATGCTGAGTCATAAAGAGAAAGATGCTTCAGAGGTAATGGATTATGGATAGAGTTTGTAGGGTTCAGTACTTATCTTTATTCAAAATCATCAATATATATCACCAATGTTTCTTTCTTGTCCAGGATCACTGTCAGTTATAATTTCTGGGCAGTGTGAGGGAGTATCTCACTCTGTCACAGCAACAGCACCAGCCGGTGCAGGTCTTAGGGCAGGAGAGAGACTGAAAAACCAGCCAGTGCATGTAGGGGGGAAAGCTGTGCTGAGAGTCTGGAGAGTGAATAAGGGAAAAAAATGGTCAGTTTTCTAACACTTATTGATTAAATCCTGCCCAGTCTCTTCATGGAGCACAGCTGCCTGCTATAAAAGTAAAAAGCCAGCACAGCGGAACAGCAGAACCGTGCAGGGGGAAGTGCAGCTGTGCGGCTCCAACAAATCTGGTGGTAAATGTGTGTGTCAAGGCACGGAGCTCTGGGCTCCCCCAGGTGCTCCCGGGGCTCTGAGCTTGGTCTTTGTCACCGAGCTGTGGCTGCCGTTCTCCAGGGAAGCAGCTGCTGTGAGGATGGATGGAGTGTTTGGCTCCACCTGCAGTTCTTGCGGGATTCCAGCCGTGTCACTGGCTGGCTCTCCGTGCACGCACACGAGCAAAACGACAACGATGGCAAAGCACAGGATGGGAAGTGCAGCTGTCAGGAATTTCTTCGTGCACACGAGGAAAATGGAGAGTCGCCAAGAGAACTGAGAGAAGGAGGGCAAATCCCTGATAAAGAAAACCAGAGCAGACAGAAATACTAAAACCAGGAGGCCTTTTAAGGCTTGAGAAAGTGTAAGGAAAAGAAAATCGTGTGGAGGCAGAGGAAGAAAAAAGAGAGGAACACCAGAGAGAAGCTGTGGGGTTATTGATGCTGCAGGATCACAGATTTGATGCCTGTGTGCTAACTATGCTTAGTTTATAATATGCATCAAACCTCAGCATCTGCATTCAGATGAGCTGAGAACACATTCCATAGATTCCATAGCACTTCTTAGGGAATGTTGTTTTCCTACTGAGACATTTAGTGATGGACAGGACATGAGCTAGTGGTCTCTGTCTCCACCTTCTAACAGAAATGAATTGCTGCAAAACCAGAAGTCCTGAAATTCCCAGCTGATCTGTTCAATCTCTGTTTCAATTTCTGCTGGAGAGTTGTGAAACCAAGCCCTCAGAGTAAAGTGAGAGCAAATCTGTGTGAGGCCAGTAGCTGTGGGCAACTGGAGGGATAGGAAGGAGAAAATCAGTCTGGTGGCTAACTGCGCATGTGCAAAGGAAATAATTTAAAACCAGAAAGTGTTGTAGTGGCCTCTAAAATATATATCTGAAAAAAAGGCTACTTAAAAGGCATTTGCTAGTTCTGGAAAAAAGCAGCAATTTGAGTACAGAGACACCTGTGGGGAGAAGGTTTCCATTGCTATGCTTCCATATACAACACACACACAAAAGGAAATAAAAGGACTGGAGGAGCTGCAGTTATCATTGCTGTGTGGGGCTGCTGAAGCTGCATTCCTGAAGGAAGAAAGGTGCAGAAGTCAAGAGTGAAAGAGAAGCAGTCTATCTTCAGCAAGAGGACAAAGAGCTGACTTGCAGGGAGCCCCTTGGTGTGGGGCTGGACCCACCTGGTCCTTGCCTGCCAGGTTGAACCTGAAGACCCATCAGCTGGTGGAGGATGCTTGAGTTTTTGCAGCAGTGCCTTGGGGGTCAAAGTGGGACCACAGGACAGAGAGGTCAGTGCCAAGCACATGCTTTTCAATATCTCTGATTCTCTTTTTTAAGTCTTCAACTTGGCAGCTGACAACTTAATTAAGCCTTCACTGTGCTAGAGTAGTTTTTGTCTCTAAGCTTGGCTAGGCACATGCCTGAGCCTAGCTCAGTCCAAGGTTCCTCTGGAAGCAATGAATCCATGCAAGGTGGTGTGTGCAGACTGCAAACCAGTTTACTCTGGGAAGTGACCATGGCACAGTTCAGCCATCAGGGCTGATCCACCAGCCTGGGATTAGTACCATCAGTGACAGTTCACAGAAAGGAATTCCTCAGGTTTACCCACCAGTCTGTCTTAGGCTACGGATAAGCCTTTGGGAGATTGTTCAGTATGTGTTTTTATCCCAAAATGTCTCATCTAAGAGGGAAAACTTCACAGGCTGAAGTAGATGGCAGCGTTATTAGGGAAAAACCAGGGGGATTTTGAAATGGGACCTGATTTCTGGTACTCCAAGATCAGTTTTGAAGAGTAAAATGTTTGCAAATCTGCCCTCTACAAGGTGAGCCACTTCTGTCTCTGCCATTTGCATGAGCATGAGAATTGGAACTCCTTAGCTGTACTGAAATGCACCCATCTCCCTCCCATCCTCCCTCCCCTGAGTTCTCAGTCCCAGAAGCTGAGTCCCTTCAGTCACTTATCTGGCCAGTATATGAAATGCAACGTTAGTTCAAGGACATGCACTAATAAAATAAACATATCACGCAAGGCAACACCTGGTAAATATTCTTAACCTTTTCTGCAGCAGATAAGCTTGGAAGGAACTGATGAGGCAACATCTACTGCTATGTTTACAGAGTAGTTGCATGTTACTGAGTGACTCAGGTGAAAAGGATTCATCCCTGGTCAGTCCTCCTTTGCTGTTATTACTCTCCAGGGAAGTACACTTTTATTCAGCTGCCTGTGAAACATGGGGCCTAAAGTGCAACAAATTGGCCACTGGCAGTCCTATTAAGAGGCATAAGTGCATATTACTCATTTTATTGTTTGTGTGTAATTTGACCCTTTCAAATTTCCCTTGAAAGCCTTAGCCTAGTTGCCTATCATGGCCTGAAGCAAAAGGTGATGACGCTCAGGGGAGTTTTGCTGTTGGACTCGTTGCTGTTAAGTGTTGGGTCTGGAAGTGTATGTGCATTCAGGACAAAACTACCAGAGGCTGTGAAGGTGTGTTAGGGAAATTTCAAGGCTGTTGGTGGCAGCCTATTGTGTTAGATGGACTATTTCTCCAAACCAGTTTGGCTGTCAGCTCATGTGATGGCAGCATATGGCAGCTTCAGGAAGGGAAAAGTAAGAACTTTTACGGGGGCATTAGTACCTAAAATATATGTCCTTGGTCTATGGTGCTCAGATTGTACATGTTACAACTCTCCTCATCTCTGGCTATACAAATTCTGAGGACTCTGATCACCCTGGCATGAATTATTATAAGGAATAGAATCACTGCTTAAAAACAAGAAAATGTGTCTGTGGTCCAAGATCCTTTTCAATCATCTCATTGTTTCCTCCTTCACTGTATTGCCTGCTGCATCCCAAACACTGCAGATAGCCTCTAATTCCATTAGCTCTGTGTATGAGTGCTTAAGCTGCCCACTAGCATCCTGTCACTAGGAACAAACTTCCCTAAGGTGAATTATTACCCAATTATGGAAGTTTTGTAACCTTTTCTGAGGCATTCAGTGCTGGTCACTCAGTGCAGACAAGGCTTTGATTGATAGGGACTAATGGCAGGGCAACGTGAAGGAGGATCTTTCCTTGGAGCTGTCTTGAATAGGAAAGCAGTAGTACTGAATAGCTAGTACAGAAATAAAGCCACAGGTTTTGCTTTTTGTCTTGAAGAAACTGCAATTTAATATCAACTGGGATGTATTATATGAAGGTAAAGAAGAAATCAGAGAGAACCATAGCATCTGAACAAGGTTGGAGCAAAGAGGCATTGGGCAAATTCTCTTTCCTATTTTCTTGTGAATTTGTATCATGCCATTTACCAACAGAACCAACAGAAGGAAAAGGGGTTTCCTGTACTATTAGGTTACCAGACTGGAAAACTTAAGGAATCCAAGAAACATTTTGTATCTTGCTACCTGTCTTTTTGATCACAATATATCTGGTATTAAAATAGGTCATGGCTCTGCTACACAAAGTGCCCTGCAAACATACCACAGCAAACCTTCACGTAAATTGTCATGGAAAATCAGTTTAATGCTTCTCTTCCATATTTGTGATACTTTTGACCTGGGACAGATTTCTCAAGCTATGTGAAGGAATGGTTTGGTAAGATGTGGGGAGAAGTGATGTGCAACAGATGGTGACTCATGGGCATTTTTTACCTTGTCAGAAACAAGTCATAGACTTCATGTCCTTAGGAAATGTAATTTCTGCTTGGGTTTTGAGGGACTTGAAAGATTTGAGGATGTTGTGTGTATGTGAATGAGATTACCAATTCAGATCATTCTGGGTTCATTGACCAGTGGTGATGTTAATATTGACCAGTTTTAGCAGTAGGAAAAAGGGAGGGAAGGCCAGTGTTTAAAAAAAAAACAAAAGAAGAAAAATAATTGGAGATATAAACTATCTACATGCAACTGGGCCCTTTGTATGGTATCCCCTATTATATAAAGTATCACAAAACTCCTTATGGATGTTGATAGATTTATGAGAGGGAGTGAGTTGGAAACAGAGCAGGAAGTTACAGATTGTGTAGTCTTGCTGAATTATTGGGGAATATAGTTCACATCTCTTGCTTTCCCAGAGTCCTTAGTGGAGTGACAAATGGCATACTGCTGTTTCTTCTGTTAGAATCTGGTCTCTGTCAATTAAGTGTGTAAAGAAAATCTGCAGGGATCCTGGTAACACTGGGCAATGTTCAGACTTGCAACTGAAGCAATGTACATACAAAAGGTGAGGGATGACTATCAATCAAGAATTCCTTTTGCCTGATTTTAAATTACATTTTTGTGTATCAGGTTCTCCTGGGTACAGCTAATGTAGAAAACAATGTAGCCTTCATTTCACATGGACAACAGCAGAATAGGACAAAGTGAATCTAGAGCCTGATATACAGAAGGAACGGACTAAAACACATCCTTAAGTGCCACATCTACATGTCTTCTAAATACCTCTGATGCCATGAGAAGGCTGACCTAGAACAGAAGCTGGACAGAGTTAAAGAATTAAGTAGGGATTTATTAAAAGGCCTCAATGGATACACCTTGGGCAGCACAAGAGCCCAGCCAGGGCTACACCAAAGATGAACCAAAATGGTCACAAAATGCATGACTGGTCACAGGGTCTCTCACTTTTATAAGTTTTGGTCCATTTGTATATTGGAGTTAATTGTCCAATTATAGCTTTAGCTTATGGAGTCCCATTCTCCTTGTTTTTTCTCTCCTCCGTTCACTGTTGTTTATGCTCTTGTGTTTGAAATTTGTATCCAGGTTGTCCTTGGTCCCCAGCTAGAAAAGGAATTGTTTTGTCTACCTACTCTGTGAAGAGAGCTTACCAACACTTTATATGAAGCTCAGAACTACACACTAAAAGAGCACAGAATCTGAAAAATATAAAAGCTAAAACCTATGGCATCACCTCCAGGGATGGTGACTCCACCACTTCCTTGGGCAGCCTGTTCTAATGCCTGACAACCCTTTGGTGAAGATGTCCTCTGAATATCCAGTCTAAATAGACAAGATAATCTGTTCCATTGCCTTCCCTGGGACTGAGGTCAGACTGACAGGTCTGTAGTTCCCTGAATCCTCCTTCCAACCCTTCTTATAAATGGGCATCACATTTGCTAACTTCAGACTCACTCTGGACAGATAAAACAGAAAGACAGCAGCATGGCCTTCAGTATTGCAATCTGGAAAGCAAAATAATTATAAAAAAGGGATTAAAGTGATAATTTTTAGTTGACAGGTTTTGTTTCTAAAGCTACAGTAATCTAATGGAGAACCTGAATTTCATGGAGAGAGTCTATATGCTGCCCTGGGATTACTGGATTGAATAATTGATGGAAAATGAAAATACAACTGCATGTAAGATGGTAAAGTACACAGCCAGTCTGTGGCAGCCCAATTTTTTTGAAATGGCTCCAATCCTTCCAACGCACTTCTGAGAGAAGCTTTGTCTTCATCCCTCGCTCCTGCATGAGAGCAGGCTGGTTGGTTCATGTGAGTCAGACCAATTCTGGTAAGTCAGCTTGGATCAGATATGGGGCAGAAAAAAGCTGCTCCTCCTGGAGCACAGTGTTATCTGGTGGGTACAGCTGCATTAAAGAGATTTAGCCATTCTGGTCAGGAGATGTATTAACTCTTCATCTCCCCAGGGTTTGTCTCATGGAGTTTGTACAAGGGCTGTGCTGGCTCCCCAGGCAGGCTGCTCGTGAGAAGAAGCCAGGGCAGCTGTTTCCTCTCCCGAGGCAGAAAATGCCCCTGCTGAGTCTTACAGCCCTCGTTCATCCAGGAGGCAGCATATGTGAGGAAGTTTTGTGGACCTCTTCACTGTGTAGATGTGAAAACTTGTAAATGATAGGTGTGGGCAAATGGGGTCATCAAGGTGTACCCCTGAGATCTGGCTCAGAAGCTACATCAGCATGAAGACCACAGCCAAGGACAGAGTTTCCCCCTTGCTTGCCTTCCCATTTCTACCAGCCAGAGTGCTCGAGTCATGGGAGAAACAGAACTTTTTGGTATTGGAAATATCCTACAAGCCATACCAAAATAAAAGTGTATGAGGTGTTTAATACAGAATAAGCTTCAGCACAGCTGCAGACTCATCAATGATTATGTTCTTGGCTCTCATTTGTAGGCAGACCTTCTTATATCAAATAAACCAAAGTCAGCTTTGGATTATTTGACATAATTGCTGTAATAGTACCCATCAGCTTGTTAATGTAGAAATCTCAGGTATTTGGCATTCAGGTCAATATGTCATAGATAGATATTCCCTATTTTTGCACACTGCTTGTTAGTATAATGCTCAGGAATGGACTAATGTAATGTAAATAATTTCATCAGGGCAAGATTATTAGATCTACTCACCCCCAAACTCATATTATTTTTAAAAGCCATATTTCAATTCATAGGAAGCAGAGAACACTGCACATATAAAAGGCTGCCTCACAGCCAATCTGCAGTTTTTAAAAAAGTAACCCTTTGGGAGGGTCTAACTTCATTTGTAATTTCTTTGTCTCCAGCTCAGTGGAGCATGAAAAAGGAACAGTTCCTCTCCCAAATCCAACCAAGCACACAGGTGGAAGCTAACTCAGGGAAAAGCAGCACACAATAGTCTCACAGCCTGGGTGCTGAACGGTGTGGCTCTATCTTGGTGTCCACATTAACAATCCAATCCCTACCAGGAATTTGATATGTTAGTCAATGCTCATCTCAGTTAGGTTTATAGAGCTATGGAGACTTATAATTGGTTCATAAATTCTTTTCCCTAAGCCATTGTTAAGACTGTTATTGCTAAGAAATTATTTGGCTTTTCTATTTCAGGCCTTTTCCGCTAGGGTCCTGTAATTTTTGGTTGCCTTTTACTTACATAATGAGAGTTTCTTTTCTACAGAATATCTTCCATTTTCCTAAAAAAATATTTCCTTTTTTTTTTCCATAAACATTTGAGTGGGATTTTTTTCATTATTCTGGAAGAGAAATCAATACCATTGCCTTTTTTATGCAAAAGGGAAAACCAGTCAAGGAAGAGGTTCAATTACTTATTTTGGTTTGTGTTACAGTAGTGATGAGAGGGATTCTCTGGCAGATGTGACCCTGGAGGCCAATGTTCTGGGCACCCTGGAGTCCCAGAGGAGCAGAGGAAAAGCACCAAGCATGAGAGAACAGGCTGTCCTTTGGGTTTTGGACTGTCTCAGGTCACAGGCTGCCCTATGCCTGCAATGTGCTGAGCACACTAAAAGATGCTTAAATATCCCCATCTCATACTGCAGGGTAAGTTACCTTTGTACTGCCTTGAGTTCTTCTGTATGAGCCATAATCCTGCTCCAGAAATATGCCTTGAAATTGAATTCACACTGGGAAGAGGCAAGAAGTTGGAGAAGTACAGTCACCTCTGTGTGTCTCAATTAAATGTGCCTTCAGGACGTTCTAAGTGATTACAGAATATGTGCCCAGAGACAATAAAAAAATATTTTGTTATTATTATAATTTTTATTGTTATGGTTATTACCAGGTATTAGTTTATTTTACCTATGAATTTTTGGCTGAATTCCTCAATGAGTCCTTTTGGAGTGCCTCTGTTTCTGTGTAGGTGTGTCCATCAGCTCCGGGCATGGTCACAGGTTTGCTGTTGGATAGTTCATATATGGGAAGAGATCAAAAGCTTGGAGAGTGATGAACAAGAGATAAGAAGTCAAGGTAAACACTTCACTGTCTTTTGAAGGGTCCTAACTGAAAACTGATGTGTAGGGTGAGGACTTTATCAAGGAGCAGATCATCACCATTATACTTGGGTTCAAAACACGGCAGCACCTTGGTGTTTTCAGCTCCCACTAGCTGAACTTGTGATAAGATGATAGCTGACTGTTTAAAGGGACTTGAAAGGCTTTGTTGAAGTATTTGGAACTGGAAACTTTGGCACGGTTTCCCTCTAATATGGACATGGTTATGGGGCTTCATAGCCTGCCTTATTTCAAGCTTTGTTAAATACCCTCATTATTACATTAAATTGGCCAGGAAATAGGCTGGAGTTGAGGATATGAAGACCTACCCACTATACTATACTATACTATATGATCCTGGATGGCAGCCTGATTTATTTTCATTTCAAGTTTTCCTCGGTTTCATTGCATTTTTGATATGGAGCAAAGGTATTTTTGTATTTTAATGTGTTGGGGTTTTTTTTAATAGTTGTTATTCTAATTGTGTAAGGGGAAGTTTTATGATGTAGACATGTTATATTACTATCTCTATAATAGGAGTCTAGAACTAATAATCAGAATTCTCCAAACAATGGTAGTTGTAGTGAGCAAAGGGTAGAAAATGGGGAAAGGAACAGAGAGCCACAGCTGCCTCTCTGCTTCAGAGAGCGTGCAACTGTCCCAAATATAAAGATCAAACAAAAATCTTCACATTCACTGCTATTTGATATAGGCTAAATTCATTTTAGGCTTAGATACCCATCAGATTGCATCAGCCTTTTCATCTCTGCTGCAACAGGAAACTTTGATTTTATTTCTAAGGGTCTTGAGTTTGGGTTCCTTCTAAATTAAGTTGAGTAATAGGGCCAGTAAAAACTGCGACTGAACTCTTCCATCCTCCTCCATTCAATTTCATGCCTCCAATTTCTGTGTTTCTAATGAAAGAGATGTTTACTAGCAGGCATCTCAGCTGAACAGATTTGGCAAGCTGCTGAGAAATCTAAGTTGCAAAACATTTGATATGAATGATTTTTTCTCCATCAAGAAGATCTTATGTCAAAAGTGAAGACAAGTCTCTGCTTTTGCTCTTCCTAATTACGGGATGTTAGACATTAAACATTGAACTGGAAATCCAATTACATGATTATTAATCAGATGCATTTTTTTCAGCTTGGGGGAAAATAGGCTAAGTGAAACATGAAAGTCCACTGGGAAACACTACCAATTAAAGCAATTAAAAAAGGACATGGAATTCTTAATTTTTACACTTGGCTAGAAAGTTGATTGACTGGGCTTGACTCTCCTGGGAGTGGGTGTGCTTGGCAGTTTTTTATCTGCTTCTTGATATCACATGCTTCTGTTTCCTTATGAAGAATAATTAATTTTCTTTGCAGGAAAATTTACTTATTGTGATATGGGTAGCTGATCAGGTTTAAAATGTTGGATCAGGTTAAGCAATGCCTGTCATTTAACATTTCCACTCACGGGGAGAAGCACATATTCCCTCCACTCTTATTCTGCAGACAGACTTTCTGACAGCTGAAGTGTAGCCAGTAAATTTCTTTTCCATTAGTTGCAAATTGTACAACAATATACTAAAGTAATTACATCATAAATCTTCTTGCCTTGAAGTTAGGCTCTGCGGTACACACTCATAAAATAGTGCAGTAGCAAATAAAATCACTGCATCTGTGTATATTTGTCTTGCAATAATTTTTCTGAGGGTGGTCTATAACATTGACAAATGGGAATTAAGGAGGAACTAAAAAGAATTCAGCGTTTCTTGCTTTGTATAAGAGAGGGGCTATGGTTCTTCAATAATTAGGGCTACCATGGAGCTGCACATGGGTCAAAGCAAAGATTATTGCCAACAGTCTCCTTAGCTGTGCATTAAGAATTGAATATAATATTCCCTTGATCATGCAGGGTATGATGAGTTTTGTTGCAGATCTGAGTTCAAGACAATGTTGAAGTACCTTAGGAGTGTACCTAGTGTAGACACAATATCTCTAGGATAAATCTAACCATTACATGGCTCTAAAATGCCTTGAATGTCAGGGCATGAGACAAATGAGAATATTTGCACAAAAAGAAGTAACTGCCAATACATCTATTTTTCTTAGCTCCCTAGAAAAGAACAGACAGGTAATGTACCTAAAGGACTCACTTGGCACCTGAATGTGAACAGGCATCATTTAGCATTCACTTCTGTGTTGCAAACTGTAGCAATAAAATTATGGTTTCTTGGCAGTTTTGCTCCCAAAACCAAGGGCTACCCTGGAGATAAAGGTCCTTGTAACCCTTCTGTTACTCCTTTAATTGTGCAATAGGAAAGTTTCTTTCCTTTTTTGGGAGAAGATGGCAGCAGAGGTGTCCCATCCCATCCATGGGGGCTACCACATATTCAGNAAGAGCTCTGGATCCAGTTCTTCCACTGCCAGGCTGGATTTATAGGAGTGCATGTCAAGTTTAATTTGCTGCAGTGTGTATGGATCAGCAGTCAGAATGTGTGAGCTTTGTCTCTCCCCAGAGCAATACCAGTGCTGCCACCCACTCCTCCCAAATAAAGGGCAGCATTTATAAAGTTATTCCAGGTTATTTGTGGGTCATTTCCAGGACCATATCTTGTGTTTTGGTGGCACAGAGGGAGAGGGCGATTCATGGTGGTGATCAGATTGCTGGAGAAAACAGTACAGGAAAAAAACACTGAAAAAGCCCACACTGGGGCTTCTGATCCTGCACAGCACTGCAGCCATGGATCAGCCATGGCAGCAGGAGCCCACCAACCCCAGGAAAATGGGCTTTGCTATCCTGTGAATGACTACCCTCACATAGACAGCATCTCTGACCGAGTCTTGAAAGCTTGAAACAGGAATTTGACTGATTCATCTGGGAACCAGGCATGTACAGGAGCACCAGAGAGATATTTTCCCTGCACAGGAAGTGCATTTGATTATATTCACTATATTTGGTGTGATTTGCTGCACTCAGATATTCAGCTGCAATTAGATGGTTAGAGACTCATCATTAATCTTGACTCTGTGCTGCCTGTCAATCTGTTCCCTTACATAGCTTATGGCACTATTCTGAATATTTTGATGAGGAAATATTCCTGCTTTGGAGTGATTGCTGATGGCAGGATTTCTGTCTGTACCTCCTGTCAATATCTCTTCTCTTCAAGGCTTTTTAGAGAATTGTCTCTCAAATGACAATGATTATATCTCTTGTCTTATTCAGAGCTCTCTCAAAGCCCTGCTGAGCTGGTGTCCAGACATTAGACCCCCCCCACCTTCAAAATTATTTGTTCCTTGATACCTGAGCATAGTCCTTGATGAAATCTCTGATTTTTTTTCTTCTTCTCACCTTAGGATTTCTTAGAATGTTCAGATTCATCTAAGTTACCTCCTGCTTTCTTCCTTCCTAAAAAGGCTCATATTCTTGTTGCCTTTATGATATTTAAAATGCTATGAAGTTTATTTTGCACTCACTGGCCTTCCTGCATTTCAGTTTGTTCTTTCATAAAGAACTCTCTTGAGTCAACATATATTTCTTTGTGTAGAAGAGCTGTCCAATCAGTGGAGATCCTATTGTCACTCTTCTGCTTCCAAAATTAGAATCCTTCCTCAAAAAATAATAATAAAAAAGTGTTTCTCAGTCAGAGTACTGGATATACTGAAGAACGGGCATTGAGAGATCACTTGGAAATCATAGTGCTTCTGAAATTTGTGGATCTCCCTCACAAGTTATACCCTCCTGTGGATGAAAAAGCTTTGAATGAAGCTATAAAGCTGGATATTTTATGCAATTTAGCATAAATGTGCTCTGAAGTTTTCTTTCCCTGAGAGAATCTCTAGGACATCTCCTAAGCTTCCCTGATGTTCAAACATTTTTGAGTCTCTGTTTAAACACATGTGGATTGTGCTCTTTTATATTTATGTATTGATACAGGAGAGGTGGGAAACTGAGATGTCTCTGCTGTGCTTTACTTTCCACTGATGAATAAAGAAGCAAATCCAGATTATTCACAGCACATCTTGCCTTGCCTTTATTTACATTTGGCATCAGGATGCAGCTGTTCTGACTCTTTGTGAGTAAGATAAGGTCATATTCATCATTCCCTGTTTAAACAATCCTTGTGTTTTCAGTGTCTTGTAATACACATCCTACTAGACCATTAAACTATCATCTCTGTTGGGTTTCTATGGAATTTTTCATTTTTCCTGCAGCTGATGAAATGAATGATGATGATGTATTTGTAACCAAAAGCATCTGTCATTTAAACGCCCACATTTCCCCCAGATTTCAGAACTGTTAGAAGTCAACTTAGTGCCTTTTATCCTTCAGTTCATGAAGACTGACAACAGTGTTTAAGTGGTGTCTAAAGGGTACCTCCAGGTACGTGTTATTTGGGCTAAAATCTGGATTGCCTTGTCAGAAGTTCAGTTTCCTGAAGAGTTCAGGCTTTGTGGTAATCTAGGTCAATTCTATGCAGTTATGGAAGAGCAAACAAAAGTTTTTTCCATTAGCTTCTATGAAAAATTGCTTATTGGACATGGAAGCTGGGAAGTTTTGCTTTATGAAATTGTGTTTTCTTTGTCTTGCCCTCTTTTTGGCAACTGCAGAGATATTAAACACTAAACTCAATTTGTTTTCTAGTTCCATGGTGAAATTCAAATAATTGAATAAGTATGAAACAATTTTAAATTGCCCAATTCTTAAAAGAACTAAAAGACTACAGTGTCATCTGAACGAATGCTGATATTTATAATGCTGGTAATTATATTTTATAGTATCCAGATGATTACCAGAAGTGGGAAAATCCATGGGAAAAGACTGTCTGCCTGGGGTAGGTGGAACTGAGAGTTATTGGCAGAGGTTTTTTTCAGTGTGGATTCCCAGCCCCCAAACAGTTTCTGGCCTTACCAGAAGTTTTCAGAAGGTTATTTTTTTTTTTTTGAGGGTTCTTTTTATCCTCTTGATATCATACTTTATGTCTCCTGGTGTCTCCTGCAGGGATAATACAGGGGCCTTCCAGTGGAAGGTGACACTTTGGCAAGGATTGAGAGAGATGAAGTTGATTTGTGCAAATAGACTTTAATAATAACAGCATTAATAGCTGGATTAAACACATTCATCCTGTATTGTGTCTTGATCCAAAGGACCTACTTACCCATTTCTCACATAAATGTCAGGGTGTTTCACAAATGAGGTGGTTGTGGCAAGCACTGAGCACCACTCAGGGAGCACAGAGGGAGATGCGGATTCTCTGGAAGAGACTTCCCTGGCATTTTTAATTGACTCTTGAAGATGACAAAATTAGTCACTAAAAGGAACCCCAGAAGCACAACAGCTGCTTGGTTCAGTGTAGTTTGTGCAGTTTATCTGTGTATTTATGTCTTATACTTCTATTAGCCAATTTCAGCTAATTTAGATGAAGGGGTACAGCACAGTAGGACTTGGGATAATTCAATTCCCATGAGGTTTTTGGAACACAGCATCTACAGATTTTGCCAAAGTGAAAACTAAGCACTCTGAGAAATTGTATTTATTCCTTGGTTGTACATCTCTAGCAGGATAGTGTCAAAAGACATGTGGAGCCCAAGGATTCACTTTTAAGCTGATATACTGGAGGTGTAGAGCTGTGTTAGCTCTCTGGTATGGGCCAAAGTCACCTCAATGGCAGAGCAATGTTACTTGTGAGATGATCTGAATCACAGCTTTGCTACCTTGCCTACATTCTGCCTCATAAAGTACCACAGAAATGAAGCAAAGGGGGAGTGAGACAGACACATCTCTGTGACATCAGGAACTGAGTAAAGATAGAGCAAACCCCACCACACAACACTGGAATGAAATGCAGCACAGCCTAATCAGGGTCAGCCATATCTTCATGCCTTAAATAGCAGTCAGGGAGAGGTGTTGGTCAGTGAGCACCTCCAGCCTTTGTGCAGTCACCATTATTTGTATAGACTGTGCATGTAGGAGCTCAGTGGTTGTTGATGATCCCACCAGTCTGCAATGTGAACATCTGAAAAAACCCAAGCAGATTCCACCTCATGGAGGTAATACATCCCCCTGTATTTTTGTTTTCATTTTACATGTCACTGTTCCCTCATCTTTACTGCCTCTGGGGAGAAAAGAAAAATATTACATGCCTCATCTTGAGCAGGAGAGAATAATTCATAGAGATCTTCACCTTAGTACAAGCCTTCAGAGTTGGTTCTTTGATGGTATACAGCAGCAGATACCTCAAGCCTTGGAGAAAGACAAAGAGATTTGAACTGCTGATTGAAAACTTAACTGAGACCACCTTCTCCAGCATGGGTGGATTTCAGAGGAGCCATGAAGTGAAGCTGCAGGGAATTGATCTGGTATCTCTATAGATACGGAGCAGGAATAGAGGAAATGTTGGGGCTGAGCTTTCTGCTGACCCTCCTAGAGGCTGTGAAACTCTGGTCTTTAGGAATCAGAAAGCAAACCTGCAGTAATGGCCGCATGTTGGCAGCTTCCCATAGTGATTTATGTCTTTGTTTTGCTGCAGAAAGTGCTTTAGCAAAGCTGTGGAATGTGACTGAGGGGTACCATAGCCCTCTAACAGGACTGCCCACTCAGGCTGTCCAAGTGACACAAAGGGACCAGGCTTGAGGGAGAAAAATTTGCTACTTCCACCTTCTTCATGTCACAAGAACTCCTGAGCGAGAAAAGCTGTGACATGCTGGGAGGAGCCTTTCTTTTTTGTTTTCCCCTACACCTTCCTCATAACTAGCTTTGTTGTTGTCTTCCACAACCTGGACTTCTCTCTGAAGTGCTGAAAATGTCGAGCCATTTCTTATGTTCCTCAGTATAAGAAACCACAAGCGGCAAATCCAGCCAGTCTTTTATCATTATGCAGCATTATGAAAATAATTTCTCCATTTCCATAGGCCGGTGGTGCCATTGATTGTGCTATTCTCTGGCAGTCGGCGCCAGACTTATCCTTTCAACCACACAAAGATCACCTCGCTTTCCTCTCAGCTCTGTGATTTCTTTCTTGACACTCACTGCTAGACCACAATTTGGACTACCTGTTTTTCTCCCTTTAAGTATCCTATCAGGCTTCTGCTTTTGTACAAACTCAAGACATTTTTTTGTTGTGGCAGAGAACAATGGAGTTTCAAATGGCTAAGATGAAACACGAAATCTTCTAAAAATTCAAAGTGTCACTTTTTCTTCTCTGCCTTAATACTGGACCCTGCTCTTGATGTAAAGAAGATGGGCCATTCCTCTTTGCTGGAGGTTTCAGGGATCTTGCAGCAGAGTCCCTGGGGCTTTGCTGTGGTTAAGCAAAATGCATTTACTGCCAGAGGGCAATAGAATTAAGAAAAAAGTCAATGGTAAATAATGACAACTATTTATCTTATTTGAGGCCTACAAAGCAACTAAAACTGAAATTGTCTTCAAATAGACACAAAATAGAGTTTGTGCAATAAAGCTCCCAAATCAACCTAAAATCTCTTCCTAGCCAGAACAGCAAGAATCTCGAATTTACTTGGTTATGAGGCATAATATACCAGATTTAGAACTGTGTAACCCAGTCCCAAAAATGGTCAAACAATGGAAAGCTGTTAGGAACATGGTTTAATCCAAGGATTTAAAACCTGTGTGTATAAGCACATTGCAAAACTGTTAGAAATCAGGAGCTTTCCCTGTTTTAGTTGCTGGGAGCTCACAATAGTGAATTGTCTTATTCACTATTCAGATAGTGAATAAGACAATTTTCTTGAATTGGTGCCTGAAACTACTAAGTCTGTGAGCACTCCCAGGAAAGTGATCCAAGGATTGATTTGAGAATCAGCACATCATGAGACCCTCTGGGAGCTTTCCTTCAGTCCTTCATAGATTGTAAGGCTCCAGGCAGCTGAATGTAAGTCATTAAAGCTCCTAATTCTATCCATTAGTACACTCATTAATATTTCTCAGTAACTTGGTATACAACATTTTTCATGACAAGCTTGGAAAAGTTTTCTCTTCCATTTAATTTTAACCTAGAGACAGTTGCAAGGAAGAAAACCTCACCACTGAGTGGAAGAAAAACTTATTTGTAAAATTTATGTTTGCAGAATCTGTCCTTCTGGGCAAAGCAGTTAGAAGCATTTTACTTTAGAGATTAAAATCTTTCATGAAGTTGTTGAATGTAGGGATATTTAACTTTTGTCATTGGGCTCAGTGTGCCAGCCTGGAGCATACTGAACTGCAAACAGTAAAACAATGAACTTTTCACAGCAGGTCCCAAAAGGAAAAACAAAAATACAGAGAAAATCTTCTGGGATCTTAGGAACTGGATAAACATGATGCTAAATTGTTCATATGCTCCAGAGATGGATGCCATTAGAAGACAGCCATCTCGAATAATTGCTTTTGAGTAGAAAAATAGAATTGCAGGACCACAGAATGTTTGGAATGGGAAAAGACCTCCTGAGATCTTCTTATCCACCCCCCTGCTCAAGCAGGTCCACTTAGAACCAGTTGCACAGGACGATGTCCAGGTGACTTTTCAATATCTCCAACAGCAGGATCTGTTTTCTTCCATTGCATGTGTATATTCAAGGACACATAGGCATATTTATATACTTTAAAAACCTACATGAATAGAGCTTATATATGCACATTTATATATTTATATATTTATGTATAGATAAAAACTCATATATGTATATATGACCATGTATTTTAACAGCAACATCTCGATGATCAGCAGGAATTTGATAATTTGCATTTTCAGAGATATTCTGTAAACTTGAGGGGAAAAGCCCCAAACTGTTTGATTCCACTGAGAAAAAAACCCTTCAGTGATATCTGCTGGCTGGAAATGGTGACATTGTTACTGTTCTAAAGCAAATAAATAGAGAGCAACAGGTCCTCATCATTTACCATACTGTCATTCAGCCCTGAGTTCGGACACTAAACATTTGCTTTTTCATCTTGGCCATATATGAGAAGACTCATTAAGCAGATTTTTTTTTTTTTTAATAATAAAGTTCATTCATTCTGAAGAGGAATTTATGGGAGTAAAGAAGTAGGGGCAGTGGGCTTAAGAGACTTGGAGGCCTGTTCTGCCAAAGTCAATACTCCCTTTATGCACAAAACAAGGAGTCCTCAGGCTCCAAGAACAAGTAGTAGAACTTACTTTCTGCAGGCTTCTCTTTTAGTATGGGATGTAGAATTTTGGTTCTTGTGTGCACAGCAGCATTAAAGTAATTTGACTTTCTCTTCAGTGTTCTCTACCAACTTGGATACTTATGGCACACCCCTGCTGATGTTGGTTATTGCTCCTCTCTCTAATTCCCTAGTTGTGCTAACAGTCACTGAATGCTCAGCAGACCTTTCTGGGTAAAGTCTGGATGGAGCAAGACCAGAGCAGTGCTGGAGTATCTGCAGAGTAGAGCCATCCAGTCAAAGGCAGAACAATATAGTCAGAGGGAAGGGGTAGAGATGGCCCATGGAGACAATCTAGCCTGGAGAGAGTGCATTGAACACCATGTATTTTGAGCTTTTTTGCTTGGAGGACCCTCTCGGGGTCCTCTTGGTGTCTTGTGGCTGTGGAGGATTTCTCAGCTGATGATACTTTGCCCAGAAAGAGCTGATGTGGACAAATCTGGTACCTTCACTGACAGTTCAGGTGTTTTGGTTGCAGCAGAATTTCCTCCTGTGCACAGCAGCACTGGGGATGTGAGCAGAATCTCTTCTGCTTGATCTCACCCTTCCTGCTGCATTCACTCCCAGCCTTCCAGCCCTGGCAAGGGTGTGCTCACCAAGTGAGGCCAACAGAGCTGGCTGACAGAGAGGCTTTGGACAATGCTGACAGGCCAGGCCAGCAACTTTCCTGGCATTCCAAGACAAAGTCCCCCTATGGATTCAATGAGACTCTTGGCACAAGCAAAACTCAGAGGATTAAAAGACATATCTTCTGTCTCTGCCTCCTTGCACTCATGTTCCTCCAACCCTGCAGGCACCTTTCTGCCTCAGCTCAGAACTCCTTGTTCTGCTGGGACTTCTGCATAGCTGAAGACTTCAAAGCCTTTGCTTAATTTGTGTTTGCACTTCCAAGTACTGAATGAGGTTGTAAGGCAAAGGTAGGTTCCTTCTAAGCATTTGTGTGTAAACATGAAAGTTACAGCCTTCTGCTCCTTGCTCCTTTCATCTTTTCAGGCTCACAGATAAAATGCAGTAGGGTTTTTGAACTTTACAGAAAGTTTTAATAACAGAGTGACTCAGATGTTTTTCTGTTGAGCTCCTCTTTCACTATTCCTTTTGTTTTGGCTTTTTTTCCCCTTTCCTTTTTATTCTGCTTCCCTTCTTACTTTCTCCCATGTAATTCTTGTCAGCACAAGTTTCAGATGGTTTTGGTGGACATCTTTTTGAATCGTTGTTTTGTGGGGCATCAGGGCTCTGCAGCTGGGGACGTCATTTATTACAGCCTCCAAATCTGTCCACTACATGGTCCCTGTCATCTTGGATGTAGGTGAAAATTTGTGGAAAAGAGATTATTTCAGTATTGTGTTGCCAGTTTACCTTCAGGTTGCCATGGGGAGAAGTACTAAGGATGTCTCTCCAGTGACAACAGAGAGATCACAGAAGATTAAAATCCCCAATTTTCAGGTTCTCCTCACTCCCCCCCTCCCATATTTGGGAGGGGATTCAAGCTCAAGAAATATTTCAACAAAAAGATAAGAATTGGAACAGGATTGACAATGATCTATCTCAAAGGGAGATTCCTTTGAATGCTGCCATATCATCCAGCAACAAAGAAAAACTTCTGCTCTCTCAGGTTCTCAGCAGCTTCCCAGCTGCCTTTTCTGTAACTTTTCAGGCAGTTTGGTCTATTTACACTAAATTTAATTTCTTATATTGACACCAACTGGAAAGCGGCTTTGGCATATAAAATAGCACCAGTTATTTTAACTGTTGGTACTCACATGTCTAGGTCACAGTGCCTGGGTAATTGTAACAAATATGTTAATATCAGCATTAGAGGAGTCCTGAGACATTCTGTGTTTCACCCACTAGATCAAAGATATAGAGCAGCTGCAAATATTCAGGTCAGTGACATGTGATATTTATTTTGCTGAGCTTTCTGTTAGTCCCAATTTTCTTTTAATCTTCTGACCAATATCTGAGCAATGAATACCCTAGTTACAAATCTCTTCTTTTAGATATTTAGGCATCAAGACTTCTGTGAGTGAATCACTACAGTGACTTTCAGGATGAACCCCATAGGCACACAGCTTCTCTTGGAAGTTTTAATTATTTGCTTGACTTGACTTTTGTGCCAGCTAGAATCTGATAATTTAACTGATAATAATATGTACTGGTGCAGCTGTTTATCTTTCAGTACTTCCTCTATGAAGTATTGTCAGAGATTTGCTGCTTCAAAGGTTATAAAGAGCTTAGGTTCTTGAGCTATCCTTTTATACTTTTTTATGTAACATTGAGAGCAGTAGCTATAATTTAGCCATTCTGTGCCTGAAACACTTCTTGCTGAACTCCATTACAATGGCTTCAGTGGCTTGTATGTGGAGAAAAAAATAGCCTAATATCCTGCAAAGTGATTAGCTCTTCTATGTGCTTGCCAATGTGACATTCACCCACAGATACCTAAACAGTTTCCTGAGACTCAGATACTGCCACACTGATTAGACTGGGCCAACAATACAGGATGTTGGGTGAAATATGCAGCGATTTTTTTAAAGAGTATTTTGATGAGGATTTTTCTTGTTCAGATTGTATCCACTGCCTTGGCATAAAAGTGCAATGCAAGATTCCCTTTGAGGTCCACAAAGAATTCCTTAAAATTATGGTCAGATTGTTGCAAGCAGTGAAATCATCATCTCTCAGGTGAGAGGATGCAATTTTCTGCATACCTTTGTGCCAACCACTTCCAGAAAAGATTGTTTAAGATAATCCATTTTATATTGCATGGCAGGTTGCTGGAAGCCCAGTAGCTTTCAATTTCTGTGGTTCAGCTAAGGGTAGGTAAATTCTTTAAATATGTATTAGTATCAATGTACATTAATATTAAAAATCTCGTTGTTGATTTCTTGGGGACCTGTGACTACCTTTGCTAACGAGTGATAGAGAAACCTTAGAAATCTGAGTTTGTTGCTGGAAGGAATGCACCTCATATGCTTTTTTCCCATTCTTTCTTTTTTTTTTTTTCATTTCTCTTGTTGCACTTTGCAGAAAATCTTCTCAGAGGTCAGAGGTCTCTGGGGGATGGTGCAGGGAGGATCTATAAGCCTGCAGGACAATGTGATGAGTATCTGAAGAACTCCCCCTTCTCATGAAGCTCACCTCCTCCCCAGCCTCACTTGGAATCTGGACAGCAGCCACCCACATGTGGCACATTAAAGGATTAAGGCTTTAATGACAATTTTAAAATGCTGTTATTAAATGGGGACTTACATCCTGTAGAACACTTGAAAAATAACATTTGTAAAACTGCTTCCTGAGCAGTATATCCCCTTTTCCATTATCTCATCTATTTGTATGCTAATAACAATTCTTCTGCCTTTCTACTCTGTCTCTGCTTGAGCAGTTCAACGCTGAATTCATGATTCTGTATTTTGTGCTGTGAAGATTTTACTTACATTTTTTAAAAATTGTGTCTCAATAATTAATTACAGATAAATTATTGAGAAAGCAGCAGCAAATGCAAAGGAAGAGTACTCTGTATCCAACACAGACCTAAAACCAGATATATTTGAAATATCCNCATACACATATATATATAATTTTCATGTTCAGTTAGCAGAATGCTTTCCTAGCATTTGATGCTTCATGTGATACCACAGACTGCTGACAAAAAATGAGCTTTTTCTCTCAAATTATGTCTGTAATGAATATCTGAAAAAAATGTCTCCCAAGAGAAAAATATACCAGTGTTATCTAGACTACACTTCTGTGAAGAAATTCTTGCATATTTAGGAAGAACAGCTCTGCTATCAGAGAAACTAAGTGAAGAGTAGACATATAATTTTGAAATTTTCTGCTATTTGAAATGTTTATATAATCTCAATGTTCAGGCATATTAGTAACAGCCCTGGACTTACTGAAGCATCATTTCCTTCTGAAAAAATTTTTAACCAAAGTTTTCAGTATCTTTTCTGATGTAGACAGGACTCTCACTACTCTTGTGCATCTCTAAATCTCAGTAAGTGTTTGGATACTCTGTCTAAAGCTGAGATAATTAACTTATATTAAATCCCCTGTTAGTCCCTGGCTCAAGGAGTGGTTTGGGCTGGAACAGACCTCTGGAGGTTGTCCAGCCAAATCTCCATCCCAAAACAAGGACAACTCCCAAGGCAGGTCAGGTTGCTCAGGGCTTTGAGCTGAGCACAGAGAGTCCACAAACTCACTGGCCCTGTGTTTCAGTGGTTATTGCCATCCACAGAGAAGATTAATTTCTTTGTGTCCTTGTGGTCTTTGTCCCTCATCCAGTCCTTGTGATTCTTCAAGAGGAGCCTGGCTCATTTTTTATAAAATCCTTTCAGGTACTAGAAGACAGCAACAAGCTCCTCCTGAAGCTTCTCCCTGGCAGACTGAGCATCCCCTGTGCTTTGCTCCCCTCATCACACAGCCTGTGCTCCAGCCCCAGCCTGCTGTCCTCCAGCTGGGCCCTCCCCAGGATGTCAGCAAACGTGGTACTTCTTGTGTGTGCCACACACAATGGGGAGTGGGGAGTTTTACTGCAGCTCAAGTGACACACCAGGTATGTCTGAGCCCTGAGCAGTGTTGGCCACATCCAGACAACTATATTAGTTCCTGATATATTCACCTATTTTATTTCCTGATCTCCAAATAAGTCTGCGTTGGTAATATCTGTTGTCTGCTCCTTCACATCTCTGCAGAGAACTGGCTTTGAAGGACTAATGGTGGCAGGGAGAGTCTTCCTCTTTAATATTTCACAATATTTAAGATGTTAGACTGTGGAAGTAATTTCAGGGCCTAGTCCATCACAGTTTCTCTCCCCTGGAAAATCCATCTTCAGAGAGCTGCTCCAAGGCACAGGGATGCCAAAAAGAGTATTTCCATTGACGTTTGTCCTCCTTGCTTTCTATTCTAAAGAAAATCCAATTTTCAACTAAGCTTTCAACTGCATTTTTCATAAAACATGGGCCAATTTCACTTCTCAGTTACTTCAGGAGAGATGATGCCAAGGCTGAGCTTCTGTTTTCGTGAAGAACAACACAAAAACCAGGCTCCTTGTTAGCAACACAAAAAGCTCTGTATGGGGAAATGAGCTGTCCTTGGAATGGCACAACTGATATTTTAGCCTCAGGATCCTTTTCTAAAGGTCACAGCACAATTTTAAGCCCAGAATATTGCAATGCATTTAAATATCTAAGATCAAGGTTAAACAAGATCTACTAATGTAAAACAGAAATGAAGAAATCACATCTACCTTCTTCATGACAGAATCAACTCATCCCAGGAATAAACAATTGCAAGCAGTGGGAAAATGAAACTGGCCTGTCCATGCCATGATCTTGGATTTCAGACCTTCTTCCTCACTGCGCAGGGGGATGATGATAGGTGAGGTGACTGGCTTAGTGGATGAGAGGAGAGAGGTGGATGTTGGTTATCTTAATTTTAGGGAGTGACTTTCAACACTGGTTTTTATTAGGTCCTCAGAAACAAGCTGATGAAATAGGGAAACGATAAATGGAAACGACATGGAGTGAAACTGGCTCTGCTTAGAGAGAAATTCAGAGCAAGGCTTCACTGTAGCTGAGAGTTTGTTTTTATAGCACAAAATGATGATGGGCTCATAATCATTTAATTGTTAATTATTCTACAGCAAAATGTATGCTTTTGTGCAAACATTTTTATCCTAGGAAGAACATTTTTGTTAAAGTATTTGAACCTTCAAAACATTCCAGTCAATTTAGCTATAAGATGGTAAACCCTGCAAAGCACTCTTGTCCTTACTGAAGGATCAATGGAATTGAAACTATCTCAGTATGCAAGTATTGACTTTTATTCCTAACACTGATTTAAACTTAAAGGCCTATTAAACTAGAGATCAAAGCATCTATCAAAGAGTTCACTTAGCTCTTTAAAAAAACCCCCATACAGTACTTAGAAGATAATACAAGAAAAGTGATAGAAAATACAGGTTTACAATGGAATTAGTGATGGAAGCTTAATAGTGTTCAGTGTGCTAAATCTTGCCAAAGAGAAAGTGGCTTAGACTCTGCCTTGAAAGAGAATAGCATTAAAGACAAAGTTTTTTTGCACTTTTACATAATAGAAGATGAAAAACTGAGTTCCATGGGAAGTTTGAATCAGTATTGAATGCAAAATCTGGGTGTGAGTCCTAATCTGATATACTCACCATAAAACAGTCCTTCCTTGTGCTGTACAGAGATGGGGATAAGATATTCCAAATAATCCCCAGACTGTGCACTTGAATTAAGCAGCAAAAGGGAGGGGACACCACTGTGCAAGCAGCCATAGGGCGGTATGAAGATTGATGGTGTCTGGGATGAGACAGGGCTAAAAGAAGAGAAGCAGCATTATGTTTTTTCCATTACAGTCAGTCACTAAAAGCAGGAATACACACATAAACCGAAGATTTTTTGTTTTCAACTGCCACAGAGAAGTCATATCAGCAGCCACACAATTAAAGCAACCTGGCTCCTCTCATGCACAGGGAGCAAATGTTCCTTTGCCTGCAAAAGGAAATGTGCTCACGTGTGCACACACACACACTTAAAAATGTTTTAAAAATGTTATATTTGACTTCCTGGCTAGTTTGAAAATTCTCTTCAAAAATAGCTCTCATGATTGCAGGCTGGCAGAGCTGTTCCTGCCTGGATTTAAATGGGAAAACTCAATTAGAGTTTGAATCTGTTGCACTGAAATGGAATTGTCTCTTGCAGGCAGAGCTCAGTCACAGACACAGGAGCATGAATGAGAGGAGAGGGAGAGGAGGACGTTGTGCCAGTGTGGAGGGCAGGTTGTGGGGGCTCTGAGCTAGAATGTTCCATGTCCTGTCACTCTGGAAAGGAAACTTCATTGCACTTCTCCAAGCATGTTCAAGGAAAAGTAGCTTCAATCAGGCTTTTTTCTGGAAGAGACCCTGCTGGGTCTGGGGGTGGCAGGGACTGGGCACTGAGTAGCTCACAGGCAGAGCAGTGACTTGTTCCAGGAAGATGACATCCTTTTACTTTACCTCTCTGACTTTGAACAAATATCCACTCCTCCCCAGGCTCTTTCCATCAGGTTTAAGGATGTTATTTGTACTTCTGTAGTCTAGAAATATCTGTGAGGATCTTGGGAAGGCTGGAGCTTGGGCACAGGAAAAATGGATTTTTGGTGGCAGGTTCACCACAGGGTCCCCCTCTCCCTCCCTCCCTGTCTCTCCCTGTGTTCCATTGCAGTCCCATGTCTCTCCTTGTGGCTTCCACAGCAGGCTTTCAAGCTGTGAGGGTAAACCTTTCAATACTGCCTCTGCTCCTTAGAGCCCTGAGCTGGCCTCAACATTTTTCTCATCACTGTGCACTGAGATCTATGTCTAGAAATGACTTGCTTCTCCTTGCCTCCCTTATCTGGGATCTCAGCCTGAGCCTCAGTTTCCACTTGCTCTCTAAGTCATCTGTGTTAAAATGCTCTTCATAAAAAGCAGCTTCCAGCATGAGTTCTTTCATCTGTGGCTTGTATTTGTGTGTGAGAGGGAGAAAATAGGTTCATTTCCACCAGAGCAGCTGGCTCCTCTGATCTGCCCCCTGGAGACTTGGCTGACAGGGAAGGTGTGTCTGTGGGCGGGGCAGACCTGTCCCCTTCCAGCTGTGCCATCTCTGCTGTCACCCTGCTGGCAGGGGGCAAACATCCCTCTCCCCACTCCTTTGGGACCCGCTGGACACAGTTACTGGATGTTACAGGTTGGGAAGAAGATGCACAACTCCTAGCAGTGCAGCAGGCTTGAGAGATCCTCTTGTAAAACCTGCAGTGAAGAGATTCAAGTGTGTTCATTGAAGCAGACGAGGAAAAAGGCTTCTTCATGTGTGGGAGGGGATGGTGGGCAGGCAGGGCTCAGTCCAGCTCTGATTCCCTGCCCTCCCTTGACCCTGCCATCTGGGGTACAGCCACCCAGCTGGAGATGTCCGTGTGGGCTGCACTGCCCTTTGTCCAGGGGAGAAGGGTGACATTAATTAAATGTTTTGTTGTTGTCCTTGGAGAACCTGTTGCAGAAGAAGTGTTTATGTCTTTCTTTGGGCATGTTGTGCAGGTGAGAGCAGGTGGAGATCAAGGACTTTTGGCAGCCACACACTCAGAGGAGCCTCAGGTAAGTGTCAGTGTCCTGCACTGATGTAGTTATAGCCTGTCCATCCTTCAAACAAATGCTGGTTAATGCTGTAAAACTCCTCAGTGCAGGCTCCTGCTGCTCTTGCCTGCATGGATGGAGGCACCTGCATGGTCTGAACTGAGGTGGTGAACATGTGCTTGGGTTACCCTGTCTTTGACATGGGGCAGCCCAGGGATGTTTAATAAACTGTGAAAGTTACTGTAATAGAACTCTCCATACTCTGAAGAGATCATGGACTTTTGGTTTCTACCTGATTTAGTTTTCGGGGTTTTTTTTTCCATCAATAGGTTGAGATTTTCTTTGGTGTCAGTTTCAAAAGAGTAAAGGAGAGAATTTGGAAAAACATGCCATCTATGACTTCTGATGGCTGGAAAAAGCAAGGGCAGTTAGCAAGGCAAGAGCCTTGGCTCTGTGGTACAGGGGACTTTTCTGAGGAGGGCATTCACAGCTGTCTGAGGCACTTTTGCAGGAACAGGGAGGAATCCATCTATCCCACAGCTGTGATGGGGCCAGCAGCTACCTGATGTTCCTGGGGCTGAGTAGGGCCCTCACCAGATGTCAGAGCTTGTCAGTGAAAAGGGGAGATTTTTCTCACTGTAACAAATCCCACAGATTTTGGAGACAAGCAGGGAAATTTTCCAGAAAGCTCTCCTGAGAAAAACTAGCTGAGCTGTGGTGGCAAAATGGTAAAATGAAAAAAAAAACAACTCATAGCTCAGACTGTGGCTCCTGCAGCAAAAGGGGTGACTGCAGGTCCAGGGAGAAAGCCCAGGCTGGAGATGGGGATGAGATGGGAACAGGCATCAGGCCCAAGCGGGAACAGTTCTGGTCACGCACTGCAGACACCATCCACGTGGCCAGCTCTGCCTGCAGCAGGAGCTTTAATGATCTCACAAGAGAAAGAGCTGAAATGAAACCAAGAGCTTTGCCTACTCTGAGCTTCTATAGAAAGAGACTCAAAAGAGGGGGCAGGCACTCCCAGCAAGGGCTGTCTGCATCACCCATCGCCTCCCGGGGCAGGGCTGCTCCTGCCCGGCTGCCGGCTCCCCTCAGGGCCGGGGCCGCTCCTGCCCGGCTGCCGGCTCCCCTCAGGGCCGGGGCTGTGCAGAGCCGCTAGTCCCGCAGCCCGGCTGGGCCAGGAGCTGGGGGCAGCTGGAGGCAGGAGAAGGGAGGTTCCCTGCCCACCCTGGACCGTGGAAAGGGGGTGGCAGCAGCCAGCGGTGACCGCTCAGAAGGACCAGGTGAGGAGAAATCCATCGCGGAATGTTAAGTGTGGGACAGGCTCTGTGCAGCCACAGAGCCCTCTTGTGTTGCCTGCCGGGTTGCAGACCAGCCAGGAGAGCAGCCTGCTCCTTTCACGAGAGCGAGCAAGGTAAAAAATGGGTGTCTGAGGTTTATTTTTCCCTGTTTAGAAGTTTTCAGCTCGTAGGTGTTTCTAGAAGGCAAGAATGGGAAGAGTGAAATGATCCCTTGTTGGTAGGAGTAGGAGATATATTCTGTACAACTTCTAAAGAGCCATACGTCAGGAGGAAGAATTTACTCTGGAGCTGTTCCCATGTGCTAACCATTATTAATTGATTGATTTTTCAGACAATATTATAGCTTCTTGCAGAAACCCAAGCTGCAGAAACCCAACCCATCTGTAAAAAATGTTTTTCTANAAAATAAAAAAAAAAGTTCATTTTTCCAGTGTGGAAAATAAATTTCTTTTTTCTTTAAAGCAAAGCCTAAAACACACCCTTTGGCTGAACTGTCAAATCGCTGAAGACTTAAAAGTTCAGGCAGCTTTCCTTAGGACCCACCTCCCTTCACTGCTGTCTCCCTTTAAGGGAAGCCACCTCAGGCACAAGGACTTTGCAGTGGAGGCTAATGAGGTACCGGGAAGCCCTGCTCCAGTGGAGTCCCCAGGGACACAATAAACTCTTCCCCTGGCAGTCATGCATCATTGGACAGGTTCCCAGAAATCACAAGCAGATTAAACATTACAGGATCTTTTCCCTTCCTGGCTCAGGTATGCTTGCCTCTCTAATGGTTGTAGAAAGTATAAAGTCAGAAAGGACTATTAGATCATTTTAATTTGCTCGCTGATAGTTTTGTGTAATGTCTTTTATTAACTAGAAATTAATTAAACTAGCAGGCACCACCAGCAAGGAAAAAAGATATCATCAAAGTTAAGAATGCTTTGAAACAACTGTGGGAGGAAAAAAAAGGGGAGAAAGTGATTGTGAAAACATTTTGCCATGCTGCAGAAAAATGCAAATTTGTCCTTCCCTCTGTTGGCACTAAACCACCATGAATCTGAACAGGGAGGAAATTATTTCCTGCATTCAGATCCAATGGTCTCCAAACCCCTGATAATACAAACAAGGACTGTACGACTCAATCAGCCAAATACAGTGCAAGGGAGGTCTTGTTTTCAATCACATCCACAAATGGCAAACAGAGCTGTGTGTCAGAGTCTGTTCTTTTCCTATTTGCAATCAGTGGAATAGACTCTTCTAGTATATGTCTAAAATGTTCACCTGTTAGAAACAGGTGGTGAGGGTTCAGGAAGCTGATGTGTGTTTTGGAATTTCCTATCTACTGAAATAGTTTTTCTAATAATTCAAGATGCTGTCACATTAAATAAAATTATCCCAATGATGATGCTCTGTAAGTGCCAGCTTCTGTTTCAATAATGTAGCCTGAATTTTGGCTGCCTAGGATCAATTTTTGGATAAAAAGTTATTTTTCTTTATATTGATGCCAGCATTGATCCTATTTGACTTCAGTGTTGGCAACAGAAATGTAAGAATGAGGATCTGTTGTAGTGCTCCCTTTAGTTTACATTGATTAGTTTACATTAATTTTCACTTCAGCTGTTGCAGTATCACCTTACCAAAATATTTGAATTGGGTTTTTTGTTAAGATTTTCCCTTCAAAGTCTAATTAAGTTAGTTTATGAAAACATTTTTACTCATTGCAGATTTGGGAAATACTGCACTATTTCAGAACAAAGCTCCTGGGTCTCTTTTTTTGCTGTCCTCAGAAAAATGTGTTCATACAAGACTGAGAAGTATACAAATCTGAAAAACAATCAAAAGAGCTGAGTATTACAGCATCACTTTTTGGTGTCGTGTCAAGGCAAATGAGGTCCTGCCCAGAGTGTTCTTTGCTATAGCTTTAGTAATGTTTTTTTAGTGGGATCCTTGGCCTGGCCCATGATAAAGAAACTTATTATGTTATTTGTTGACTGATTCCTTTTCTTATTGTCTTCTTGCAAAGCCACCTCTTCTCCTATCAACTCTAATTGAATTGACTGCCTATATTAGGTTCTTAGATTCACCATATGCTCTCTGCCTAACAATATTTATTTCAGATTAATGGTAACAACACAAAGGGCAAGTGAATGCAAAGCCTGGAGGAGAGGTCACAGAGCATCTTGTGCCACATGGTGGTGTAGCTCTCCTGAAAGCTACCAGGTGGGTGTTCCAGAAAGTTATATTCTTCTTTTGAATTTGAGGAAAATTTAAGTAACTGCTACGAGATGATCACTAAAGGCTTCCAGTCCAGAGAGAGAGAGGTGTCATTTAAACAGTCAGGGAAAGAAGCTGAAGTGCTGTGATTCTCAGCTCTGAGAAAGTCTGTAAAAAGGCCAGAATTTCAAGATTTATATCTGAAATATGAATTTTGCTTCTCTATTCCCTCTCATCTCTTGGGATTTGGTATGTTTTCATGGATTAGTTTAAAAAAAGGATCTTATTTGCAAACTATCTGTGTCTGGTTCATGTTACCCTTGCCAGAAGGTGTCTCACTTGCATGATCATTGCAAGGACCTGTAGGATCATTTACACTCCATGAACTATCTCTAAGTGCACTACATATTGCTAGCTTGGTTTAAGATGATGCATTGCAGCCAGCCAGCAAGATAATTAAGAGAATATATTAAGCTAACCTGGGTGTTGTGAGCAAGGCTTGAATAAGCACAGCACATCTCACAAATTCTATTTAGCAGCAGGAATATTTTTCCCAATGTAGATTGTGTTGAAAAGAGTCAAAACCAATAAAGAAAGAGAGAAGGAGGATGAAAGAAAAAACAGACCAGTGAAGGGAGAGTAGGTATTTGGGTATTGAAAGAGCTGAAGGAGATGGGAGAAGATAGGAGTTAGTGTGTGAGGGAGGAACAGAGCAGTAGGGTAATGAGGTCTGGATAGGAGAGGAGATGGCAGTGGAAGGAAGAATCTGGAGCGATCTCTGATTAGAGGAGAAGGTGTAACCAGGAAAAGGGATTAAGTGTCCCAGGCCAGCAGCTCTGTCAGCCGTCACATCCCTCTGGTCCCTTATCCAGTTGGATCCCATCCACGAGAGATGTTCTCACTGGGCTGAGTCCTGCCCTGGCAGGAGGCTCTGCTGCTCCAATTACAAAGTAATTAGCTCACTTGAGAACAGGAGATATGATGGAATAAGGGGGAGAGAGGAAAGCATAGCTAAGAAGTTGCTTTAATGAATTTGGCTTTCCTCTTTGAAAGTTGGAAGACATGAAAGATATTTTCAAGGAAGCAGGAAAGCTTGCTTAAGGAATGGATTATTCAGAGCTTAAAAAGTGTTGATTGCAAATTGCTCTGTGTATGCTTTAGGTTGTTAAGTGTAAAGAGCTCTTAATAACTAAGCTAATAAACTCCTCAGTGTTTCACCTTGATATTTTTATTTAGGTGTTCAGAAATATGCTAACTTGCTGCATAAATAGCAAGGCATACTTCCTCTTGGAGCAAATGGAAAACACATTCAAAAATTTCTTCAACATAGCAAGAAATGAGGGTTTTTTAAATTTACTTTATTGTCCTTTGGTATTTTTTGTGTTTCCTGTTGTCCTCAAGTAAACACAAACTCCACCTGTGTGATCTTTCTGGAATATCTAGCAGATCTCTGTTTGCATCCAAGTGACACGTGAAACCTGACAGCACTGATATGGGGTGAAGGGAGGCCCTTTAAAATGTGGATTAATTTAAAATTCTTGAAGATTTAGGACTTTTTAAGATAACCCTAGCCAGTTAACTTGATCCCTTAATTCCAAATAAAAGCTCTTGCCATCTTCTGTTTAAGGAACAATTCACAGACTGACTTGCAAATCCAATCTTTTCCTGAGAAGTGAGAGTTTACAGTAAGTTCCCTTTGTTTGGTGGGCAGAAAGATCTCGAAAAAGCTGTTACCCAGCTACTCTTAATGCCTTTCCCCTGAGGCAGACAGGGCATATTTGGGTTCTACTTATTGATCTGTGTTATGAAACAATTACAGTAGCATTCATGAGCCTTGAAAGCCATAAGCAAAGATAATACGCACACTTCACTTAATTCAATAAGTTTGGTGGGGGGTGTAATATGCCCCTTGGAGTGTAGCTTGAGGAAATCATCTTGGTTAATACTGCTTGAGGAGGCTTTGATAATGTATTTAATATCAACAACAATAAAAATAAGGCTACCTGGGTTATGTGGTACAAAACCTCTGCTCTCATCTGTCTTTCACACCAGCCTTGGCTGGCCCCAGACCTCCTCCATGCCTATGCCTGTGGGAAGAGAGGGAACAAGTGCACCCCTGCCTTTCTCCTTTGTGTTGAGTTGGCAAAATAATTCAGGCAGAAACTGCCTCTGTCTGGCTCTGCACAGCACCTGCTAAAGAAAGGTCTCATTTTAGCTGGGGCTCTCAAACATTACAGTAGTACAAATAATTTCATGTAATGATTTCATTTTGTTTCCAGTCCCTGGCTTTATCCAGAGACTTATAGTGGAACTGTTAGGCATGTTTGGAGTTGTTATGAGCCTCTTTTCCCAAAAGTGATTTATCTGACTGAAGGTAATACAGTGTAATTTTATGTTAGTCTCTGATTGTTCTTTTAGAAAAGCTTGGCTCCTGTCCTTCTGAAAACCATCTCAAGAAAGAAGACAGGAGCTGCTCTAAGCCCAGCCACTGTCCCTTCAGGCTGGGCTGGTGCTGTACAAGCCAAAGCCTGCTGCTGGATGTGTACGCTGTGTAGGCTGCGTGGAGCATCTCTAGCACAGAGCAAGGGGGAGGAATGGGATCCGGTGACTGCACAGGGAATAACAAGACTCTGAACTACTTTGTGAATGAAGCAATAGAGGGGACCAGCTTTGCCTTGGTGGAGGGTACATGTGGGCCTGCAGGAATAATTTGAAAGGGTTGGACTTTGGAAATACTCCGCAGCCAAGCTAGAAAAGCCAGCATTGGGCTGACCTTCTTCTTTAAGCTCCTGCTGATGTGTTGAGATGTCTTTCATAGCTCAGTTCTGAAAGCCTTCCTGTGCAAACATGAAACCTGTTTGTCACTCTTACACCCTAAGCCATCACACAGAGCCTATTTTTTGCCATTCAAGTGGTCTGCCCACAGGAAGGGATGGAGCTCTCACCTGGAGCTATCACCAATGTTGCACTGCTCTGTGGCCAAAGCCCATGCTGGGAACAGCCACTGAATGTCACACAGCTGATTGATATGGCAGAGTGGTAGATTTTGGGATGCACAGCTTTGGGTCCTGTCTCCCAGGCTTGTAGAACTTCAGAAGCCTAAGCAGAAACATGTGGTCTTCTTTGATGCTTCGTAGGTTCCATGTCCCAAATGCTGATAGTGGAACGGAGGTAATTTCAGGTGCTGAGAATGAGAAATTCAAATTCTCATTCTCTACATATGTACTGCCAACAATAAACAGCTCCTGAGCACCTGGCTCTTTGACTAGTTGACTTGAAGTCCTGTAGCTTCAGTGAATTTTAAAACAGGCCTTTTCAGGGCATCTTCAAAATACTGGCCTCTGGCAAGAAAGATCCTCATTTGCTGAAATAGTCAAAGCTTGGCATATAACAGCCTCAGCATCCTTTCTCCCTTTGCCCCAGCCCTACACTGATTGTCTTTAATGCCCTGGTAGTTGTGGGGTCTTTCTTCATAGAAGCAACTAGCAGTGAGTTGGTCCAACAGTTGTGCTGGAAATACCAGGCTGTCTCTTTACCCCCCTCCTTCTCTTCAAACTGCCTGTCATTTTTGTTTGTTTGTTTGCTTTTGTTTTTCCTTCTTGGCACGGGAGATCTGTCATATTTGGGATATAGATTTCTGGGGCCATGAAAAGCCAGAGAAAACTGTAAAAATGTAATTGGAGGCTCAAAGTTCAAAATCTTAAGCTTGGTTAAGTAAGCAAGTCTGGGCAAACAGTGAGTGCCAGTGATCTGCTCTTTTGAAATTGAGAGCTACCTTAGTAGCTGCTTTGAAGCGGGTAAAATGTATAAAACGTACCGCCTCAGACACACTTCACACTGACAGGCGTGAGCTATGTGCAGATTGGTAAAATCTGTCTGTGTTTTCCCTGGTGTTTTTCTTGAGTACAAGCATTTGTTCTACTTTGACTTTAATTAGTCCCTCATAGCGCTGCTCTGACAGACTAAATTAGATGCCAGTAATAATATACTTTGTAAATGCTATGTCTGTACAGAAATTCTCCATGCCAAGGCTAGGATTGTTTTCCATGTCTATCCACTGCATGTAGTTATACATTAATGTAGGAATAAATGTGAAACACTGGATAGATCTTAAATTGTGCTATTTCTCAGGTTTTACTCCTGTTATTAATGGCTTGTCCACAGGACAGTAAGTCTCCTCCTCAGTCAAGTCAAAGAAATGTTTAATATGAAGATAAGGTGTAGTAATTAGCACTGGAGTCTATTCAGAGCTGATGTGTTTATTTAGTAGAGCTGATCATGAAGTTCAGACACTGAGAGTTTTTGCAAACATCTTCCTGTCTGCTGTGTTTCTCAAGCTATGATCTTCAACATGATGCCCAATTCCTCTTTACTGTCCATGTACCCTTGTTATGGACATGGTATCATAAAAATCAAAATCAGTTCAAGCCGACTCCTTTCATCTGCTGTTGTGAACTTTGGCTGAGGCACTTGGTCTCTTTCAGATCACAGGCTGGAGCATGAGCATGAGTTCAAGTTGCAAGGTAACACATAGGCTGTCAACTGAAATTTTAAGATCAAAATGGATCTTTGAGGTATTTATAACATTAAACACAGAATTTCCTCTGATTACTCCTGTTTGGAGTCCAGCAGGTCCTGTCTTTATCAAAACAGAACTTCTAGTGCTGCTCTTGTCTTAACCAGAAGACACCAAGAGGCAAAGATCCTGACATCTCCCTTTGCTGCTTGTCCTGATTCCAGGTCACCCTTATTGTTATATAATTGTATACTGAGATGATGGAGAACCACAAGAAAACAGAAAAACATTTGTAGCCTGTAAAAAGCAGCTCCCTCCTTTCTACCAAGGAAAAGATGCTGATTTCTACATCATCAGATGTTTTGTAGGAAAATGAGGAGTATTCTTAATCAAAGCCCTCTTTCTGGTTGGATTTTCTTGTAGCTGACAATGAAAAAGGTAATCGCTGTGTGTTGAGACTTCTATGTGACATTTCAGAAAGAGGTACAATGTAAAAATAAGAATATTATGTGCTTTTCATAAAAAGTTTAATAGGAAAAGTTTGTCTACTTTTCTTTCTTACTTGATATGCTTTGAATTTCTTCAAGGAATTTAGAAAATTCTTGGTAAATAGCAAGTCAAATGACAAGGTTTTATGTTTTCTTTTTCATCCTTTTAAAAACAGAGCTATACCTTTGTCTGTGTTTCCAGTTTCTTTTTCTTTAAAACCAAATTCAATGCTGCAGGGAAATTAGACTGGAGTCACAATTTTCTTTTTTTTCCCTTATTTTGTAATGTCGTGTTCTAAAATTTGCTGCTTATGAGACCACTTCAAAATATTCCATATGAATGTGAACTCTGCAGAAATAACAGACTTCAATTTGTCTAGTGGGCTGTTGCCTGAAGAGACACAGAGTCTCATTGTGGCTTCTCAGTGGTGGCTGCTTTCTCAATAATGAAACATGAAGAACAATTTTCTTACCTTGCATTTATGCAAACCTTAACAGCTGAAAAATGGGAAACTTTAAAAAACTTCCCAAACAAGACTTCTAACCATTCTTCAAGCCTCCCAGGGATCAACGAGCTTTGCAGATCAATGCTGTTATTACATGAATGAGGGGACTTCAGACAGCCATCACATATAGGCAGGAGCCTATGGTTTGTGGCAAACCCTATTGGAAATGAGCATCCCTTATCCCTTTGTGACTTCCTATGCTTTTCAAAAGGGAGTAGTTTGAGAAGTGTTTGGGATTCAGCATTTATAATGGAATCTGTAACAAAACTCAGCATGCGAACTGCAAGAAAGTATTTAAGCAGTTTGAGTGAGACTCAGAAACTGGTTTCAAAAGCATTTCCTGAAGGTACAATCACTTCTGGCACCAGAGTAGAAACACTTATGCATATTTCTGCACCCTGGGGCAGTTTTCAAAATGTACCTAATGTTAAATCTGAACTCAAAGGGCTTTAATTTTTGTTTGATGGGAAGCACTCATTATGCAAATAAGATAGCCTTTGGTCAGCTGTCTGTATTCCAAATTTTTTTTCTATTTTGGAAGGATGCTAGTTTAAAATTGAAATTTCCACATTGAAGTTACCTATTTAGTCACAGCTTTTTAGTTGCCTCAAAGGTGTGAAGTGGCGCACAATCAGCTACAAGCATGATTAGTAAACTCCTATCCTGGCATGAAAGGAGTCTTGTCTCACTTTGGCATGGCCACTTTTATAACTCCTCCCTGACAGGGAAATTGCAGCAACCTCCACTTGTCCTTGACTTCATGGCACAGGTAAAATATCCTTGGTTCTCTCCATGACTGGCCTCTGGTGGCCAGCTACATCCCATACTTCCTGGCCTACCTTCACCCTGGGCTTCTGGGGCAGGGACAGTTTGGGCCAGGGTTATAATGGTAACTAATCTCTCTACTCTGCCTTGCAGTATTTTTGCTTTCCTCCTGACATTTGATGTTTAACAAGGACCTGAGTCCAGTCTTCCTGACCAACATCTGCAGTGTGACAGACCCACATTGAGCTGTGGGAGATGTGACCATGTGAGAGGTAGGTGGACATTTTGGCCCATGGGGTCCATTTTTCCCACCTGGTGATTCCATGGCTTTCCCGGATGCGGACAACCATGCAGGCTTGCTTTGTCTGGTGGTCACTGGAGGTAAGCAAGGGCCTTATTCACCACCAGCAAAGTCAGAGAATGGGCCAGAAGAGACTCTGAGGACACATCCTTTGCTTGTATAGCTCACGTGCCATGACAAAGCCAATAGAGTGAGGGGATTTTACATCTGCAGGGATTTCTTTTTTCTGCTGATACTTTCCTTCTTCCAGCACTAGCACTTCTAGCAGCCTCAAAAATGTTATGGAGAATTCAGGGGGTTTGACCCCCCATCATCACTGTGAAATCCAGGGGCTGTTAGGAACCAGGCTTTAACCTCTGGGAAAAAGGCCGTCCATAAGGAACATGAAAAATTGAAAAGCAAGAAAAACCTTTAAATAACTTTTAAAAACTTATCTCCATTGACTACTATGCTTCAGAACATGGAGGCATGCACCTCCAGCAGCTCAGTGAGGGTCTGGTGCAGCTCCTCCCTGGGAGCAGTGAAGGAAAAGAACCATCCTCCCTTCTCTGGTGCCTCTTGTTTAGAGGAAACCATAAATTATCTGACCTAGTACCTGTGACACATTCAGATTTTTTCTCCCCAGGCTGAGTTTCCTTACAAATAACTCTCATTATTTGTGCTGGGCTGGTGGTAAGACATCTGCTTTCTTACATGCAAAAGGGATTTGTTGTGCAATTCTAAGGAGAGATTGCTGAGTTTGGCTTGCCTAATTAACAGTTTGCGAAATGCTTTGGATCCATCTGGAGGAACGATCCTCCTGAAATGGGGCTCGTTATTCTAACAATGCAAACCGACTTGGGTGAGCAGGGGCTGGGGGACCAAACCTTGTCTATAAGGAAGATGCATGACAGGGGATGGAAGGCTTGCTGAGGGGAAGCAGGTGGCTCCTGTAAGTCGAGTGGGAGCTCTGCTCTCCTGGGGAGATAAGCAACAGCAGCGCAAGTGCTGAGACTGACAGGAAAAGTTAGTGGAAGTCCTTTCCTATGTTGCTGGGCACAGCTGCAGCAAAGTGCTTTGCTGTGCTTGAATACTTAGTGCTGCTGAGCTTGCAGCTGGAGGGCTGCAGAGCCAGGCAGAGAAAGTTGTACATGGTGAGCTTCACTTTTCATCCAGCACTGTAAAGTGATCGGGGTGAATGATATCAGGACTCCAGGTTTTCAGAAGTTTGGGATGAAATTAAACAACCTTGGGACTTTTTCAGACAAAGAATGCACAAGCAGCTGCTGAGCAGCCTGGCACACAGATGTGGCTTGGTCTCCCTCTTTTCCAAGCATTCTGTTTGTCACGTGCTGCGCGTGGTTGTGTCCAAGGGCGGTCAAAGCTATTAATTCCCATTTGCTTCTATTTAATTCTGTGCAGAGGAACATTGGGGCAGGGCCCTCAGGAGTGTGCCAGGCAGCTCCCAGGGTAATGGCCCTTGGCTTTGGCTCTGTGGTTGCAACTGCTTCTGCTTGGAGTACGCCCTGCTCAGCTGTGCCCCTTTCTCCTTAAAGGTTCCCACTCCCTCCTGCTTTGTTTTGCCAGGAACAACCTGAGTGCAGCGGTCAGAGTGTCTTCCTGTGTTGGCAAGCACATTTTGGAAGGAAGGGAAATGCTATTGCCTTATAAAATAATTTCCCACAGGCTTTTTATTCACCTGCTGCAGAGGATGTAGTGAGCTATATATGGGGAAGGCTGCTGAGGATACACTGTTTTCTTCTCTCTGGTATTTGGATCATGCTTGGTGCAGTTGTAAGACCCTTTGAAGCCTAGCATCTTCTTTTTCTGACACTTGGAAAAAATAGACCCTGAAAGAGGAACAACAAGCAAACCAATCAAAAACATATTTTTCTAAAATATGCATAAACTTTCCCTTCCAGTAAGAAAATACCCCAAGGACATTGGATCTCAGCACTGAATCCAAGCCTTTAGAAACAGGATGCATAAGGCAAACAGCGCTGCCAAGGTCACATGCTGCGTGCTTCTGTTGCCTTCATCCTTGGAGGAAATGCTGGGGCCACCAGGAAGATCTGTGCTTCTGAGATATTTCAGGGATATACCAGGAGGAGAAGGAGAGCCAGGGCGCTTGCTCTTGGTCTTGCTCGGGTGGACGAGTGCCTCCCACTTTGCCGTGTCCACAGCTGAGCACGTGCAGTTCCTATACAGGTTGGACCTTCTCTGTTTTTGTCTAAATAAGGGTGTGGAGTGTTTTCTGAGCTGGGATTCATTACTCTACAGGGTCAAACAAAAACAAAGCTGTGCTTTCCTTTTCCAAATCACACTCACTGCAGGCATTTTCACTCTCCCTGCTGATTTTGTTCTAAGGGTATACCGGTTAATTTCCTGGTGTTATACCAGAATCAGACATTAATGTTTAAAATTTTAGGACTGGATTGGTATTTTCTCTTACTTTCTTTTCAGAAATGAGTCAACAAAGTGCTAACATTGATGACCTGCCTGCATACAAACATGCTCTGAGTTTCACTATGCATTTATAGCCTGTCCAGGGAAGGTCCCTTCTGTCCAGATGCAAAAAGTTATGGAAGAGTACTGCTAGACATAAAGATGTATTTTCAAGAGGCATAAATGGTGCTCAAGAACTGGTTTTATGATTTTCCTTTTGAAAAGACCCAGGTGCTTAATTAAAGGCCCAGAAACAGGCTTTTCAAAAACTACAGAAGGGTCTTGACCTATCCAAAAGGTACAGTGAAAGAAAAAAGAAAGGGCATGAGAAAGTGACTTCATTTTTCCTTTATGCCAAGGAAACATGCTGGTGTGATGGCTTCTCTGAGGTTATTGGGAAAGGGGAGATGGGTGGCAGCACCACAGCACTTATCCTGTGTCCCACTTCTGGGGTTTTTGAGAATCCAGGAGCAGTTGCACAGAGATACTCAGTGCCTTTTGACATGAGCTTTCATCCTTCCTCAGAGAGTCATGGATGTACCTGGGGTACCTGAGGTTGCTTAGCTGAAAATCAGACCCATGAGGCAAAGTGGGATGAAGATAGGTGATGCCTTAGGTTTTAGCTTTTATATTTTTCAGATTCTGTGCTGTTTTAGTGTGTAGTTCTGAGCTTCATATTAAGGGATGGTAAGCTCTCTTCACAGAGTAGGTAGACAAAGCAATTCCTTTTCTAGCTGAGGACCAAGGACAACTGATCCAAATTTCAGGCCCAAGAGTATAAACACTGTGGACTGAACAGAGAAAAACAAGAAGGATGGGACTCCATAACCTAAAGCTATAATTGGACAATTAACTCCAATATGCAAATAGACCAGAACTTATAAAAGTGAGAGACCCCATGACTGCTCATGCATTTTGTGACCATGTTGGTTCATCTTGGGTGTAGCCCTGACTGGGCTCTTGTGCTGCCCAAGGTGTATCCACTGAGGCCTTTTAATAAATATTTTATTCTTTATTCTTTAACTCCCTCTTCCCTGCTGTTCTGCCAAGGTCAGCCTTGACAAGGCATCATAAGAAAATCTATCAGAGGACAGGCATAAAACCCCATAACCTGACTGTCAAAGGGAATCAAGCTCCTGCTCTGTGCAGTGATACAGAAGTCTGGTGTAAGTCATAGTAGGGCAGTCTGAGGACGCTGTCAGCCACAGACATCTGGCAGGTATTTTCCTATTTTTGACTATTTTGCTCTTCCAAGTATCATCACACAACTTGGCAAATTCTGCTTCCTTGAGTGTTTCTCATTGTCTTCACAGTCATAAATGTGAGAAGGCTGTGGCTGCTGTGGGATGTTCCATATGCTGTAGAGCAGTTACTGCTCCCAGGCAGCTGGGATGGGTTGCTTATGTACTATGAAGGTTCCTGTCTTTTGCCAGGAAAAGTCAGTTGATGCTTTATTAGGTAGAGTAAAAATGCAGAATAAATTTCAGCAAATGAAATAAAACACGACTTGATGAGTAAATTGAACATCAGCTGTAATTGAACATACTACTTTTAAAATGAAAAATCAGCTTCTTTCATCTCTTTGCTATCAGTCTTTATTTCTCAAGTTTTCATAGTTGCAAAAAACAAAAGACTCACCTTTGCTTTTAATGCATTGACAAGTCCAGGGAAAGACTTCAACATTTATAGTAATTTCACGTAAATCATTCCAGATTTATAGCTGAGTTCACTGTTCTACCTCAAGTTCTATTTCCTTTTAAGGTGTATCTATAATTTCAAGAGACTTTCTAAAGAGAGTTAAATATTTTAATTCCTTTTCTTCCTTTTCCAGGCAGAATTTAGTATTTATGCTAAATTGACTGCAGTTTGGATAAGATAGGTATGAATTCAAATTGTTACAGACTTTCAAAATCCAGCCAGTATTTTTTGTAAACAACATCATTAAGAATAAAATGTTCAAATCTCTTTGCTACTCATAAGTTGATCAATTAGTAGATGGGCCAAAGGCAAAGTGCAATAACTTCACTGAAGTAAAATGAACTTGTGCTAATTTCCTTTAGGTACAATCCAGCCCATATTTCCTTTTAGCACTATACTATTCTACTTTATTTTCCATAACATTCCTTATGCTGGCCTCTAAATTTCTTTGCAAAAAAATGGGGTTTTATCTTCAACCTCTTTGGTCATAACTTCTGCAGTGATTGCTACTAGTGTCAGGATGAACTCATGGTTTTTCTCGTAATTAAAAAAGCTGTGAATGCTGCACTTCCATCTCCTCTCCTAATAAAAGCCCTAGCAAACCCAACAGTAGGCATATTTTAAGCAAGATACAGCTGAAAAGTGCTGTGATCTCAGTGGTGTTTGCAGTTTAGGAGCTGCAAAAAAATGCATTCATGGTTTGCATAAAAGATTAGTGCTTAATCCTGTTTTCATGGTGTCAGTGGGAGTTCTGCCACCATTCAATAAGGGATGGGTCAGATCCTTAATATATTTGATGAAATGACTTGTCCAAGCATTGTAACTTTCAATGCACAAAAGCACACATAAACTGTGGCCAAAATAAACTGAAAATAAACAAAACTCCTGTCTCTGGTGGCTAAGCAATGTCTCAGATCCTGCTTTGAAAAGATCCTGCTTTGAAACCGGGGCTGTTGTGTGTAAATGATTGAGCAGGTTCAGTAGAGAGGGCACAGAATGACATTTTCCCTGGGAATATTTGATGTAATGTCCAAATTTTGCTACACAGAATAGTCTGATCCAAAAAGATTCTGATAGCACAAGCAGGATACTGGCAAGGCCAAGAGTCTTAATGTGGAGCTCAGTTTGTGTCCAGGGCTCCACCTGCAAAGGAGCCCTGTTTGCACCTTAACTGTTTCTCTGCTATGTTGGCAGGAATATTTTCTTTTCCTGAATTACTTTTTGGATAAATAATTTTCCTGATGTGGTGCTCCATGTACTGCCCTGAAAGGAGGTTGCAGTGAGGTGGGGGTTGGTCACTTCTCCCAAATAACAGGTGGTAGGAAAAAAGGAAACTGCCACAAGATGCACCAGGGGAGCTTTAGATTGGCTATTAGGACAAATTTCTTCTCTGAAAGGATTTTCAAGCCCTAGAACAGGCTGCCCAGGGAAGTGGTAATGTGACCATCGCTGGAGGTATCTGTAAGGTGTGTAAATGTGGCACTGAGGGACACAGCTTAAGTGTTGGACTTGGATAAACAATTGGATTTAATGGTCTTAAAAGTCTTTTCCAACCTAAAAAATTCTGTGATTCTATATATTGTGACGGCTGATGCTCCTGCATTTCCTCAAGGTGTTTCTGTGCTGTGTTGTCATTGCTATGAGGAAGAATGTGTTTGCAGAGAGATCTTGGCAAACTATTTGAGTTCTCAAATTTCCTTCTGTTTAAACTCCATACCTCTCATTTTCATAATGAGAACTGAACAGGAAAGGCAGCAACATAGTTACAGTTTTGTTTCTCCTTAAGTACAAACACTTTTTTAAAATTACTTTTTAAATTTCCTTTCTGAGCTGGAAGCAGAGATGCTTTGTGGCCAAACCAGATTCACAGCAGGATGATTAAGCATCATCACAGCCTGGTTGTTAAGGATTCTGCTGGGGAGAATTGCCAAATATTTTGAGTGGTCCTAGTATCATGTGAATTCAGTTCCAGTGCAGTCATGCAATGGTATGAATGGATTGTAAAAGATACTGAGTGGTCTCTCCAGAGACTGCCTTTAGCAGCAGAAATCCTTCTCAGTTCAGTCCAGAAGGATTAGACCACCAGACATCACTGCCTGTCTGATGAGCGTTTTGTGAGAATTTTTGCTCTGTTTAATTGTGAAGAAAATTCTGCCCAGATGACAAAGGGACCCAACACAAGTAAAAAATGTGTCAGGAATGGAAGAGCTCCTAAGGGTTCCTTGAGAGCCCAGGTGGTCATGGTGGCTGGTGGTGCATTGCTATTTGAAGCAAAATATGTGAAGCTTGTGACACTGCTAACCCTGTTCTTGGGACAGTGTGTTTCATTTTCCACATTTGTCAGTTGGATGTGTTCCTTGAAAATTACATTTGCTTGGAAAGAAAATATAGTAAGGGCTGGTAAGAAACTGACAGCAGTACAATAGGGTTATGCAAAAGAGAATGTAAAGAATATAAAATAATTGACTTTTGCAAATCTGAGTTTTTTCGTCCTTGTATCTGTCAGCAGCTTAGCATAGAGAGATTCTACAGGAACAGAACTTAGGCAGTAAAGCTGTCACAGCACAGACTTTGGATAGGCAGAAATAATTCTTGTTGAACCCAAGGTCACTGACAAATACAGAATCTAAAGGGAAAGCACAAACCTATAAACACAGAAATTAGTATCTGCATCCTCACAAAGGAGAATTGCAGGTTTAAACCAACATTTTTAAAGCAGACTGTTACCTGTAATTCCTTCTTCCTCCTATTGATTTGGGGACTTGGATGTACCAGACATTTTAGAAATACATTTGTAAACACTGTCTTTGTTAAGATTTTCTAGAATAAATTTCTCAATGTGTAAGGTATAATTTTATATATCACTGTGACTCCATGGGTAGATTTCCACACAATTACTTGTGCACAAAGCAAAGTACATGCTTGAATATTTATTAAGCTTGGATATACATTTCAAAATGGACCAAATGAGGGATAACTGGAGAGATATTGGTGAGATCTTCTAAGATATTTGAGCTATTTCCTTTTGTTCTGACTTGAGGCAAAATGATTTCTAAGAGTCTGGTGCATTTATGTCTCGCTCTAGGGTACCAGTGTGTTATTTGCAGTGGCTTTGCTTTTCAAACAATCCCAGGTAGTGTGAGGATGGTAATGAATGTAGGAACTTTAATATCATTGAGTCTTAATAAACTTTGCATTGAAGTGAGCTGAAAGGGACTAGATGCCTACTTTCCTGAGAAAATTAGAAAAAAATGTCACTTTTTATCTTGAAGTACCAAGAATAGCATTTTTGAAAATCTATTACTTTGTATCTCAGTTTTTCCAATATTAGCTCTGAATTTATGTTTGCATAATTTGGTTTATTATTGTACAAGAAGTCCCATGTCTGTTTCCATTTTTGATACTCAGTTTTACTGAAATCAATGTGTTTCCATGAAAGAAATTTAATCTGGCACATTTTCTGACAGAAAGATATGGTTTTGAAAATCTTTAACTAATTTTAGGCTTCAGCATACAAATGTGATTAATCAAAAAATCAGCCCAAAAGTTGGCACTCTGTAATGCCAGAAAGGCAACTAAGTGGTGTTTGTGCTGTAATTGCAACCAAGCAGAGCAATGAAACTGGAAAATAGGGCAATTACATATACAAAGTTGAAATCCATTGAGTTTGCACTCTGTGTTCCTTCTTACAGGATCTGGAACAGTTTGGGTGCAGAGAATTCTGTCCATGGGACTTAGATAATTAAAAAACTCTCAAAAGGACAGGAATTCCTTTTGTACTGTTGCCCTTTGGCTCAGGAGTATGTCTCTGCCAGGTGTGGTGTGGCAAATAGGGTAATCAGAAGTGTTCTGGGAAGTGGCTTTTCCAAATTGTATGAAGTGCTTCTAATTTGCCTTGGCCTGACAAGCACAGGCATGAATTTCCAATGAACATTTGAGAACTATGAGCTGATTGATCCAGAATTGACTTTGACATGAAACAACTGCTTCTGGAAGGCCTAAAACTTGCTTCAGGTTTAGTGACTTTTGGGTGCCCAGGTTATTAGCTGCATCTTCCAACAGAGAGGACTCTAGTGAAGCCTATGCTGTTCTCCTCAGGTACCAGTAAGAGTGAAAAAGAACAGATGGATTGGCTTTTAGCTGCCATCCTAACACAAAATTCAGGAATGCACCAATTCTTTCTGCCCAGAAAAAAAAAATCCCTTTTGCAAAGATTTTGGCCTATAACACCATCAGATGCCATGTCATCTTGTTAATTTCTGAGCTCCTGAGTTGTATTTTCTTTTTCTATTTTTTGCATCTTCTCTACACTGCAGACTAATTATAGCAAAGGCCTTTTATTCATGTGTAGCACAGAACAGCTTCCTCTTATAATTTGTATCATATTTATAATAATGTCTGATATTTTTTCCTGTTTGCTTGGAGTGAAAATCAGGGAAGATAATGCTGAAACAAGTCAAATGTTGGTAGGATGGTTTCATACTTTGAAGAATGCAAAGATAGAGAAAGAATACAGAAAATGCTTTTAAAAAATAACAGTGTCAGCACAGCAACTTTTCCCATTCTTCAAAATTTATTACATAGCAGTTAAGAAGCTTATTGTCGAGAAGAACATTTCTTGATTAATTCCTGGATTGGTACAGAAACAGAACTGTGGATTTCTGCAGGAATGATGGCTACAGACAGACGAGACAGTGACGTCCCCAGAGCTCTGTATCCTGTCTCTGATCACAGCCAGGGAAGGTTGCTTGGGAAGCATTTTAACAGCAGTGCCCGTAAGGTCTGGTGCAGCTCTAGGTATATTCTTACTTCTTTTCCAAGTTAGATAGATCCCGGGCTCTGTGTACAGAAATCATCCCCTTTTACTGTTAATTTTCTAGGGCTGCTGGTCAATCTGTGAGTTGAGTGGTCACACTATTTGCTCTTACTGAAAGCACCAGAGAGTCAATTAAAATCAGTGAAAAGGTAGTTGTGAATTCATTCAGTCTTTTGATCCAGCTGTCTTTTGTGTAATGAAATTGAAAGGTACAGATGATTTTCAGAAAGATGATTAACTCAAATCAGGTAGATAAGCAAACCTGTTAACAACTATGGCATGTCCCCAGGTGCCCCTATGAATCAAGACTCATAAGGACACAATTTAAAAGATTTTAATTATTACTTTTTGAATTTGTAGTTTAGTTAGGATCTTGAAAATGTACAGTGATTAATGACTATCTAGTCAAGTGACTGTAAAAATGTATTAAGCCCCTGAGAATGATAAATCTTCTGTAAATGAATACAGACTGACAGTCAAGGATCACGTGTTCTCCAGACCTTTTGATAAATGTTCTTGCTTTTATTTCCAATAAACTTTGATACATGAAACTGGATAATTTATTTCCACTAATTTATCTTTGTTCTCATGGGTATCAGCTCCTCTATTTCCATATTTTCATCCTAGAGAAACACAGTGGAGGTTAGATCCTCATCAGTAACAAAGACCTAATAAAATCAGCTGGAATATGTGATGTAAGTTCAAATTAATAGCATGGCAGCTGCTTGGTTAGATTAGAAAAAGAGTGGTAGAGAACTGTGCATTGTTTCTTCTGCACTATGGAAATTCTGTACATCTCAACAATGAATAATTTCATTTTGTCCTCAATTCCAGAATGTTTCACTAGCATATTATATTGCTATGAGGTTCATGGTCATGTTATATGTGCTCTACATACCAAGAAGGAAAGAGTCCTGCCCTGATAGCTTTCTAATCCATCTTTCCTGCAGCAAAAATCTCAGGTAAAATCCATGCATCCATCCTCTTGTTAATTAAAAAAATTCTGTAGGGTTTTTTTTCTCATTTTATATAAAAGATGGGATCAATTCAGTCCCAATACATAAGGGGGATTAAAATTCAGAATTGTACCTTTACTTTTTGATTTTACAAGTGATTACTAGTTATCTCAGACATTATCCTCCTGCCATTCTTTTCCAGTAGCAAAGCTTTCCCCTTCACTAAATATGATCTATTAAATTAAAAATCCAGTGTACTGTCTCACTATGGAAAACGGAAATCCAGGTGAGATATGAGGGGAAACCATGCCAGTGCCAGGTATTGCAGGCATGTTCATAAATAGAGGAATTCATGGGGCATTTCCAAAGGAGATGTCACCCCTTTATAAACAGCAGTAGAAAAGCAAATCTAACCTCCAAGGCTCTGTGTCTGGAACACTGTAAGGTGCTTGCTCCTAGAAGGAGATTTGGAGGTGTATCTTAGAAGGCTGAGGATCCAACATGCTTTCTGAACACCACTCAGGATTCACTGGCAAGGGGATTCTTTGGAACAAAGAGCTTTAAAATTCTTGTTAAGCTGGGAATGGAGCCTAAAGGACCTGCCAGGATGTGAAAAATCTGCCAAGCCTGCTGTCCTCAGGTAGAGGAGTAGTGACTTCACTTGGGAGCTGCAGATATCAGGGTTGAGTAATGGAAAAAAGGATCTGTTTGTGTTGGTAGGTCAAAAAACCAAAGTTTTGACATGGAGAAGACAGATCAATCTGAGTCGTAAATTAAACCGAAGGTCAGTTCTTTTCCCAGCATGTGTGTCATTTCAGAGGGGAGAAGCTTGCAAACTACTGTGAACAGGGTGTACTGTGTACTGCACTGTGCAGCTGGGAAAATTCCACAATGATATTCAAACTGCAGAAACTAATGTTTATTCCCAGTTTTCACTCAAGCTGTTTCAGCTAAATATACTGCAGGATAGTTTGAAAATCTATGATACAATAAAAACCACCTATTTTCATTTTACAGAATTAATGGGACAATTTTAAGTGAGTTTTTCTTCTAAGTAATAAATTTGTTTGGGGATTAACTTTTTTTTTTTGCTTAGGTAGAACATTTATTCCCCAATGATGAAGTGCTTTGATCATTAGAATAAGCTGTGACCACAGTGCTATCACATTCCCTATCATTTATTCAAGGTTGTTGAAATAAGACTAAACCTCTTATGAATATTAAGTATTCAGATGTGGGATTTTTTTACTACCTTCAAACTAGTTTAATTTAGGAAAAAGAGGAGACAATGACCTTACTTTGGTGAGTCCTTCTGTGTGTAAAGTCAAATCTCACCATTGCTCTTTCAGCTCTGATGCCAAAACCCAGGGAGATGGAAATGAAAATTGTGGGGTCATTTATAACCTGAGGGGTCTTTATCTGACTCCTTCCCAGGTGAATGTCAGCAGGTCAATCTACCAGCAAAGAGGAGGGGAGAGATGAATATGGGCTGCTCTGAACCAACTCCATTAGGGCACCAGTTTTCTGAGGCAAAGTCCACAGCCAAACACAACCATTGCAAAAGATCGGGACAGGGATGGACCCAGGATGGATCCCCTCTGCTTTAAACCACGGCCTGTATGCACTGGGGAAAATAGATGTTGTGTTCAGTCCCAGTCAGAAAGGAACAATTTATGTAAGTAAAAAGATGCTTTCAAAGTATAACAGATCAATAATTTATTGTCAGTCAATGAGCTATACACAAGGAATGAAACATCTCCTACATTATGTGTTTATGTTTCTAAGTACTTACGGATACAGAATTCCATCTTCACTGCATATCATGGAGCGATATTTCCTCAGGCATCTGCCTTCTGCCTGAAAATTTCCAGGATAGTTAGAAATATGTGAGATGAAGAAATAGAGCTCTGCTGCAGGCCCTGTAAAAAATAAATGTTGAGCAGCTTAAATCACTACCTTAAATCCTAGGTAGTGGAGTGGCTACCCACAGAGCAAGAGTTAGTTGTCATGTGGTGAGAGATGGGAATGGCTTGTTGAAGTGTGTGCTCTCCTGCTGTGGCACAGCAAGCAGGGAGTTCTGCAGTCTCCAAGTGCATCAGGGCCCTGGAGCAATGGTCCTCTGCAGGAAACATGGCCCTGTCTCCTTGCCAGTGCTCCAGACCACTTCCAGCCAGGGCTGTATCTGAACAGTGAGAAAAAGCCACAGTAATTTCTGTGCAGATGCAGAGGGCACATGGTTTGGCTCGTACCTGAGCCAATATTGTACTATTTCTAAAGTGCATTGGAACCCTTTGAGACAGCATATGGTGATAATTATACAAGATAAATTTCCATATAATATCATCTTTACTGTGAATAGGACTTGGGAGAATAAGATAATTGTTGGCTGCTGCAATTTCTCCTTAATATAGTTAATAATTAATCCTTGAAAAAAGGTGACTTTTTTGTAATCTAAGAAAGGGGCTCTGGCACCATTTAATCTATCTGCAAATATTTAGGAAAACAGGGTCTGTGGATGGGAATGATGGGAGTGTATGCTGTTTCATATTGATAGTGCCTTGCTGGCCTGGATTGATTTAATCTCTTAATGAGAGCATGATTATTTTCTTTGTAGAACTATGTTTTTGGGGACACAGTTGTTCTTTGGCAGGATTATTTTGGATTATTTCGTTGCTCTTCTATGCAGCATGTCCTTCAGCAGAGAGCTGAAGGTAAGATATTGGTGCTGTACACCTTGTCCTAGTTACTCTTGCAATTACTCTTTTGGAAGGGCTGAAGTGCAACTCTGTGCCCAGGGGGGACATCCTGAACTGGTGCGTTAGTTTGGGACAAAATGTAGTGCCTTCTTCTTTCCTTCTCCTTCCAGAGTTCACCAAACCAGCCTTTCCCCCTCAAGGAGAGGTTTGGGTTAGCAGCAGTCTCCTTCCCCTCTCGTGTTGGCAGAAATGGTGCCACTGCTGCCATGTAGCTTCACTTTGTGGCTTGGAGTGACTTCAGATATGACTTCTCCAGGGGGTCCTCCCTGAACTCAAGTTACTGGTGAGCAATAAACTGACCAGATCTGGGATTTTGGACTAGACTTGTAATGGCTTATCCCAAGTTTTGATTGATCTCTTATTTGTTCCTACAAATATTCACCTCTAGATTTCACCCCATGTAATTGATATAATGCCATTGCTCCAAAGCATGTCATTTGCCCAGTAACAGCCCCAATTACTCAGGGGTTACTGACTTTGCCCTTTTAAATTGCATTAGCTACAGGAATTGCCATGACCCCAATTACTACAAATATGTTCATGAATCAAAGACCCTGCAGCCAGACTTCTCCTCCTGACTAAGCATTAACTAGAAGAAGTATTGTGGAGCTGCCACAGATTTTTCTTGAGCTACTTTAGTGGTAAGACCATCTGACATGTATCTTGCTCCTTTCATCCTTCTAGAGGACTTCTAGAATATTAGTGAATTAAGATGGACAGGACTTCTGGAATGGTCTTTGATCAACCTATCAGAAATGGAGCTTGAAAATACTTTGGGATGCAATATCTATCCTATTTTCCTCATTGTTATTGATTGTTCCATTGGCACAATGTAATGAAGAGGAATTTTTTTCTTTTTCCTAATTTTTCAGAAGTTTGAGAGGCCTGGCAGTGCAGCTCAGCAGTGTGGCTGAGGGAAGAACCATAAATAATTTCTTGTTTTGGCTATGGTCTTTCAACAACTTTCTAGATAACTTTCAATTATCTAGAGAGGGGCGGGGAAGAGAAAGTTGTGTTTAAAGGTAAGTGAGATGAAGAACATCTGCCTAGTCTATGTGTCCTTTCTGTGCCTCTGACTGTCTCCTGAGGACACAAAGTCAAAGGTAACTTAAACTCATGGGATCTTTTACATGAGCTGTCCCTAAGAGTTCAAGGTGCAAGGAGGTTACTTCAGGGTGCAGGCAGATGGAGTGCTGGAGTGCTCCAGACTACAAGATATTTCTGTAAATGAAGGGGCTTTCTGATATGATGACCCAAATTTTTTCACAGGGGCAGAGAGCCCTTGCTGCATTTGTAGTCAGACCCTATTTTGCATCACCAGGAAATACATTCCTTTACCCACGCAGTAAATTAAAAAAACATACACATATCTACCGAGCCATTTATGTAAGCATTACAAAATTGTGATTGTCAGGAAGCCTTGCATTAAACCTTCATTCCTGATTAGAAGATGGCATGCTGAGTACTTCAACCCACTTTGCACTTCAAATCAAGCTATTATTAGGACATCTGTCCGTTCACTCTTTTACCTAATGAGAACTGTTTTGTAGAGATGCAATAATGAGGCTTCAATATAAAATTTCAGCTAAAAGCCTGATTTTGTTAGGCATCTCCTCACAAAATAAAATAGTGAATCCTGCTTTTGCAAAGCTCGAAGAACACTGAGAACATCAATGTACATCTGGATCACATTCCCTCGAGCATAACTTTGTAACTCCCACATGGAGCTTGGCCTGTCCTCCATCTCTGCTGGATTAATGAAATGCTGCAGTGCACATGGAATGTGTGTTCATTTAGACCAGAGGATGTAGCCTTTGGGACACTCAAAGGAGCATGCCAGACAATCATAGAATACTTTGGGTTGGAAGGGAACTTTAAAGGCCATCCAGTCCAACCCCTCTGCAGTGAACAGGAGCATCTTCAGCCAGATCAGGTTGCTCACAGCCCTGTCCATCCTGACCTGGAATGTTTCCATGGATGGGGCATCTACCATCTGGGCAACCTGTGCCAGTGTTTTACAACACTTATCGTAAAGAATTTCTTCCTTCTTATGATTTAGGAGGAAGACCAGAAAATGCAGGGCTCTAGCGCTGAAAAGTCAGGATTTGCTCATCTCCTTTCTTAGTTTTGGGAAAATAATTACATGTAAGGAGCATTGCCAAAATGGTCCAGAAAGCTGGGATTCGGGAGGGCAATGCAGACAGCAGTGCATGAAGACAGGACTGCTCCTGAGACCAGGTCCTGGCAGCCAGGACCCACTAGAGATAACTTACACAAAACCACATGGGAGCCATCAGCCAGGTTGGACTGAAATTTCGCTGCAATAGCCCATTCACTGGGAATGACCAGTCCTCAGCTTGATGCAGTGGTCATTGATTTCAGAGCTTTTCAGTGAGCTATAAAACCCTGCACTGATGTTCTGGAGGTCACCCTGTATGAAAAAAACATTTTCCTGATGTTCTCAGTATATTTTTTCAGCATTACTACAGCAAGGTCTGTTCTCATCACCACAACATCAGGGACCTGCAACACCTATGACACTACATTTCTCTGCAAAGAGTGTCTGCTCTGTTTGGCAGTGGTAACAGCCACTGCCCTTGGGTTATGCTTGGTGGAATATTATGTCTTATTTCTCCTACTTCAGCTTCTGTGGGAGTATTGCTTTTGTGACAGCTAGCAAAATCATAGGATTATAGGAAGAAGAAACTGTTGAAGGAGTAGTATTTTTGTTTATTGTATTCCTTAATTTGAAATATGTAGGAACCAAAAATGCATGAACTGAATCTACAGTCTACCATGGCTAATGTTTTATAAATATTAAAATAGAGGCAGACAGATTGAAAAATTGCTGGAGTTAAACCTACAATTAAGCAAATTCTCTTAGATGCTCTCATATCTCTCTTGAACACAAGAGAAGGGGGAAATTGTAAAGGGAAAACACAGTGACTTCATTTCAGAAAGAAAAGATAATGCTGTATAAAGAAATGAGAAATAATTTAATAATATTTACCTTAAGTATGTGTCTACAGACAGTCATGCAGATAATGCTCATTAAAAAAAAGAGTAGAAAATTCTTTTTAGTGCAAATTGTTATTCAGCTGACTTGTTCCATTTTATGTCACGTGTATGTGGAGAGTGATTTATTCTTGAGTTTTTTGCAACACCATTTGTTTTACATTTGAAATGCCAATGATGATCAAGGTGTCTTCTGTGAAATGCCAGCAAAACAATTGCCAGGGAGCAATTGCGATGATAAGGAAAGACCCCTGATCCTAAACTGGACCATGCAGATTCATGTTGGAAGGGTATGCTTTTGCTCTAGTTCCTCAATACTTATGGGGACACCTGTGCTAGAGTGGGGTCCCTTCATTATTGACAAAAGCTACTATTAATCTGCACAGCCCCTTCCTTGTGATGGGACCTTAAGCAGATGTGCTGCAAGAAGAGTGAGTGTGGAGGACACTGACCTCTGGCTGCCTCCTCCCCCTGGGTAAATCCGTGTTTGTGTATTACAGATCTCAGTGGTCCAAAGAGGAAAACTGCCAATGTGCAAAATTTCATTAACTTGCAAGGCAGCAGGACAGAGTCCCCCAGGCCAAACTGCAAATCTGCAAATCATGGTGTAAAGTGGAGGTGAATAATAAAGTAGTGGAAAAAGAGAACAGAGGGAGCAGTACTGATGGTTCCCATCACTCCTTGTTGAGGCTGCTCTGAGAGTCCACTGAAATACGCAGGAACACAGCCTTGGTTTTGGGTGAGTGGAAGCACTCTGGACCCAGCTTCTCCAGGCTTCCCTCTGTGCAGGAGATGTACTGGCATTGTCACAGCCACAGACTGCAGGAAGAAAGCTGCACAAGGAAGACAAACACTCTATTTCACCTCTTTCACTTCTAAGAAGAGAAACTGCTACCTACCCTAGTGTCCGCACTTCTGCTGTACTGCCTCAAAAAGGTAAGAGCAGTGTGTCAGTTTTAAAGTACCTTGAAAGTATTGTCTGACATTGTGGTTTCCTTGGAGGCTATGCTGCTGATTACCTGCATATTAATAATAATGATTTATTCTGCTAAGGGAGTTCTCTTTAAAAAAGAAATAGTCTGTGGTTTACAAGCTTTCTCAGCCTCTCTATCAAAGTCCTAGGGAAGCATAAGGATTTGAGCTTCCATGTACTAAAATCTGATGGAAAAGTTCATATATACTCTGAAAAATATCACTCACACTTCTTCACACGTTGCCAGTGTGTGCAGTGCTTTCCACCCTGTGAAATGATAACAAATGATAACAGAGCAGGTTGCTAAGAGATAATATAGCTTGCCAAAAGTGTGCAGACATAACCAAATTAAGACACTGTGCACCCTGAAGTTTTCAGGCTACCTTGGCAACGCTAATGAATTTTTAATGGTTGAAAGGGCCAGAACAGTTTAAGCTTCTCTTTTTTAAACAAACTTTGAGCAACCTTTGCTCAGATTAAACACAGTCTCCTACCTCTTTTTGCTTTTGCAATAGATTTTTTTCTGGGTTGAACTCAATAATGAATTATTTCCTCTGATTCATGGGTAGAAAATCCTTTCACAAGTCTTTTCATTTTTACACTAAAAAGGAACCCACAGTGTGAAAATCCAGGCTGAGTCAGCCTTTACACCAGTTTCTGTGAAAGAATCATCCTAATTTCCAATTATCTAAAGCAGTGGCTGCTAAAGTATTGATGCTTCTAGTTACAGACATCAGAAATTAGTTACTGAGGCAGATTGCCTTGCTGTGCTTCCATTTTCAAATGTAATTCCACTGAAGGGACTCTTGGTTTTCTCATTAAGACCTTTTTTCAGAAGGCTGAGAGCTATCTTGGACATGCAGTTCTCTGGAAAAATGATGTTTTGCAGGGTAGGAATTAAAGAACTCAGAATATTGTGGTTCTGTCTGAGGCCACTACTTGACATCACTCTGAAGAGGTCTTCTGCAAGAATCTTGGCTTAACAGGGCCAGCAGATGGGTCTTGTCAAGTGCAGACTTTTTGGCTCTAGTAATGAGTGCACGACGAGCACAGCAAAGTGCTGTGATTACAGGCAGGTGTTGTAGTTGAACTCCAGAGCTCCTGCCCTAAAATCAGTGCTGACAGACTAATTCTGGTGCTTCTAGAACATCAGGAAAGCAGTGAATGATCTGTAGGTAGGGCCCCATAAATTAATTTGTTTAACCTTATTAGTGTGCTGCCTGAATTAGGCACCCAATTGTCTGTAAAATGTGTAAGGAAAAAATGAGAGTTACAAACCCACACCCCGTTGGGCAACTGCCGTATGCTGGTAGAAACACTGAGTGGGTAAGTATGGACTTAATTTTATCTGCCAGCAGCTCAGATGTCAGATGTGTGGCTAAGAAGTAGCTCACATCCTATTTAGCACGTGCAGCTCATGGAAGGGAATTGCCTAAATGCCATCTCTTCTCATAGGTGAAATGAGAGAAAAGAGGACAGCTCTTCTCATCCTGTACCCTTCTCCAGCAATACAAAAACACCCAGGCCCAGATCCAGCATCTCACCCTGCCTGCTCTGAATGTAGCTAGGGTTTGAGCCTGACTCTTGATAAGAGCAGTGAGAAATGGGAAAGCTTGGATGAGGTGCCCCAGATGGGAGTCCTGCCCTGAATCAGTCCCCTGGGTTGGGGAGGAATGTGCTGGTTCTGCTCATGTGTTCAGCAGCTCACATGACCTGAACCAGCATTTAGAGAAGCTTCAGAGTTTCACTTCTGAGGATTTTTGAACAAACAAGAATGAGAAATCTCTGTGTTAGGCAGCACCTCAGAGATGTCTTGGAGGACCTGGGTACTTAGATTTATCTGTACATCTGGTCTTAGGTCACACGCTTTGTTCAACAACTGTTCTCAAATGTAATAACTTCACTACTGTAATGAGACAGGGTCCCTGGTGTTGTGCAAATGTACTGCATGAATATAAATAAACACAGAGTGCACCTGCACTCCCTCAATTGCACTTACCCAGATAAATAATATCCTCACACTTGCAAACCATTTGGAGCTGGCAGATGCTGCTTTGCTCACAGTTACTTGTGTGTGCAGGGTTTGTGCACATGATGGGAATGCTGCTCTTCCACAGGTGGCTCACAAAAGAGTGGGAGACCTAAATTACCATCAGCATTTAGGGAGAAATAACTGCTAGTCTTCCAGAGTCCCCAAAATGGCAGCTCCGTGGCTTTATTCATCCCATTCTAAAAGGGACCAGTGACACTTCCTCTCAGAAGTCTTCATGTATGAGTTTAACACAAATTGAGTGGAAAGCACTTAAAAAAAAAGAAAGAAGCAACAACAACAACAACAAACAACAATACTGACAAAGTAAGAGGCATTTTGGGTCAATCTCAAATCAGTTAATTCTTCAGGAATATTTTCTCAGACACTTTCCCTGTTCTATTTTTCTATTTTCCATTTAATATCAGACATCTTCTTTCAGTGTCTTAATTAGTCCATTCATAAATATGGATTGGTTATTATATATTGAAGTAATATCACAGTAATCATTTTTATATTAACTTTCACCTTAAGACTAGCAATTTCTTTATTTTGAATTAGTTCTTTTTTGTTATAGTTTAGCTTAGAACTTTTGTGCAATATGTGGTTTAAATAATTACTACTTCATTTTTTTGGCTCTGTTTCTTCATTAGTACTTTTGAAACTTGTCAAGTTTTAAAACATTTCAACTTCTATTTGTACTTTATGATTTGGAGAAAGTAAATTTTGCTTGTAATCCAAACACATCTTTAATATTAAAAAAAGGTCTTCTGCTCAAGCAGGAAAAATCTGTCTGTGTGTGTGTGGTCACACTATCACACTATGAACAAACTGCCTGTAATGTGTGTATCTTTAATATTCAAGACATCAAATATAAAGCAGCGTGCAGTTCTTGGTATGTTAAAATAACTTTGCTGCACATCTGAGAAAATCCCTCCAAAGATTTCCTTCAGTCTTTGGAACCTCTCTGAGGCTCTTAAATTAGTGCAGAGGTTTCCCTATGGATGGTGACAGAATGAAGCACAGATTTGTTCATCTCTCTGGTATATATTCCCACAGAAAGCTGTAACACAAACTCTGGGGATGAGATGCCAGAGAGACTCTCACTGTCTCTATTTCTAGTTTCTTATGCTCTTTCATCAAGGATTTGTAACTGTCACATACAAAATGGCAGGAAAGAGTTTTGGATTGCTAAATCTTATTTGGTTTTAGGTTCTACCTCCATACAACTAAAGACACTTATATTAATATATATTTTTAAAAACACTCTTTATTTTAATCTTAAGAAGATAAATAAAAATAATACAGTTAAACACAGAAAAAGGACTACATAAGAAGCTTTTTTCATACATCTGGTGGGAGAAAGTAAATTTTTTTTGAGTCATCTGAAAAGCAAAATTCTTTGAAAGCTTTTAAGAACTAGGATACAAAAGGACTGATAAAAAGCCTCAAAGCAATATTCTAGGATTTCAAGTCAAATACTTTCAGCAAATAACAGAAAGTCCTATAATAACAACAATAAATTCAACTAATAATATCCATTAGTTGAACTCAAAGGAAAAATCCTGTGAGATATCACTTTAAATGATATAATTTTTTTAAAACAAATTTTGTCAGTTAGGGTAATGTGTTGCAATATACTGGCAAAGATAAATAAACAAATTCTCATGCATTTCTACTGCCAGGCCTTGGCTCCAGCTGAGAAAAGCGTCCAGAAAGGATCCAGGGCTAGTGGGATTCAGTGGACATTTTGGTATGTAGCAAAAGGAGGGACAATACCAGATGCAGAAAACAGAAAACATTTTAATTTATTCCAGCTGTAATCCCATCAAAGTCACCATTCCTCCTTGACTTGAACCAGAAGGGTAATTGCTGCTAGATTTCCAGCTCCCTCTGGGAATGCACTTTGTGGAGACCCTTGGACTGTTGGCTTCTAATTCTGAGCCAGATCAGGTCTGTTTTGGGTCTGCCCATCAGATGGGTATGATCCAGTAGCTAATGGAGAGATGCAGGCAGAGCAAGATTTGAGAGAAATCACCTTCTTCAGGCACATGTCTCCTTTCTTTATCTCTGAGCTCTTGATTTTGGCTGTGACATTGTGATGAAGTACAGGACTGGAGCAACAAACAGTCTTTGACATTCAAAATGAGGTGACATAACTTCTCTGGTCAGGAAATCCCATCATAAAGCTTTCCTCCTGGACAGAAGAATGCAGGCTGAGATTAGGCTGCAGCAATCACGTTGAGATGATGAACAGGCCCTTTGAGTCCTTTGGAGAATTTGCTCTTCACACATTGCTGCAGCACGTCAAAGTGTTCTGCGGTTATTTGGAGAGGGGAAGGCTTGCATCTTTGATGGGACAGATGGAGCAGAACTCAGTGCCTGCACTGGTAGCTTGGAAATGTGAGAGCAGGAGTTTGTGATTGTCACCCCACTCCCCATCCCACCACAGCTGCGTGGAGCAGGAGGGGGTACCCTCACTGCCTGGGGGGCCCCAGGAATTTGAAATGGCCTGCAGCCAGTGTGCAAAATTCCCTCTAGGCACTGTGGGAACCCAGGGGAAGAGAGCTCACAGGGCCAGAATAACAGCTTCAGTTCCTTTCATTTTATTTGGTCCTGGAGGAAAAGAAAGTCCAAGTCAGCAAGAAAAAAGTAATGATGAAAAGGTCATCCATTTGTACAAAGCCACTGTTCTTGTAGCTCCTGTCATTCTCTCAATCTTCAGTTTTGGAGAAGACTAATAGCTAGATTTTCTTTAAAAACAGATTTGAAGACCTTTAGGTCAAAAGAATTCGCAATTTCACATTTCTAATATTTTTTTTCTCATTCTTGTTAGTTTAGGAGAACATAAAAAGAGTTTTGTTAAAATGTACTTAACAAAGAAATCCAAGTCACCTCAGGCTGGAATTTGAAAGTCTGAATTCAATTCAGATGAATTTTTAAAGATCTATTCAAAATGCCTTAAAGGGTTTGTGTATGAAGAATGTTTTTAGTTCTCTCCACAGTCCTTCCAAGAGCATAAGTATCACATCCTTTTTCTTTAGACTAGTGGCCTATTTTCTCCTTGATGTATCTTCTCATTTAGAATTCTAAATCTAATGATTTTTTTTCTCATGCTGACAAAGAGAATAAAAGGCTCTACACTATTTTATTTAACATTTTTAAATTTCAAACAAACATGAAAACTGCAGGAAGTCACTTTAAAAGAGTTTTATTAAATAAATGCTACAGCAGGATTGGGTCCTTCTCCTGAAAGTAGAACAAAAGAAAACGAAAAAAAGCTCTTCAAATAAGCATTGAATTTCCCCAGATGGGGATGAAACCCTGATTGTTATCTCCAAGGCTATTTATGTTAGTCAAAGTGTTGTGCCCTAAGAACCTGAACATGTTAGTGTTTGGAGATCAGAAATGGGGCTTTAATTTTACCTTGTGCCCAACCAATGGCCCTAGAAATTGCCCAGCGTGCTGCCAGCTGCCTATTCAAGCAAGATGCATAGCAATGGAAAAACCTCTCATGTTCCTTCTCTTCCTAGGTACCTGTGGACTGTGCATACATCTCATCACAGCCAGTCAAAATCCTTTCCCACCAGTCTAACAAATGTATATTCTTGCTTCACAAATCCCAAGCCATGAAAAATAGAAATTACTTCCTTGTAATGTGCCCCTTTGTATCTGGAAGTATCCCTTTCCAATAATTCCTTGGGTTTGTTTTTTGTCATTACAGCAGTTGCTAACAGAAACACAAGAGTGAAGGTTTATAACAGCTTGCATTATACTGTCTTGTTTCAGTATTTTTTCCTGCAGAGATAAAACTTTCCCAAATTTCCCATTGTAAAAAGAAATTTTCCCAGGCTTGGTTATATTTAAAAGCGAAATTATTTGGAAAGTTTGAGTTAAGTCTCATAAGTGGCTTTTAAATGAGGGGAGAATGAGAAGGATAGGAAACTTGGTAAGGTCACAGGACATGATCCTGCTCCCACAGACATCAGCAACAATGTTCCCAAAGTCCTCCCAGAGGATCTAGAACCAGGGAACAGGGACTGTTGCTCTGCATTCTTTGTACAGGCAGAGTTGCCAAAGAGTCTTGGTGCGAGACTGGTGTGAAGTACAAATCCCAGACTTGACAAGGCAACATGAGGCTTTACAGATCAGCACAGTCTGGATGAACCACTTAACACACATGACCCAAGACTCCAAAGCTATTTGGTCCTCACTCAGCAAAGCCCTGCACAGTAAATTTGCCTGTTTATCATGGGTGGAAGAAAGCAGAACATTCGCCAAACCCTTGTTTTGTGTCTTTCCATACCTTTGCTTTTTCCTGATGCATTTTCACTTAAAAAGGAGAAAAGAAACCAACCAACCACCACCACCACTAATAATGGTAACAACAACAGCAAATATGTTGCATATAATGTAATATAATATAATATAATAATATAGGACACCAATAATAATATATAGTACAATACATTAATAATACATATTATTAAATATTATTTATATGTTCTATATGTTACAATATATAATAATATAAATTGCTTATAGTGAAATATAATTTTTTAACTGTTATTGTTAATAAAACCAACCCACTGATCAAAAAAATTCCCTTGTTCTCAGTGAAGAGATCCACATTCTTTCAATCTTTATGCTGAAACTAAACTCTGCTAGTGATCAAGGATATAAGTTTGTTTTTGTCTATATCTGTGCTATGACAAAACCCTGTTGCAAGGATAGCTTCATGTTTTATGCAAGGAGTCAGTCCTGTGTAAATGGCCATAGTGAAAAATTTTTGGAAATTTAGTATTCAGTTTTGCTGACACAGCTGTAACCTTCTCTATTTTTCTGTACTGCTCTCTTCCTGCAGAAGAGAGTTCCTTCTGCCACATTTTTTCTCTATTTCACAATGGGCTGAACCAGCAGAACTGGGGAGGATCATCATGGGACCAAGACTGCAAAGGTATCAATACATGTATGTGCAAGGTATATAATTAAGTACCCAACATACAGTTCAAGTGAGTAAGTGTGCCTGATAAGGATTTTGATTAGCTAACTCTTTCCAGATCTGTGGAAATCCTTATTTATGAAAATGAGAAATGTGTTGCATCCAAAACTGTTTGTCAATATCAAGGCAACCAAATCATCCCAGAATCCAGAAGCACAGCAGGAGGGTGGAGTAAAGACAAATCAGGGTCCCATTTTAAGTGGAATTTCTCTGAGTTCCCTAAAAATAGCTAATTCAGGAGTTACTGGTAAAGCCAGACAGGGACAATGTAGGTAGAATGTGAAAGCACTGCATGAAAATCTCTCCCCATGGATGCACTTTGATGGGAGGATGTTGCAATCTGCCAGGCAACTAAAAACCTACTACCCCAGAAGATAATTGCTGCTTCAGCTTTCAGTTTCCTCATTGCTTGGATCAGGATCTTTGCAAAAGAAAACCCTTCGATCTCATCACAGTGACTCCAGTGCACAAGGCAGGGTGAATGCAGGATATCTCAGCCTCTAAAATATATAATGTTTATATCTGTTGCATCTGCTTCTTCTCTTAGTTTAATCATTCAATCATCATGAGGAAACCTTGCTTACAAAACATATATCGTTTGTATTGTAAGCAAGGACTATGTGCATCATACTCCAGTATCTTTTCCTCTACACAAACATTTTGAGTAACTGTGAAACCAAGAGATTCTGGCAGGTCTCCAAGAAAGATTCAGGATGGAAGTTAAACAGCCTGCATTGTTACAGTTCAGCAAGCAACATTTCTTTTTTTTTTCTGATGGATCCTATAGTTTCTTAATAATTTCTGGACATAGAACAGTAATGTCTCACACCTGGGTTTCTTTGGATTGCTATAAGAGCCATCAATGCAGGGGATTGTGTCCATGGACTCCTGATTGGAGTTTCAATTATGGATAATAATTTTCCTTACTTTTAAGCCTAAAGCCTCATTTGTAGTAGATGAATACAGTCAAACTGTTGCATTGGGTTGGCAGATGAAAGGATTCTGGTGCACAGGTTGTATCCCAGCTCTCAAAGACATAGCAGTCCTTCAAAATATAAGGCATTAATGAACCAAAATTTACCAATATTCCTTCAGAATAATACAACACTTTCAGTCTTGCTTTTCTTTTGCAATTTCTTCCTTTAAGTGACTTAAAAAGTAGCTTCTGAGCGTATTTTTTTTAAAGGGAGTTAAAATTCTGAATAAGGACTTAATGAGCTTCTTGATCTATCTGCTAGTGCCCTCTCCCACCCCAACTTCTAGAGAATTGCATTGCTTAGATTAGTGTCATATTTCACTGCCCTCCCTGTGAGCTGGGACAGGTCACCCCTCCTCTAAGAAAAATGGCTGATGAAATATTTATTCAGTTAAATTATCTAAGCTGGAGCCCAGCATGCAGATGACACAGATTGGATGGGCAGGTGCTTCTTTGGGTTGCAGGGCTGCATTTAGCCAGTCTCTGAGGCTCAGAGAGGCCAGTCATTGAGAGCTGATGATCTGTGCTGGGGTTTTCAATGTTCATATGTCTTGGCATAATCCAGTGGAGGTTATGCAGGGGATTTGTCTCTGTGACACTGCAAAGGGCAGTTCTTGCTCCAGCAGACTGTAAAGCACAATTACTAAATGGATGGACTCATCTCTCTCTGGATATGCTCAAAGCACATGCATTCTTCATGAATTTCTGCTGTCATCAGCAGTCACCGAGGTCATCTTAATGACCTGGATACTGTGCTCATTTGACAAAATCTTACATATCTTCCTGGAGATAAATCTATTTTATTTCAATTTTCATCATGCGATGTGAGAAAGAGTAGGAAAGATGAACTTTTTAATGCTGGCTATTCTCCACCATCATGCTAAAAATGTCTGTAAACAAACCAGCCTTTTCCTTAACTCTCACTGACATTTGAGAGACTAAAAATGACAACTTTAATTTCCCAGTAAACACTAGGTCTATGGGAGCTGGCAGCATTCCCCTTGAAAGGAATTTAAATGAAAAAGAATCAAATCATTTCCATCTCCAAGGGTGTGATATTAAGGAGATAGATGCCTTCTGTACTTAAGTCTTTAGAGCTGTACTGTTTTGAGAACTGTCTGACTGAGTTGGTTCTTGCTGGTGTGCAATTAAATATCTGGGGGAGGGAAATTCATGCCACTGCTTTCCTCTGCTGCCTTGCAAAGGAACAGCATTTTCCACCTTTGTCTTATTCAGGGAACGATGTAGCATATTACCCAGAAGCTGAACACCCTCCTATCTGCGGCGTTGTGCACGCAGGAATTTTTCTGCTTTCTGTTTCCTACTCTGTCCTCTCATGTACCTAGAGAACCAGAAAAGGATCTCTGAACACTTCTAATTACATTAATGCAATTTCTCCTCTCGGAGCTAGTTTAGATTTCTGTTTTAACTTGCATTCAGGGAGACCAACCACATTATGCTTTTGGGAAACAAAAGAGCTGTCTCTGCTTAAGAAAGCACTATGGCAATGTTTGCAAACCTGTCTTTTCTCAGGCTTCAGAAAATAAAGTCATGTCAGAGCTCACCTTTTAAAACAACTTCCAATTCACTTTCTAAAATAAGGTCTGACCTGAGGTTTCTAAGTGGGGAATGAGGGAACTCTGTCAATACAGTACTTCAAATGAGCAATCATTTGGAGGGGCAAATGCCTCAGGGCCAACCTCTTTTCTTTGTTATCATTATAGTCCACAGGGGAACTTTTTATTTCCCTAGCATGGCTTGCAGTTTACACGTGGAGAGGTGTCAGAATTCATGTCAGACATGACAGCATAACTCCACAGATTCGTCCATCACACTTACAGAGATGATTTCATCAGAGCCAAGTGCCTACATTACTGTGGATCTGGGTCTATACAACAAGAATGATTTCAGCTATTGTTAACTTCAGCCTCTACATTCTCCCTTTCTTTTGTTAATTCGAGTGAACAGTGAGAAATGTTTAATGCCTTGTTTCAGACCCATGACCCAGTGAAGGGTCATGTCAGCCTCTTGTAATGATTTATCACTGAATGGTGATGGTGTTACTGTTCTGTAAGCCAAGTTTTTTTCCACCAGCACTCAGAATTGCAGTCCTGAAATCTGCAAGAACTGCATGTGGCTGAGAGACGAACTGGATTTAAGGCACAAATTTTGCTTGTGAGTGGGATACCTCAAAAAATTTAATAAAATTCCCTAAATCACTGCGTGCCTCACGCAAGGAGATTCAGATCTACTCCAAACCCCACTTATTTTGCTGGCTGTGAGATACAGAAACACCCATTGCCAGCATCCCAGCTCACTCACAGACATCACGTGCCAGCAGCTGATGGCATGTGCTTCCTGATGGCAGCCTTGCTGCAGCCTGCACTCCCTGCTGCTCTCCCTTCCTTCAGAAAGGGACTCCTGCTGGGCTGGGGATGTTTGTCAGCTCCCCAGAATCACAGAGCTGATCCTTGGCTGCACGAGCCTGGCTGCTGAGAGGTTGCCTTCTGTCAGTGGAGTGCCACAGGATGTGTTGCAAGCTTTCCATATTAATGGCATAGCATGAGGCTAAGCAGCAGGGGCTGCTGCCTGAGAACCTTTCAAGACACCAGCACTTTTACTTATTTATTCTTCCACTTTTCTTATAAAATCATCAAGAATCTTTTCACTGTTCCTGAGAACTTCAGCTTTGCCTTCTTTTATGAGGAGGAGGAGGAGTTGATACCTCCTGCTGCCTCCTCTGACCCTCCTGCTCCTCCTCTGCAATCACATCACATGAGTATACAAGTCCTTTCCTTCAGGCACCTTTTTCACTGTTTGTGCAGGTGAATAGTGAAGTCTCTTTGCCTTTTTTTAAATTTTATTTTTTATTTGTCTGTATAATTTTATTTTTTTATTTGTGTGTATATGTTTATGAATTTATATCTCCACTGATTGCTGGAGATTTATACCTTTGCAAAGCAATTCGCCATTTTAAACCATCTTCTCACTGGGATTTTTGCTGGGTTAAGCATAGCCTGTAGTAATAGCACTGGGTAGTAATAGCTGCCTATATGAGAAGCATGCTTTTCTATCAATAATGCTCTTAATGTAGAATTTGAACTGACCAGCCCTGGGGTCAGACTGAACTGTTCTGTAAGTCAAGCAAGAGACACTGGTCATACCTCAATCAGATTATAAACACTCTTTGCTGCTCCCTTCCGTGAAACCAAAAAGGAAATCACTGCAAAACAAAGAGAATGATGGAAATTAGAAGCTGTTCCTCCTTCCTGAGACATGGTGTCCCCTTGCACAGTTGCTGTGTTTAACACAAGTGTGACATGTAGGCATCTGGAGTGGTAGAATGACTGAAAAGCTGACAAGTTTCTAGACACCCAGATTCCATCAATTCAGCAGAGACTAAAGTGCCCTCCTAACTTTGTCTTCAGACTCCTCTCCAAAAGTGGAGATCTCTCTCCACTTTTTGCAGTCACTGAATTCAAACTCAGCATCCATAAACTGTTCAACCACTTGCCATTCAGGAGGAGGAACCATGGCACACTGATGAGATTTGAGATCAACAGCAATTTGGAGTGGAGATTGTAGCTGAGGAGAGAACGAAGGTACAGGAGATTACATGAAAACAAAAGGAAATGTCCATTTACAATGGACAGACTCAGTATTGAAGACCTTGCTTACACACAAGTGTCAAGCTGAATTCTACATTTGATTCTGCTGCCTTCATCTAAAGAGCCACAGCAATCTGAAGGTATGGTTCCTGGGAAACACACCAAATTTCTTACCAGATAACTTCCACAGCCAGTACCAGACCTCTGAAAAGCCCAGAAGAAAAGGCCTCTCAGATCCAAGCAATTTAAATTCAATGAATGTGATTTGGCTTGCAGTTAGTTCCCTAGGAAGCAATGAAAGAGGTAATTAAAAGACTGGACAACTGCTTTAAGTAAAACATTATGCAGTAGAGTAAGAGCATTTCAGATGAACTGTTTCCAGGCCATGAAAGCCAGCTCTATGTCTTTCTGTGCATCACTTTCGCAACCCAGTTCCAGATGGGGGAATGAGACCTCCTTTCTGAAGGTCCCACCACAGCCTGCTTCTGCTTGAGAAGGAGGAGAGAGAGACTTATATTAGAACATGTAGAAACATCCATGAAGTGTTAGGATTTTACTTAACTCACTCCTCTCCAACAACTTTACTCCCTGATTGCAAGCTGCAGGCTTCCCAGCCTCTCTCACCTAACCTCCTATGTCATCCTCAGAGACTTGCCCTCAACTTTCATCTGGTAAAACAGAATCTCTCTTCCATGAAGGAAGGGGATTCCTTTGAATTAAAGATCTGTGGCATGCTGGGAGGATGCACTGAGGGTGAAAAGGGGTAATCCAGAGAAAGTCTTTGACAATGGAATTTGATCAGCATCTTCCTTTTGAGAAAGCAAAAAATATTGCTGGTGTCAGGAAGAGAGTAAGTCCCAGCCATGTCAAGGTGAGTGCTCCAATGGCAGCAGCAGAGCAGGCAGAAAATTGTTCTCTGAATTGAAGTGGGAAAACATTTACTATTCAGTCAAGGTACTGGACAATTTGCAACTTCCTAAAAGCTATTTGCCAGGGCAAAAACCCCCCACCCAATCATTAAATATACAAAAGAACCCCTTTAAATAAATTTACCTATGTAAAAGTGAATAGCAGCAGAACAACATCTGTGCAGGCAGCAGTGCTCCCACACACACACACACCATGATAGTATTTTAAAAGACTATTAAATGGAATTGTGTAACTACATCTCTGTAGTGGGTTTGAGTACACCCTAACTACCAACTGCATTAGTGCAATTAGCCTCCACGCTGAGATTTTTTCCTTCAACCTTCTGTTTTTACTAGGTGACGGTAAATGTCTTTTAACCTGCAAATACTGATCCTTAGTTAAGATAAAATAATCTGACTCTGGAAATGTCTCACCTTGAGCACCCAAAATGAATCACATGAAGGAAAATAATTGCTGCCTTTTCCTGTGGAATGTGTGAAAGGTTAGACATTGCTTCCTTGCTCACAAAATGCCTTAAAAAGCTTTTTTTGCTGTGGCGTTGATTCTGCAGCCCAGTCAGTGTGAATGGGACTGCCAGTGTGTACAAGGGATGCAGAGATGAGACAGGCTTTGCAGGGAGGAATTACTGTTACTCTCTTTTATGGCATTTGTGGCATGTTCCTTTTGCAGGTTCTATGACTCAGACCTTTGTGGGTCGGCAGGGTCCTTTCCTGGTCCTTTGACTCAGGGCTGATGCAAGGAGATTGTGCCTTGGGAAGGAATGGCCTGCCAACCACCACACTGTGCCTTTAATATCCCAGTGAGAGGAATCAGGACTAATCAGGAAATAAATCAGGTTTTCATCATTGTAACTGAGAGACTGTTTCACCTCTGCAAATCAGTGCAACGGTGCAATGAAAACACAATTAATATCTTCTAGAAATTCCCTGGGTGCATCTTTCCATCAAGATTATAGGCAATAAAATTATTAATGTTTCAAAACAATTAAGCCATAATGAAAATTAGTAAACTTTCCCCATCCTGCTGCCATTATTATTGATTAATTCTATCACTGAAACTTTACTGAGAACATTTTTAAGTAGGACAAGCATCAGTAAGGCATAATTCAAGTAGAGTTGATCTTGCCTTAATGACCTAGTGACATCTTGAGATCCTTTCCAGAACAGTTTTTCTCCCAAAGCATTTTGAAAATCTGTTTTCTCAGCAGTGATTTATATTAATTTCACATGGGTAGAGATGAGGACATTAACTTCTTGAAATAGGGAAGTCAATCTCTAACACATTCAGATCAGGTCCATTTTTAACTTTTAGACATTGAGATATTCAAACACCTGAAAAATATCTTACTTTGATATAATGCATGCCATTTCATTGATTTTTAGCAAGAAAAATTTCCTATTTGATACATTCTGATTCTAAAGTACTAATTGATAAGTAAGCTTAAAACATACAGTAAAATATTCTTCCTGTAGCTCGACATTTTTTTCATTCTGCTGATTTTAATTCTTTCTTCTTCCACTTTATTTAGCATTTCAACTGCAGTTCATCTTGAATGACTTAGAAGGAAATACTTTTGCAGAAGAGTAAATTATCATTTCCTTCATGCAAAACAATTTTTCTCTTCTTAATCAAACACCAACCAAGCAAAAAGCCAGAGAAGATATCTGTTATTTTTTCCACGTATTCTTTTTGACAAGATGCATTTTTGAATTTACTTTCATTAGGACTTTACATAACTTGTTGTATACGAGTTCTTCGATCTTGTAATCTTTTAATCACATACAAACTAACCTTAAGTACTATTCTAAATCTCTCTTTTTGTAAACAGTAGGAAAAAATAGTATAGAAAACAGTACAACAAAGCAAGTTATCTAGCTTGTTTTTGTTTTTCTCTGTGTGACACTTCCCTTCTGTATAGGGACTTATGCCCTTGGCTCTGGAGATGCCAGAAGATGTTTGCAAGCATAGGTGGCTGAAACCACTGTTTGGGTTTATGTTCCAAGGACCACTTGGGTAACTGCTCTGGACACATACAATTCCCTCTCAGCTGTAGGTACGAGAGTTTTGGAAAACTCTGTCTCGTGCAGAGTGTGGTTGTCCTTCAGAGTCAGGGTCTCCACATACAAGGAGTTGTGTGCATTGCCAGGCAGGACCCCAGGACAAATGGGGACGTGGGTGGACTAAGGGACCACAAGGGGATATGAGTTTGGATCCCTCAGGGGACTTCTGATTTGCCCCTATAAATGTGAACTGATGTTATCACTCTCTCCTGCACAGAAATCTTTACCTTGCATGAAGCATACAGATATAGACAGATAAAATACATTTCACTCATTTTTTAAAGCCTAAAATCATTAACTATCATAACACATCAAGTGCATCAGGATCCATTTGACACATTCTTAAGTGAGCTGAATTGCACTGCTACCTTTCACAATAGCCTTGCTTATAGATTCAAAGGAGAGAGAATGTTCTACCTCCTTCTGTGGAGCACACAGGATTTCATCATGGATTACACCTGGTACCTGCAGATACTTTTTTGTGCTATTGCCAGGTTATATCTTAGGAGGAATTAAAGGGTGAATCACTGCAATTATTAACAGTCCTATTGTTTTCTTCATGGCCACTGGATGCAATTACCCCGACAGACTCTGCCAAAGATAAGGAGAGACATACCTTTTCTTTTCAGGCTTCCTCTGACCTTGCCCTTCTCTTACAGGGTGATTTTGTAGGGTGATGGTATGTCTAATTAAATCAAAAGAGGAGCTCTTTTCTGTGGTAGCTAGATACCACTTCAGACAATCAAAGAAATCTCTTATTTATTTTAATTTTAAACAGGATTGCTGTTAAAAAGTATTACTAGCCTTGAATGTCTTGATTTATGATCAGATCCTTTCCCAGCTTTGGAAACTCATAAAGTAAGACAAAATTTACTTGGGGTCACAAGGTGTATGAAGGAGATTTTGCACAGGGAATGACAGAGCTGCCTGGAATTTTATGAAAATGCAGATACTGAGCTATCAGCATGCCTGATTAATTAACACTTGTTTATGTTCTGTTTCTTTCAACCTTATTTCAACACCCTAGAACTGATTCCAATAAAAATCCTTTGAGAGCTCTTTTTCCTTCCACACACTTAACTCATGATTGCAAAAATCATTACCACTTTTGATTATAATCTTTAATTAGCAGGAAAATATATGTGGTGAATTATTTAGTTAGCGTTCATTTTCATCGTGATGTTTTGACAGCTTTTGCATTAATAAATCTTTCATAAACCTGAAGACCCTGTATAGCCTTAGCTGCAGTTGTCTAAGGATTTCTCTTAAACACTTTTCCTTCCAAGGACCTTAAAGCATGGTGTGCTACCCAGGATTTTTCACTCCCAGGTGATTTTCCTGATCACTAGCCTGTCTCTTCTGCTCACTTTATAGCTTAATGAATTTTTAAGAGCTTTCCTTCTCAAAATGAGAGGAGGAGATAACATCTCGGCTCAGCCTGTCATGCAGGAGTGGTTGTGTGGCCTGAGGCCAAATCCATCACTTGTCTGCTGCATGGCCTTCTGGGTTGGTTCTGGGACTGCTCAGCTGGATTTCCAAGGAGGAAGACTTTGATTTTAGCTTATTCCTTACAATGTTCTCAAAGGACCCTTTACCTGCCTCACAGAAGTGCCTCAGGGCTTCTGTGCTTGACCTGGCATCCCATTTAAGTTAAATCCACAGTTTTGGTCAGTGAGAACATTGGTTCAGATTCTCAGAAGGGCCTCAACATCTCTGCCAAGGCCTTTAGGGCTGTAGGCAGCAGAAGTTAAGGGTGTTCTAAGGTTTGATCAGTTTATGTAAAGCAAAGTCTGTAACCTGCAAAGACCTTCAGATTGAAGGATATCTGGTTTCCTGCACAAAACCACATTAGACCCACTGGGGGTCCCTGCCAAGTTGTTATGTAAGAAAGAAGCCTTTTAGGCTGGGCCTAGACTTGTTATTCAAGGCATAACACTGTCCCTGCTAGTTCAGCTCTAAGCTTGCTATCCCAGCCAGCATGAAATGCTGAGTGCAGCAGCCAGTGAGCTGCAGCTCTGTGTTCTCAAGTTCTCTGACAACATTTGAGTCTATCAAGACTTTGGGCTGAAGATAGGATGCTGAGTTTAAGGTTTAGCCTGATTATTGGCTTGATGTGTTTTTCTGTTCAATCTGATTAAATGTCTGTGTCTATAATTGCAAGCATTGCGGGCAGTTATTTCTAAGTGAGTGTAATTTATTAACTTTAATGAGCAAATAAGCACCTAACCACCACAGAAAGAGATGCTCCCCAAATCTTTAAATAATAATAAATAATACAGCCTCAAAGGAGATCTCAGACTGGAGTAATTGCCCCATGTGCCATTATGCCCATACAATAAACAATTTAAAGCTGTTTTAAATGCTTCCTGTCATCAGTGTGGAGAAACAGTAATTTTGCATGGTTCATTTGCTGCAGTACTTAGTTTTCTTTGCTGCTTCTGGAAGGAGTGATTTTTATCAGAAAAATGTCTATAGCAAGACTGTGTTATTACATGTTTAGTTTCCATCAGGAAATTCTCAATCCAAATCAAACTAGAATCAATGCAGCAGAGGAGTGCTTGCAATGGAATAGCACAATTTGTTCAGAGCAGGGTGGTGCTGACCATCCATCTGGAAACTGGTGAATTTCAAAAGATGTATGAATTATGCAAAAGTGTGTTATTAATAACGAACTCTGTTTGTGAACTTGTTCTGAACAAATCCCAGTACTTCGATAGAATAGCTGAGACCAAATCATAAAGTTTGATAAAAACAAAAAATTAGCAATGAGAAATTGGGATTTCCTCTAGTAAGTTTCCTTTGGACATTTTCTGATTAACCCTCAACCAAATATCCAAACCCCTCAAATAAAAAAACCCACAAAACAACCTAACGTTTTACAAAAAAATAAGCTAAAGTGAAATTCAGACATCCTGCTTCCAAGAGTGTCCACTCAGGATCTTATTGCAGTTCAATAACTTCACTTTAAATATTTATTCATATTGATTCTCCTGGTTGTCCCTACATTTCCATGTCTGCTACTGAATGCTGTAGTATGAGCATTGACAGAACTAACAGGTGGATAGAGATTCTTAAACTGTTATGGTGTTAATTTAAACAGTGTAGGTCTTTCCTGTACAATTTGAGTAACATTTAATATTCCTGGAGCCAAACAACTTTTTGAGGCATCCTTGAATACAAGATGCTGCATCTCAAGGACTTATCACCAGACTTGCATCCTGACAAATTAATCTTTTCAATTCCTTTTTCAGCTTGTCAACTTTTTATGCTGGTCTTTTCACTAAATGAGTTGTTTATACTTATCACCCTTCATTTAACTTTAATAAGATGTTTCAACTGTGATATTATCTCTTTTTTTAAGGGACTTGCAAGTCTGGCATCTCTGTAGGGGTAGAAAAGATTAAAATGGTATTCCTGACAGCAGAAATGATTAATACAGGGCTCTTGAGAGGGCACTTTTGTGTTCATAGTGTTGGTATCATTATGTTTGCTGAGATGACTCAACACGGCCTCAGAAATGAAGAAACTGTGAGCAGCCTGTTACCAAATTTCTAGTGTCTGTTGCACTCTGTGAGCCCACAGAGCTCTGGGAAGTGAAGGAAATATCTGGTCAGAGCAATGATTTGTTGGGCAAATGCAGTACTTTGTTTTGAATAAGTAGAAAATAAGTGAGCATAACAAAGAAACATCCGCAAACCTGAATCTGCCTCCTAAGCAGCAGTTAAGCACTTTGCCTGGTGAGAAGAGTGGAAGGAGATCAGTTCACATGGCATCAACCCTGACCAACATGGGAATCAGAGGACCTTCAGAGTGGATGAAAGAGAGCAAAGAGGTTAGAAGAGCTTTTTGTGGGTTGTTTGACTCTGTGCTTCATATATTCCATGTGAAAGAGATGTGAGAGGGAGAATTAGCATTCCTGAGCACACTTCTGAAGAGCATTTCTGCTTCTGCTCTGAATATGACCCTGACTACCTGCCCACTAATCCAGACTGGCATGTCATCACCACCCAGTGTCTCCTCAGCTTGCAGGGAAAATGAGATTCTTACAGCATTGCCTCCCTGTTTCCCTCCCCTCCTTGTGCCACAACAGGGCCCAGTGCTTCTTCTTGGTGGTACTAGGTGTGAGCCCTTTGGCTGTGGTCCTCTTCTGGGCCTCCCCAAGGGGAGCTTTGTGGTGCTCCAACAGGGAAGGTGATCATCCTCCCATGCAGCTGGAGTTGGGAGGGGTGAGAGACAGAGATCCCAACCCCACAGTCAATCCCAGCTACTGGCAGCCACCTTGTCCCTGCTCTGTCCTCCTAAATAACATGGAAAGCCCCTCACCCTTCTGCTTGAGCCGGTGCATTTGCTCCCTGCTGCTGTTCCACCTGCCATACCCCTGTGGTTGAGGGAGGACTCTCCCACTGCCTGTGGTGTGAAACCCTTGGCTGCTGGGTACAGTAGAAGAGGATTTGGTGAACAGAAGGGAAAGAAGTCAAGTTTAATGTCAAGTCTATGGAAAGCAGAACAGGAAAAATGAGACTGGGGGATGGGGATAAGGTGTGATCTCCTGGGTTGTGGAGTATGCTACTGTCATAGGTAAACAAAGTAAAAATCTATCAATTAAAGAGGAAGTAACTAAAACCAAGTTAATGGAAGATTAGCTGATTGATAATTAGTTACATATACATAACCTATACTTTTATAATTAGATTCATTGATAAATTACATTGATAAGTAACATCTATTTATTAAAATGTAGCAAAATTTTAAGTCTCCAGTGAGTTTGCTGTCACTAAATTTTTTTGCCTGATAACTGCAAATCTTCCTAAATTTTAGCTTTAAGTAGTTACTGACTACATTTAGGCAGTTAGTTCTCATCTCTCTTTAGAGTGGATACGATGGCACTGTCAGCTGTGCCTTGTGCACCCCAAGTGCAAAGGTGTAAGAGGTTACCAAGGCAGGTTTGCCTGTCCCTTCTCTCCCAGGGTGCTTGAATCAGCAGCCAGACTGAAATCAGCAGCTCAGCACTGAGAGGGCCGGGCTGCTGGCATGTTATCTTTTGTCAACCTGTTTCTTTTAGGGACAAATTAACCCTGGACTCTTTAAATTTGTGCATTATATTAGTATGACAAGATGCAAAGATGTTTTGTACTCTGTTGTGGGGGAGAGTCCACCTGCCAGCTCTACAACTTGACTTTCCTAGTTCCTTGTGTGACAAGTGGCTGCTCCTGGTCTCCTTTAGAGGTGGAAATTCACAAAAGAGCCAGGAGGTAGTTGTGATTGTGGCTGATACCTCAGTAGGCATTTCCTGTCCATGAATGACTGCCCTAAAACACTTTGCAGCATTTGACCTCTCATCCTGTGAGTAGCAAGCTCTTATTTATTCAGCTGAAATGTGAGGCTCTAGGCCTATCCACTGGCATTTCCAAGATATTTAATAGTGACAGTAATTATTATAATCCTTCCATTCAGTAGCAGGCTTGAAGCCTACTCTTTCCATTGACATAGTTGATCTAAGTGCAGTATAAGTCACATTTGACAGCTGGACTGAAAAACCACCCACAGATCTTGCTTAATAGGAGCCTGAGTAAGTCCACCTACTGCTGGTACATTTAGTCCTTCTAGAGGAGGCAGGTGTATAATCCAGGAAATTTTCTAGTTCAGCCCTTACAGATATGAGTCATTAATGTTCAGTGCAAAGAAATAATGTCCTTCTTACCCATGAGGGCAAAAGACCACAGACATGGAAAAAAGGGTGAAGACAACTGGGACACAGCTCACAAGAAGAAAGTAGCCAACTTTTCTTTACACCAAAGCTGGCTGCTGGTTTTCACTATGAGAAATAACACAGAAGCCTCTTGCAATACTCTGAGATATTTTTTCATGTCTTACTTGGAGCATTCATGCTGTCTGCAAGACAAGGTCAGAGGCATCAGGCTCTGAATCAGCAGAAATAATTGGACACTGCTACTGCTAGTGGCTCTGGGAGGTGTCCTGCTACAGTTTTGCTTGAGTGAAACAGTGAACTTGGAGTTTGTACATCCCTTGTTGTGCTTCTCTCTTTGTCTGCTGCCTTCCTATCACACCTGGGCAAGGGATAGTCCAGACTTTCCCTGCCACAGAGTGAAAGAACATAGCACCAGGGGCAGAAAGAGAGGGTTGGAATTGAGGATCATCCTTACTAAGCAGTGCTGAACACAAAAAGGCCCACTGGCTTGTTTTCAGAAAAGAAGAGGCTTCTAGGACAAAGCCCAAAAAAGTCATCAACACAGAACCCTGTTTATTCCCATAGCCCTGAGACAGTGCTGAAAATAGCTAAATAAATAATAGCCTAAGAAACAAAGAGAAGCTACCTTTTTTTCTTCTTTTGCATTTTTGCTCATTGTCTTTCTGAACCTTTTCCAAAACTGGAGTATTTTGTAAAGGTAGAGAGACTAAAACCTCAATGAGTCAATAATTGCGATGGGGAGAGTCCCAGAACAGGCATCCCAAACCTCATCTTTGAATGTGAACTTTGATCCAAAAGCCATTAGCTTTTTGACAGTACTGGAACATGACCTGAATGATGTGACCTTGGAGAACCAGGTTCTTTTGCCTGTGCAAACTGGCATTTTCTGATCTGTGTGCAGCAGCCCTGTGCTGCTATAAACTGGCTGGGTGTGTTTCTTCTTTACTACAGTTCTCTCTCTTGGTATTTTGTTCTTACTTCAAAAAAAGAACATTTAAGAAAAGAAACAGAAAGAAAAGGGCATTTCAGTTTTGATTAGTGTGATTTACTAGAGAGATGACAGGCTGTGGGGCTTCTGGCTGGTCCCCACAAGGTGTGTATAATGCAATTAGTCACAGAGCAACATAAATAGACAGATCTGAACTGTAAGCACTCACACGACCAGAAAACGTGCAGCAGCCTCCTCTGGAAAAATGGCATTTTTCCTAGCATTTACAACACTCCTGGCAAGGTGGTTCCTGCTTTCGCCCAGAGCTCTCAGTTATGGAGCCACGAGCTTCACTTGGCATTAACCAAGAGCTGAGTAAGCCATACATTTTCATGGGATTGTTGACTTCTTAAGGAGGTAGACAGCATTCTATTTCCTTATCTATTTTTGTTGGAGTAAATATCCTTGTCCTGAAAAAACGAAACCCAAAAGTTTCTTATTATTTTTTTAAAGCCAAAATTAAAACCCTCCTGGGAAAAACACTTGACTCTGGGGATGAGGAATGGGTTGTTTGTTCCTCAGTTAGGCCAACTGTTTTGGAATATTCATTCAATGCTTCTGCTCTTTGTCAAACAAGTGGGAGAATATTAGCTGCAGCCCTGAGCCATTTTGGGGTCTGGCGTGGGACTGCTGGGAAATATCTAAGGAGAATCAATGGCAGCTTATTGAATGCAGGGTCATATTATAAATACTGTGTTGGGGAAAAATCGCCACCAAGTAAGATTTCTTCACCAAAAGCATCACTGTGTTTGGAAAATTAAAAAAAAATTTTTTTTTGAAGCAAGAATTAGGCTTTGTAATTTGATAAAAAATAAAAGATGAACATTTAGATAAGACTAACAAAAATGAGCTAGTAGAAACCTCAGGCAGGGCAGTACTAGGTGGATTTGACTCCTATTGCTTTGCTTGTTACATCCCTCCATGGACTTTGCAAATAAGGTAGTTTTTATTCAGTGCCTTGAAGCCCTTAGATTGAAGGTGTGCCATTCTAAAGAAGAGCAGATGGAGGTTGAAATTAAAAAAAAAAAAAAAATAAAATCCCCATTTTTAGAAAAAGCCACTGTACTAACAGATGGTTATGTTCCTGAAGAAATGATCAATTTGATATTCTATTGTTGAAGGCCTACTCCAACAACCTGAACTTACAGGAGTAAAGTTTCCTTTTCAAAGATGCAAATTTCCCCTAATCACAAGATTCTACAATATCAAAATTTTCTCCTTTAACTAGCTTCAGCACAAATAAAATCAAACCTGTTTTATCAGCAGTACCTCTGAGAACAATAGATTATAGAGTCTCTTTACATTAAATTCTTAGGCTTTTTGAGTGGGAAACATTTTAACGTGTGGTTTCCTGACATATCTTCTAACCAGTTTGTCCCCAGCAAAACACATGAATTCCATGTGCCATGTTTCATTGGCAAATTAATGAAGACATGAAAAACCAGCATCAACATACAATAAAAAATGCAAAAGCATTGAACGCTTAATTACAGCTCGAGTTGTTCCAAAAGGCTCAGTAGCTGAAAGGTTGAAGAGGTACAGTTTCTAGGGCTGGTTGTCTAAATCACACATAATTTTCTGAGATCTGTTGCTATCAGTGATGATGAAATCAGAGGATGAAATGAACAATCCCGTGTTGGCACTGATATACAGGAGAGGTCTGATTCGGAGCAGACACCAATGTTTTACCTGGCAGGTGCAGTTCATGGTCACGTGCCTTGAGGTGCAGCCTGAGTGAGTCTTTGGTCTCTTCCTTCAGGTAACAAGTAACAGAACTAGAGAAAATGATCTCAAGTTTCAACAGGGGAGACTTAGATTGGATACTGAGAAAAATTTCTTCAGTGAAAGAGTAGTCGGACATAGGAGCAGGCAAAGTGGTGGAATCACTATTCCTGGAAGTGTTCAAATAATGTGTGGATGTGGCCCTTGGAGATACGGCTTAATGGTAACATGGTGGTGCTTGGTTAGACTCAATGATCTTAGAGGTCTTTTCCAACCTTAATGATTCTATGAAACAGTAAGTTCTACCTCAGATGTGCCTCAAAACATGTGTTAGATGGTAGGGACTGCTTCCACACATGAGAGGCAAGATGCTGTGCAGGACCTGTTCCAGGGTGTTGATGGTGGGTTTTTCAGTGGGTGTTTTTTAGCGTCCTCATATGGACTGAGAAGATCAATTCCCACCACACTTCAGACTTAGATGCGTGACTGAGCCTGTGGTTTGGTGAGTTACTGTCTTTAGCACTTCTGAGATAGGAAATTTCCACAGCAAATACAAAGTAAAATATATTAGTTTAACTCTCTTTCCTCAATACTGTGATTTGCTCCTTACTTGTAAAGTCCTTGGAAAGGCAGAATGGTTATTATGTCTCAAATTTTAAGGCTGTAATTTATTAAACTGAGAAACCTCAATGCTGGATCTCACAGAGGCACCTGCAAGAATTTTCTAGGATCCTACTGTACCCCAGGGAATCATGATGGCTGTAAAATTTCTTCCAGGGTCCCACGGGAAGGAGCTCATTGAGGAAACTCAGAAGAAAGCAGGAGTCTTTGATTTCACCATAAATAACCTCAGAGCAAAGAAGGGTGTGCCACTCCTGAAGATACAGAAGGGAAATGGGAACTTTGCTAGACTTTTGTTAAGAGATTTTTTAGGAAAAGGATGGGGGGTGAATAAGATCATCTTGCATTGTAACAGTGCGCATGGGAGCAGCGTGCTTCCATCACTGGGGGAAGCTGTTGTCAGTTTGGGAAGGGGAATGTGTGTCAGGAACTTGCTGCTGGCTTCACATGGAGTGGAAATGTGAGGGAGGGAAGTTGCAGCATGTCTTTCTGCTTGGATGGGGGAAACCAAATAGAAGTGCTGGAGTGTGTGCATTCCCATGCTGACAAAATCTGGGAGCTGTTAGAGGCAGTGACAAGCTGTTCAGTGTACCCTCTTCCCACAGGATGTTTCCATTTTGGCTGAGGTGGTTTTTGGATGTATGGGGACACAGCTATGGCCACCTCTCTCAGGCGCAGCAACAGCAAGAATTGTAAATTGGGTTGTCTGGGACAGCACACCTCTGTTCAGCTCTGTATCAGGAACAGATAAAAATCTGTCTCTTGGCTCCACACATGTGACAGCCCTCAGGGAGACTGCAAAGATAAGTAGGGGCTGTCAAAGAAGCCTTTATTCTTTAGTCCTTTGCCTTTTTGCCCTGTGAGCATTTTTTACTGCATTCCCTCATTACCTCAGAAGCTGTCAACTCTTGAAAACAATTTAGTCATTTTTCTAACTTTAAGAAATTTGGGCTTGATTGCCTTATTTTATGGCTTCCTTGTAGGTTCCTAAATGCTCTCCCTGCAAAAAACAGTGAAGTTCGTTTCTGAGTCTGTAAAGAAGTGTTGGAAAGTATTTTTATATAAGCCAGATTAATGGTTTTAGAAGACGATACATTTATCATAAGACAGCATTTTGGCAGCAAAGTGAGCTTCAGCAAGCAGTTGTTTTCAATCTTGTCACACGTTTTCGAAGATCTAACCTGAATTTCCTCTTAAATTTGGAGTTTTAAAAAATCATGACTCAATCCCATAAAAAAAAAGACAAAAAGTAAACTCACCCAACATCTTAGAAGTATGTATTTTGATAGAGAATAAAAGATCTTAAAAATTCCTTCTCTGTATTTGTCTGTGTCCTCCTAAATTGCAATTTCTCTTGGTGGTGCTAAACTAATTATGTAGAGAGATTTATGCATTACAAATGCACATACTGAAATTTAAGTCAAACAGTACCTGTAGAAGTTTGTAGACAAATCTTAATGCAGTATTTTGGGGGGGTCACATATTGGAGTTTCTATTTTAAATAGTTCAAATTTGATATCAACACTTGGTAAGAATTACAACAGGAATTGGAAACATTTCATCCTGTGTAAGCTACAAGCAGAGAAATTGTTCGAATGATAAAAAAAAAAATCCAACATCAAATGGCTGTAAATTATTTATCACTGTCATTCTATTTCAGATCACAAGTCTAATAAACCCCCCAGAGTGGCTGCTTGTAATGTGTCCCTTGGGAGCTCATAGGGATGGCAATGTGCCACTTCACACTAGAGCAGGAGCAGAGCAGGAATTCTTTCCCTTAATGACTGTAGTTCTGTGAATTGCAGTGTGTGAACTCAGCTGGACCTTGAATGACTTTCCTAAAAATGACTTTTTGGTTTTGTGGTGAATTCAGACAATTCAAGGTTGTTCTCTTTGGTACGTTCCTTTTTTGTTGTTTTTTTGTTCATCTCTAGATAAAGCCTAAGAGTAGTCCATTATGCTTCTCTTCACAGTGCTCAGTGGAACATAATTGAAAGAGTGGTAAAAACCTGAGAGCAGAAAGACCAAGTTTGGAGCAGAAAACTGTGGTATTCTTGTGGGGACAATTAAAACCTAAAACATGGGGGTATGGTTCTTTAGGAAAAAAAAAGAAGTGTGTAAAACAGATCAGGAGGTCTATGGGAGAAAATTTGTTTTCAGCCACAAGCTCTGGGGCTGTGCTAGTGATCACGTACACCAGAAAGGAGATGTGTTTCATGCTGAATTTCCAGGTATTTTGCTTTTATAATGCAACATCCTGAAAGATGATCAGGCTAGAATAGAGTAAGAGTGAGAGGAGACAGAATGACAATGTTTACATTCTGGTTTCCCCTCCCTCTCTCTTGTTCAGTGTGTTTTGCCTGCCTGGATCAAATACCTCTAAGTGTAGGTGCTCTTTGCTGTGGTGTTCCCTGGCACCCAGCACAGACAGGCACAGAAGTCCCTGGCACAGCTGAGGTGGAATCTGTAGGGTTTTACCCTACTGAAGTCAGAGCCCTTCCCACAGAGAGTATTCCTCGGGATGCTAGGTGCCTCGGGGGTTAGAAACATGAGTATTATCACTTTAAGTAAGACCGTGGTTAGCTGTGAGGGAGGAGACACCATAGCAGTGACCTTGGACTGTGAAAGCCCCTTCTGAGTGCCATGAGAGAGCCCAGGGCTGAGGCAGGGAGGAAGTGGCAGACTCCCTGGGGATTCCTCCGTGGAGCTGAAAGGGAAAATCTTTCTGTTTCAGCTTCCAAAACAGACTTTGACAGATGGGGAGGTAAAAAAGGCTGCCCCACTTTCACATGTGAAAAGTCTGCAGTAATCTGGAGAATGTCAGGAGGCTGTTCCTGGAGAACACAAGGGACAGAGAATCCTTCTCATCCCACTCTCTTCAAGGTGCCCAGCAGCAAGAGCTGGAGGGTTTCTATTCTCCCCTCATTGTTGTCAGTAATTCCTTCCCTTCCTCCCTACCCTGAGGTTAGAGCAGCCAGAGCAGCAGGAGCAATCTTTCTCTCCAAAGCATCCAGAACTGGACCATAACCATGTAAACTTGAAAGATGCCGGCACATTACAGAGTACCTTGCTCAAGGGAAATTTTGTTCTTTATTCCCTTTCAGCTAAACTAGATTTTTATCCTAAAATACGTTTCCACCTCTTCTAAAATTCCTTTAAAAGAAATTGGACATTTGCAGGCATGTTTTAGCTGTGAAAGTAGGTGGCTGCATTTTATTTAACAGATGTGTGTTTCCTTGTCTATAGGCTGTGGATTTGCTGCAGGGAGTCTGAAAGCTGTGGTCACATAGCAACTGTGTATTAACTAAAGCTTTTGAGAGTTGCTGAGATTAAAGTTTCAACAGTGTTCAGTGTGCTAGTCAATGTGCTGATCTGCACGTGTCCAGCTTTGTTTTGTACTACCTGTCAAATGAGGAACCAGGGTTTTGCAATAATTATGACTGTTATTCAGGGAATTGCTTAGAAATTAAAGGTCATGTAGAAAAAACAAAAACAAAGAAAAAAAAAAAAAAAAAATCCAGCCTCAAAAAGAGAAGACAGTGCTGAAAACATGTAGTACTAGGAAGCTGAAAAAGCCCCAAAGCTAAACTTTAATATTCTCCATGGAAACTAGACACAGGGGTTACAATGTATTTGGTGACTTTACTGGATTTTACTGACTGTTCTCTGCACTGAAAACAAATGCAAATCACTTGGGTAGCAAGTAGCCATTGAAGGCTCCATTCCTTTCATTCCCTTTCTTGTAATTTCTCTTTCAAACCCTGATATTTGCTTTGCAGAGTTTATTATTAGCAGCCGTACCTGAGACTAGGGATAATGTTGCAAGAGGAGAACTATAGATACTTTTTTCTTTAAATAAAATAATGTCTCTTTCTTGGCTCTGAGTGTCTTCAGTAACTTCATTGTGGTATGGCAGGGTGTGGGAGTGAAATAGAACCAGTGATCTTTGAAAAATCACCTTGAAAAACCCATTTTACTGCCAGGCTTGGACTGTATTCATCTCTGGCCTGTCCAGCATCTCTCAAAGTTCTGTTGCCAGTTTATAGAAGAGAAAATTGTTAATACAGATGTTTGCAGTATCTACTGTGGAAGGTTGGCATTCAATTAAAAAGGGTAAATCAACCCATTTTCATTTAATACCAGATATACAGAAGCAGCACAGCTGTGTGTTATTTTACTAGGGATTTGCCAGACTCGCTAAGTCCCAGCCATAATAATCTTAATAATAAAGTTTACTGCTGAGTCAGCCCTGTTTCCCAGTGAGCCAGTCAGTGAAGGAGTGTAGAGCAGATGCTGCACTGCTCCAGGGTGTGTTTGTCAGTGGCCAGGAGAGAATCAGGGCAGATGCTCTTCTCTGCACTGAGCAGCACTGGGGAGGAGGGGAAGACTCAAACCAGAGCTGCTCTGCACTGGTTAAATGGCTTGAGAGCAGTGCTGCTCTCTGGCCCATGTAGCCAAGTGTCTTTTTGCAGAACTCAGAGGGAGAAGAGGGGCAGGGCAGATCTCGTCTTATTGTGGGATCAGGGTGCAATTATTTGAAGTTTCTATACACAGATTCAGAAATGTTCCTGTTCCACTATTTTTAGGAATTGTTTAAGCATCTTCTCTTAGAGACCAGTAAATCCAGGATAATATTGAGATGGTTAGAATGCCTCATTTTATTTAATATGCTAGGTGGAATAGTCTCTGTTAAATTGCTGTGAGTTATTAACTCTGTTTTCCTAACTAGAAAAGAAATGTAGGGTTTCTTTTTTTTTTTACAATTTTCTGACAGATAGTAAAACATGATAAAATAAAAATGGCTTCACGCTGGAATGCACTGGGACATTTCTCCTGAGAATGGAATTGAGCAATGCAAAATTAATATTGATTTTATCACTGTTGCCTACTCTAAGGAAAAAAGTCCTTGCAGATTTGAAAGAATGTTCTTTTTGTGTGGCAATCTTTTGGGAGTTGTGCTGCCTGTGTTTAAAGTCTCTGAAGGTCCAAGTCCCTTAAGACTGAATGGAGTCTGATCATCAGTGTGATTCAATGTCTTAACAATTTAAGCGCTAAGAAAAGGAACCAGTGTCACCACAGTGAACATCTGAAGGCTTGCCCCTGAGCCCATTAGACATAACAACTCTTGGACCAGTCTCCATCCAGATTTCCTTTCTCATGGTTACAACTGTAGATGAAAACATCTTGCAAGTCTTTGTGTTTTTCTCTTCTCCACAGTACTTTCAGCTGATCAAAAACTAAGCTTACAGACTAGAGTTTAGGGGGATTTTGGCCACCATGACACAACCTGAACAACATATGTTTGTACAAAGAATTTTCAAACTACAGCTTCCAACCACAAGAAGTGTTTTCCTGATAGCTCCAAACCTGGTTTTGTGTGCATGGATCACCAAGGTCTGCATCCTGTGTGAACTGCAGGTAATATGGAGACAGGAATGACCAGAGCACAGACCAGAGTTAGGTAGATTACAGAGAGCTGTTATCTGACAGCATGACTGCTAGGGAAAGGAGGTCAAATCTGACATTCATTACCTCATTCACATCAGTTAAATCAGTCTCTGTCTTTATTCTCAACTGTTTGTCTTTTGCCACCCACATTCCCCCTGACTCTATCATTATAATGAATAATTCAATGAGTATTTTTAAACTCCAACTATTATTGACTATTCCAAGCTTCCTACTTTATGATTTATGTGATTTTCAGGGATTGCTGTGTGTCTCTTCTGAGTAGTTTTATAAAGGACACAGGGAAGAAGCAGTTGGTGTTTGCTAGTATAGCAAACTAACAATTCATTGAAAGTGGCGTAATTGATAGACTAGAAAAATATAATTACAACAGTGAGTAAGAGGGAAGAAGAGACCAGAGAGTCCTTGAGGGTTAAAAGCAGCAAAAAGACAGTAAATGAAGAGGAGCCATTTGTGGCATTTACGAGTGGAGAGATTGCAGGGCACAGAGATTGACTTGAAGGAATACATGGATGGAGCATCAATTATTTGTATAGGTTGGAGGAAAAAGAAATCAGGGAGGGAGCTGAACAGGAACAGGATAGCTGGGCTTGCATTTTAGCTTCAGGGAATAGTCAAAATGAGATACTCAGGCTATGGCTGAGGGAAAAAAGAGCAGCAGCTGGAGAGAGGAGAATGAGAGGGACAAAAAAGAATAAAAGCAGTTCTGAAGCAGAGCAATATTGAAGTTCAAGCTGCCCTCACCTAAACCTGTTTTTCTCTTTTATAGTTTACAAGACAAATCATGAAAGTTAAGTGTTTGCCTTGGAGCCACCCCACGCCCGGAGAGCAGTGACCCTGCAAACCGTCGGTGTGTGCAAGGCTCAGGACTCTGGATCTCTCCCACAGCACCGTGCCTCAGTGTTAGTGTGGGACCCTCCTGGGGCTCCTCTTGCTCTCCTTGTCCACTTGCTCAGAGCACAGAATTAAGAAAAAGGAATCAAGTTTCTGTTTGCTTTCCCATTAGAGATGGTTTCTGAACAGTTTCCAAAGTCTGGAACATTTGACATTTCAAGGACATCACAACATCCTATTTCACTTTCTACAACCCTCATTATGTTTTTCCTGTTTCTAATAGCCACCTCCATTCTCTAAAGCTTTGGGAATTTTCTGTATAGGAACAGAAGATACACTAGGAGTGAAGCTCTTAAGGAGAAAAACCCAAAAAGCTGATATTTGCTTCTCTTCCTGATTTCCTTTCTCTTAGGTATTTGACTTTCCCTTCAGTAAATATTGATGAAACTGAATGCTGGAGAGGTAGGGTTCTCACTGTTAGTCATACCAAAAGATATCAATACATTAAATTTTTAACATCTTACCCGATGTCCACTCTACAAGTGTGGCAAGTGTGCTGCTTCTTTCCCATTACTGAATTAGATATTTTGATATTAAAAAAATTCAAACTTATAATTTCTACATGTTATTTTCTCAGATAATTTATTAAAAAAGCAAGATACAGTAAAAAGTATTTTTTAAGTCACTAAAAAAATAATCCAGAACTGTGCTTTTGTCCTAGGAAAGCTATAAATGGGTATTCACAGTTTGTAGCAGGAAAATTGCATGAAGTTTTACAAAAATAATAGAATTATAGAGACATGGGTAAATTAGGTACATGAGAAAGGATTAAAACAGCTTTCTCTGAGGGAAATTAAGTCTCACAGAGGAGTCAACAAGTACAGCTATAAGTGTGACCCAGGTAAAATAGTGTAGTTCAGTTAACAAAACTTTTTGATGAGACATCTCCAAGGACTTCTACACTAACTAAGCTGTCATGGAATGAGTGTGGATGTTCTCTCCTGAATTAACTGTCAAAAGATAAGAGACCAAATGAAGGAATAAATGGACTGCTTTCTCATGGAGAGGCCATCAGGGGAGTAGTGCAACATCTGTGCTTGTCAACGTGTTTCTAAATGGTCTGAAAAAGAAGCTGAATTCAACGCTAATGAGTGAGAGTTTATGGAAAAAGCAAGCCATCAGCACCATGATGGAGAGGCTGGTTCAAAAGGGGATTGAACAGGCTCAGAGAAAGAACAGTCTAACTACAGCTATCAAACCGAACCAGACAAATGCATCTTCCAAAACAGCATCTCCAAGTCTCCATCAGAAGCTGAAACAGTTTAGGAGAGGAAAGGTATCCCTGTTGATATCCTTTCTGCTCCTGCCCTACGTTTCTGCTACCAAACTCATCTGCAGGATGCTGATTGGAGTGACTCTGGTGAGGTGCTGGACCTTCTACAGTTCTCATCATCTCATTCCTCCTCTACACAATTCTCCCTTCAGGGAATTAGAAAAAAATCAATGGACTTAGAACAATTACATCAATGAAAAAAGAGGGGAAAGCATACAGTGGTTTTTTTTGTTTCTTTTTGTGGGATGTGCAGATGCTGTGACAGCCTTACTTCAGAAACATCAAAAGTGTAATGGTATTAATAGAATCACTTAGGTCTGAGAAAATAATCTGTCATTTACAAGTAAATGACAACTCAAGACTTGTAACTGCTGGGCTGCATAATATGGCCACGAAATGCTTCCACAAGCATTGTCCAGGAAATTATTACACAAAATGCTTCCCCAAGCATAAGTCCAGAAAATTATTGCACAGCTGTAGCACAAGTGTGGAGGAGATTAGTAGAGACTTTCAATAGATTTTTAGGTTCTCCATCTTTAAAAATACCTTTCATTCTCAATGCAGCTTGATTGCATATAGTAGCTGGCATGCAGGCAAGAAACAGCTATAGCAAAGTCTTGGGAAGAAATTGACAGCATATTTGGATATGCTGACAATGTAGCTGCAGGATGGAAAAAACTTACAGTATCTGAATCATAGGAAGAAGGACAGGATCATGATTCTGCAACCTTAAACAGAGGAGGAAGTCTTTGAAGGAAATTATTCCCCCCTGCTCTAGATAAGTCCAAGAATCTCCTGGCTGTATCAACTAGAGTTTGATTATAAATAGGCAGAAAGAGTCTGTGGAGTCCTTTGTCCAGCTGTGATGTCTGGTGCTGTGCTTCTCTTGCTCCCAGCCAGAGATGCAAGCAGAGGGTGATGGATATCTTGGGACACTAATTCCAAATCACTGGGACAGCACATTGGCCAAGGGTATGGTGGTTAGATCTTGCCTTATCTAAAAAAATATATTTCCCTGCTTACCCAAAGCAAGACAGATACTCTCTTCTTTCCCCTCTTCCCCTCAGTTAACTTAAATCTGGTCCAGGCTGAAGAGTGGATTGTCCCAGGCTTGGAAATGATCCTTAGATTTATCTCCAGGATACATTAAAACAGGAGACACACAGGCTCCCATTTGATATTCATAGATAGAAGAAAAGAGGGTGTCTTTGTAAAGAGATCCCAGTTTCAGCATACTTTATGACCAACTCTTCTAAACTATCAACATGCATGAATTAAATCCATGGAAATTCCACTATACAAATTTGGTATTACAAACTAGAATAAGCGGGTCATTTCCTCAGTTGATCCTAATTAAAACTGAACAGAGGGTTTACCCTGGCTATGCAGATGTACTCTGGTGGAAAATTCAGCTGCATGGTTTTTGCTTGGCTTTGGGATTATGACATGTTAGATTTATTGGCTCATTTGCTACAGTAAATGAGAGGCTCTGGCTTGAGCAACCATTGATAGCAGAGAGGTGAATGGGCTGGCTGAGGAGCAGGACAGGAATGGAGAGAGAACATTTGTTCTGAAAGACAGAACACAGTCCTCACACACTGTTCTAGTCCATCATGACGGTTTTCCACAGCCACTGGACATGATCTGCTTTGCCACTTGAAATGAACAAACAAAATTTTTTTCTTAAGTGAGAAGTGTTGTAATGAAAGGAATCTGACAAGTCATAGAATCTACTACAGGAGCTTTTTTGAAGTGAGCTAGCTTCCCTACCACTAGAAAGAAAAGGGAGTGCTAATTTCCATGCTAAGAATTGAAGTGGAGAGAAGACAAAGGATTTTACATATTCTTGCACAGGGAATAATGGTGTTTGGTTTTGCAGTTACCTGCTGTACTGAGATATCCAAACATGATTTGGAAATCATGAGAATTTGAGGTACTTTTGCCAGAGAGTGTAGGCACCTGAAGTTATGGATTGAAATAATCATATTTATAAGCCTAGTGATAATGAGTATAAAAAGTCAGATGAGACATGATGACTTTCTATGTGACAATATGAAGCTGATGAACGTGATGATCACATGCAAAGAATGAGAAAAATATTTTCCTATGATTCAATTTCTGACTCAGAATTTAAATCTTCTCCTGAAAGATCCCTAACAAGGGGACACTTTAGTAAGGAGAGAATCTGCCTAAATTAACAAAATTCAGAGAATAAGTTTCACAAAAGATTTTAGAGCAATTTTGCACAGAGGCAACTGCGGATGAGTGCAGGTTGAATGCCAGAGGAAGGACTCTTCCAAAATGTTTTCCCTATTTTGTTACCTGATCATTAATATAATATTGCCTTAACCTTATGGTAACTGGTAATAACAGCAAATTTTAGCAGGTAGTTTCTAGTTTGCTGTATGAGGACTTGAGTTCCTAGAGAAGTCTCATGGGTTGGCCATGGTCCCTGTGACAGAGTGCAGGGTGGCAGTGTCCAGAGCAGATCAGATGCAGGAGAGGAGCATATGGAGAAATACTATCCACTTGCTGTCTGTCCCAAACTTCCACTCCTGTCCTACTCTGACTGCTGAACCATGAGCCTTCTGTTCTTAGAAAGCTTTCCCTGAGGCAGCACCTCTCAGTGCTCAGGCTCATGTCCTGCATGTGCTGTAATGAATTAACGTTATTTTGCTGCGTGTGCGGCGTTGTCATTGCCCTGATCTGCTCTCATATCACCTGGGGAGAAGTGTTTTCTGCAGTGCTAGACACAAGCCACGACAGAATTTGATGTGAATACCCTTTGAAGGATAAAGCAACTGGTACCATAAAATGATTTATACAGTGTCCTGGCATTTTCAGCTACCAAGATGAACTGCTATGGAGTATACAATAAAGCTCTTTATCAAACCTGGCTTTTCATGTCCCTTTCAGCTGTAAAGAGAAATGTGTGAGAACACAGCTCCATTGGTTATCCCCAGAGGAACAGAAGGACAATTTCTTCAATACAATATTTGGTGCTGGCAGTAGAATTGCTTCTGGATTATCAGCTTCTAACAAAGGAAGTTATTAATACTGAGAAGTAATGTTGAGCTCAATCTATGATCTGTAACCAACTTTAAAAAACAAAAGTGGACTCAGCAGAAGAGAGGATACAAGTCATTACTGTGCCAATTACTCCACTGGTGTGAAAGAGTGTGACCCAGATCCATAGAAAAGCACCAATTTGTGGGAGCTGGTAACATGGCATGGCACTTACTGGGAGGCAGTCAGACTCTTTGTAACACTCATGTGGTTTTTTTTTTTACTTTCCTCTACTCCAAATTACAGAATGGGTCAGGGTGGAAGAGATGGAAGAAATGCCCACTTTGTTTAAAATACTAAAAAGAAAATTATTTTAGATTATGAAATTGAATAAATTACTTTTCCTGTGATTTTTCTGTTGGTCATCTCCCTCTTCAGGTTTTCTAACCCTTCTGTTGCTCTGTACATTTGCAAAGCCTTTGTACTATTTCAAACATCGGAACTACTAACTTGCACCATAAGCCTGGATTTTCAAAGTCAGCTTAAATTTTTGAAGTTACAAATGGTTCCAAGGAACAGCAATTCTCTCTCAACCATGCATTCTGCTCTTTTTACTGCTTGGGGAGAAACAAAGAAAGCAATAAGGCAAAACACTGAAATGTTCAGTTGCAACCAAAGGTGGAGTATAAATGATAAATTTTAAAGAAAAACATTGTTAACTAATTGGTAAAAAGCCAAATCTACCTCTCCTCTTTCTGTGATCTTCAGTAATGCCGACAGTTCTAATGGATTTTTCCTTGTGGAGTGAAACAGTTGGCATAAACTTAAAGAAAAATAAATCTATACTTCTACCATTAAGTGTCAGGTTACCAGCCTGATGGTACAAGCCCAGGAGAAGAAACCCCAAGCCTGTCCCATTGCTCATTTCAGGAATTCCTTTTAACACTGGTTCTTGTTAATGGGGTCCCTATTTGATACTTCTGCAAGTCTCTCTGAGCTGCTGTACTCCAGTCATGTCATGACTCCAAGTGTGGAGAGCTGCCTGGCTTTCCCAAGTGAGGAACAAGAGGCTTTGTGTGGAAGAGCAGGGAAATGGATCCTCCTGGCTCTCCTTGGCTGCTATGTGTTTAAAGCTGTCGTCCTCTCAGGGCTGGAGCATAATAATTTAAATACTGTACTCGCTGCCAAGCTTCTGTTGCCCTGAAAAGTTGTTTTTCCCCAGCAGTACTGAAGAGAAATCTCTCCAATATGAGTACATTAAACACATGAACAACTCTGACGAGAGGCAGAGCAATATTTTGTTGGGTGAGCTCATTTATGCTTTATTGAATTCATCTATTGGCTGACCAACAGATCCATCAGGTGCTTTTGCAGCAATCAGATACAGAGACGTGACCTCAAGTCTGACATCAAGCCGAAAGGTCCTCCCTGCTTCTTTACAAAGAGGTAAAACAAAAATTTCAAGTAAGAAGAGGTGTTCTATCACCCTGACTTACACCACATGAGGTGGAGACAAAGCATTAGCGGTTTTTCAGCTGTGTGGTTGTGCCAAGCTTTGGCAACTTAATGTGCTGTGGATATGTCTGAAGTGCTCAACAGTTTGATGTGGCAATAGCAGCTAATAGAATTTTAATAAAATTTGACCATTTTTCTCTCCCTACGTGTAAAAGCTTCATTAGTACAACAACGTGCAACCTCTTGCATTCATTTTTCTGTGCAGCTTCAATGGAAATTACGGTGTGTTGTTAGCACACTGATAAGTAACAAACAGAGGCAGATGCAAATTTACCAGTGAAATACTGAAGAAGATGACATTTTGTCTCCATGACTGTAAAAGGGGAGAAATAGGTCATTAGAAGTCTACTTTTCTACAAGGGAGCCTGAGATAAGCCCTTCATTACTGGCCACATGTTTACACAGCAATTGCAGTAAATAAGCCATTAGGGAGAGAAATGTTAATCTATTCCCTGAGGAAAAAGAAAAATGTAGGCTAGCTTCTCCTGTTTCAGCATTGCACTGCAAACTACATATTAAAAATGTATTGTACAGAATAAATGGAACAGGAATAACTGATGAATATCACAAAACAGAGATGCTGAGAGCTTTACTGCAGTATTGGATAAGGTTTGGATATTTGTTGGTGACACATGGTAGGAATTTGGAAATAAAAAAAAGGAGGCTTTCTCTCTTCTTGGGAGAAGTTCAGGGCTATCATAAAAGTTCAGGCTTAGGGCCATGGAGGTATGTTAATAATTGGCTTTGCTCTCAATGCTTTCTTTTGCCTGTGTACAAACAGCTGATCCCAGGCCTCCCACTGCTCTGGATCCCTGAGATCCCTTTCTATAGCATGACTAAATCCACACACACCTGGGTCTAGGTCCTGTTCCTACTGTGGGCCTTGGAAACAAGACCCAAACCCTTACTATGGCATGGCACCTCCATTCCGTCTCATAGCAAGTGCCCCCTGTCCCTGTGCAACCATTTTCTTCTGAAGGCAAATCAATCCACCAGAACTGCTCTTTTGCACATCTTTTGCATCTCTAATGAGCCAAGATGCTCATTACTGTTCTTTCTGTGTAAACCTGAGATAAAAAGTTCCAGCCCTCAGAAGAAAATCTAGCCTTAGCTAGGGACTTAGTTTGCAACTATGAAATAACATTTCTTTTAAACCTATGAATTTTTTCTTCCCCACTTCTCACTGAGTTTTCCCATGCCCCAGAGGAATTTATCCTTACTTATTGAAGTATCTTCTATCCAGACTGCCTCCAAACATCAAATGCAAGCCAGATTAATTATCAAGGAGATCATCACAATTTATAATAAGTCATGTGCTAATTACATGTACCCTATGAGTATTTTACTCTCATTTATCTTGTGAGTGCTCATTTTGCAGATTAGTAATGAACATGACAACTGCAAGTGCAACCACTACTGTGGACTGTCAAATAAAGGCATGGAGGAATTGGGCTCTTAATTAAAACTGGTATTTGCTTTGCATTACAAGTGCAACTACTGATGTTGCTTCCAGGAAAGCATGTTTATTAAAAATATATCATTCCCAAGAGACAGATAAAAGATGCTAAGACACTCAGGCAACACCAAAAGAATCACTTAGTATTGAAAACTCTTTCATAGCAACGACGAATTAGAGTCTATGAAAAATACCACCCTGTTAGACCTGAAGAGCAACACACTCTCTCTTATGCCGTACATATGAGTTTTTCTCCTCTATCTGAGCCATTTCCGAAGAATTCAAGCCTGCCTGTGGTTTCCTTCCTCCAATTTGGTTTGGCCTAGATTCACTCACTAAAACTGTCTGTAGATCAATCTCACAAGTAATTTCTGTAGTTGAGAAACACAGTGAACTTGGCTATGAGTGGTCATCAGTCAGAAGGCACTTGTTCAATGCCAGCTTCATGGGCTACATGAGAATCTGCAGTTTGGAAGTGAAAAATGGTTTACTTATTTTTTTAAAGAGCACTTCATTCCTCCCCACAACCTAAAAAACAGTACTCATGGTTTTAATACAAGATAAAATGTGGATAGAAATACCTCAGCATTCAATGCTTCTTAGAAAATAAGTCCTTTTTTTGGACATCACCATTCTTCTGGCAGTTTCTGGTCTGCTTTGGGATGGATTTCCTTTGGCTGGATGTAGGTTTATCATGGAAATTACCTTTAAGAGTGATAACTTTATGTCAGAAAAACAGTCCTGCTTTTCTCAATTCTATTCAGCATCCTATTACTTTTGACATTTTTCCTATACTGCTTTTCAGATTATCACCTGTTTAATTCCTTCTAGTAGCTTGGCTAAGTTTCTGATGAATGTTTCAGCAAGATCTCATTTGTTCCTCTAAAAAGCTCCAAACTGAATTACTCTAGAGTTGTGCCTCTGCACGTGCCCCCCTTTCCCCTCTAATAACTTCACTAATCTCAGGGCTGAAATTCAAGAAGTAATTTCCAACAAGAAACAATTTCTCTTACTCACAACTAACAACCCTTACATTTCAGAAAGAACAAGAATGAAGATGACCTCTTGTGGAATGTCTTTTTTAAAAAGCCTATTTCTTTCTGCCCTTTTCATACCCCAGAATAGATAATTAAAACTCATGTAATTTCTTGTTCACTACTTCATGACTCTGTGACTCAGGTGATGTGTCTCAAATCCTGGGTCCAGTTCTGGGGCCCTCAATTTAAGAAGGACATCAATGTGCTGGAGCAAAACCAGACAGGGCAAAGAAGCCAGTGAGGTCTGGAGCACAAGTCCTGTGAGGAACAGCTGAGGGAGCTGGGGTTTGTTAACCTGGAGAAAAGGAGGCTCAGGGGTGATGTTACTGAAGTCTGCAACTCCCTGGAAGAAGGTTGTAGAAAGGTGGGGGTCAGGCTCTTCTCCTGGAACCCAGTGACAAGAGGAAAGGACACAGTCTTAAGTCATGCTTAAGAAGGTTTAGGTTGAACATTAGGAGGGAATTCTTCAGAAAGGATAACTAGACACTGGAATGGGCTGCCCAAGGAGGCAGTGGAGTCATCATCCTTGGAAGTATTTAAGGAAAGACTGGATTTGGCACTCGGTGCCATGGTCCGACTGATGTTGGGTCATAGGTTGGACTCTATCTTAAAGGTTTTTCCAGCCTAATTGATTCTGTGGTTCTATGATATATTACCAGCTGTGCATTCATCAGAGACACAGAACCAGACCAGTCTCCTCTGCTAGACCTTCCAGCACTGCACAACTCTCCTACAAGTGTCTGGTGCTGTTCTGGACCTGTACTTGCCACTGTTCCTTTCTTTATTCCTGCTTTCCTGCTCTTACTCTGCCAAACAAAATTGCAACCATCTAACATTGCTGCCAAATGTCTTTCTTTTCCTATCAGTACCAATCTGAATACAGAGCAGGCAGTGAACTTGTTGACACGCATACTTAAATTAGAATAATGTTTCTTATCCAGTACATTTGTTTTTATGTTATAAAATTTGGTTTTTCTGGTTTGTGTTTACTCATACAGCAGCTGTGCTTTGTCCTTTAAAAATACAGTATAGTCCTGATGCCTGGCTAATTTTAAACTGCATAAATCTCACTGGTCATCTAAAAATAAGTTTGTAATGTTCACATGTAGTATACATAGAACCATCATTTGACCAAACATGGAAGCATAAAGGGGTCCTTATCAGGTCTTTGGCTTCTTCTATAATGGCAATGATGACTGTAAAATACACAACAAAACCATAAACAGGCCCTGAACTTCCTGTTTGCAAAACACCATGAGAAGACATTAATGTTTTTGTGCAAATAGAATCTGGGTTAAAGACACATTTAGAATTTTCCCAGCAGTAATCAAAAAATAATATTTTATACTTCCCTGAAAGATCTGGTTTATTAATAACCCCTTTAGATCAATGATGGTTAATATTTTGAAGGGAAAAATAGCACTGGAATGTAAACCAAAAAATTCTGATCCTTTGAAATACCAATTAATTGTCATTCTTTTAAATAAGCATAATCCAAACATCTTGTTATCCAGCATCCTAATCGGAATTATTTCTTAAACCCAGGCCCAAAATATCTAGGCCATCTGATTCCTTTTAGGTTCAGGCTTTTAGGCTTCTTCTCCCTCATGATCCTAGCTGAGAGAAGAGATATCAAAGGACCTGAACAGCTCAGACACAAAGCAATCCATGTAACAGAACAGACCTGGATGTTAACTATCCAGGCTTTCTCAGCAGAAGTGTACTGACCTGGGTAAGAGAAAATGCCATGGGGGTCATCTAACATTGGGAGAGATGGGCTGTGAAAGCTTTCGCAAAATGTTTTAGTTTTCATTAACTGGGCATTTCTTTGACAAAAACCAGAATGGAAAAGACAAGACCTTAAGAAACCTGTGTCTGTCACAGTTTAAAACAATACCACGAGCAGTAGAATTAAGAGTGTCTGGCTTTTTATTGATTTGTATCCCAAATGACCACCTTGGTGGACTTAATCATTTTTAGTAAGGGGTGAGCAGGTGCTTGAAACCTTTCTTTTCTCACCTTCTGTTCTTTCCAGAAATCCAATAGGAACTGTGTAATTTTGAGAAAACTTTATTTCTTCAAACCCCATAGACAACTACCTCATTCCAGAGTTACTGGGAAAAGATAGTCAGAATGGGGTAGAGAAACAAAAAGCACATCACCAGATCAAAATGGGTTTGGGTGCAAATTCTGCAATACAGACATTTACCACTACAGGAAGCACAGATGTTTCGCTTCTATAGATGTACATCTAAATGAATATGCTCCATCCTCATGTTGTTTTTCTATAGACAAGGAAAAGCATCAGGTTAAATATGTTGCACAGAAAACAATTAAAATCCAATTAGCAGGAATTTTGGTTGCTTAAGGAGTTAAGAATTAATTCTAAAGACCTCAATGCAACTGTTTGGAAAGTAGTCAGGGCTGACTTATTGGATGAACTGAACTGGAATATATAAGTCCTGGTTTTGAAAACCTCTCAAGAAATACTTCAATATGACAAACTATGGATGGTAATGGGATATTTTCAATGTCATGTTTGAGTGCATTACAAGTCTGCTTGCATTCTTTCAGAAGAGGATGAGTCATTACCCACAGAATGCAATAAATTGAACTTGGTTTTCCGCTTAAGCAATATTATGAAGAAAAACAATTTCCTGAAGTGTGTACTTTATCAAAATTCATTCTTCACTGAGGCTATATTTTTTAACTTAATATTTCTGTCATGTGCCTAGTGGACATCTGACCCACCACAGACCTTTCTATGACATTAGTAATGTCTACCTGTATAAAAAACATGCAGATTTCAGGGAGAGCTCAGCACCCCACACCACTATGAGGTCCTGATTGTATTTCATATGTCTTATACTATTTGTAAAGTTTTTCTTTAGCTTCCCTTTAACCATTTCTCTGGTTTTGTCATCACCTTCCACACTGCTGGTATCAGTCATTAACAATTCTCTGCTTTGTCAGTATTTGTCCAGCATCTACAATATTAGAGTCCCAGCATCACAGTTGTGCCCTATTGTGACAGAAATAATAATAAACCCATCTTTGTTGTTTCTTTCTGCAAGCTGTGGGTATGGCTGATACTTCCTTAAACACACAGTGTTGCACTCAAATGAAAAAAAAACGCTCTAAGGATATTGCCATCTGATTGAAATGGAAAGGGTTCTGCCTGTACAACAATATGAATACCATTGTAAGGCATGGCTTCCCACAAAACAGAAGAAAAAAATGTTCTGTGGTTTCAGCTGAGCATGTGAATTTTACAACAGCATTTCAAGGCTTTCTGCAGCAGCAGTTTTCATAAGTGAAGATGTTTTCATAAGTGAAGATGTTTTCACAGATAGACTCACACAATTACAGGAGTGGGGTTTGAACTTCATGGTAGGATGGATGCCCTAGTATTACAAAGCAGCTCCTAAGAGGAAACTTCTATAGTGAGAACTTTTTGATGTTTATTGAAGTTTAAGTACATATTTTTCCTAATTCATGGCAGCTCTCATGCACAATGTGCTCTGTTGAAAAAAACAAAGTCCACTTATATTTTCACACCATTCCAAACTGAGTGGGTTGGATTTCAGGCAATTCAAAACAGCAATGGTGCCTACTGTTTTTGCTTATATTATCACAAGAATCCCATCATGTTTATATAGAAGGATATTTTTTTGTGTTCATCGAAGGAAAAGCATTCCAACAAAAGGTTGTACACAGACTGCAGCTGGGGTGAAGGGATGAAAAAAAACATCAAAAAACCAATCTGTTAGGGAAGCTAGGAAGATACTCTAAAAGTACTGATTTAGCCAAGAAAACAGCTTATTTAGTAACTCTACATCATAAGACCTAGGCACATAGAAAATTCACAGAAACTATGGCAGAAAGGTACATTCAGAGGACACTGACAGTGAGCTATAAAGATATTCAATAATTCTTGCATATAAGCAGATTTTAAAGGCCAGAAGGAAGCCTTCCACCACCTCGCTTGTTTTCAATAGGAACAGCATCCAGGGTCTCCTGTAACTTGTGTTTAAAGAGTTTTCCAAGAAGATATTCTATATTTAAAGAATTAAAGAGGTGAATCATTCTCTATTTGGCCTCTGTTGGTGACCTGAAACTTGAGGAGCTTGCATTTTTATTTGCAAGTGTCCCAAAAGTGAAGTTTATGCAGAATATGCTATTTTCTGAGGCTTATAGCATTAAATCCTTTTTATTCTGAGTGCTGAGACCTTTAGAGAGAAGGGAAGAGAAGAGAAGAGAAAGAAATTTGTGGTGATGAGACTTAGTACATTTTTTCTAAATACTGTGAATGTATCCAAAACATGGGAAAAAAGCTAGTGAGTTTTCTAAGACAGTGGGAGGAAAGCTGAGATATGGGAAGGCCTTCCCTGCTTGGTCAAAACGTGAGTTTCCTGAGGCAAAAGAGAAAATAAATACCTAGGGCAAATAAATTGACCTTCATCCTGCTCCAGTGATGTGCTTGTCACAGCCATTAACTTGACAACGTTCTAGTTCTTGCTTCTGATTGAAGGTGTTAGTTGGGACAGCATCCTAATTCTTTGACAGTTCAAAATATAGAGCATTTCAAACACAGGAAGAAAAGCTTCTGCATTTCATTAAGCTGCTTTTGGAAGCATGATGGGAAACTGAGATGGGAAAAGAGATTGCAAATGGTGATGGAGGCATTTCACCAAGTTTCTAGGCTCCCCTTGAAATTCAGCTCCTGGCCTAGCAGCACTTGGCATTGTCTTCAAGCGGCATGAATCTGAGGGAAGGAAAGGAATGTGAATGAGCCCTTTAGCCTTTATCATAGATCTTGTACTTTTGGGACTTCAGAAATTGACAGCATATGTTGGTAAAAAGCCTGAGAGGTCAGAGAGAAGGGTAAGTTACTGTTTTGTAAGTAACAAGTAACTGAACTTGTTTTTCTGGCTTTAATTTGCTGCAGCTGGGTTGCCTGCATGAGGGCACATGGCTACACAGGCATGTAAAAGCCTTTGCAGTGCCCCACACAATTCCAACTGGACATTCATGCCATCCTTCACCCCTGGAATGGCATGCAGCACTGGAATAACAGAACAGCTACTTCCCCTTTCAGAGGCACAGCAGCAGGAAATATATTCTAAACCCATCTGATTTAGTCTGTGGAATTGCTCAGTCCTCTTGCCAGCTGGAAGGTGGTTGGCAGGGACACACAGGCTTTCAGCCTCTCTCAAACACAGCCTTGTTTGATAGCCTGTCTGATGAGCTGCCCAAGAAGAGTCAACTCCTAAAAGAGGATGGATGGGCTGCAAGTGCTTGTTTAGTCTGAACCTCCAGCACTCACTACCTGCCACACACAGCACAGAAAAGAGGAATGCCTCAGAGAGGCCACAGCACAGGATACATTGGACTGTGTGTGTTGGGAGACATGGCTTCTTGACCACCTCATAGAGGCAAAAGCAAGCAGGCTGCTCGGAGCCAAGAAGAACTAAACACAGATCCAAGAATCAGTGAGCTGGAGAGTAGCAGCTCCACTGCTGCCCCACTGTTCCAAGAGCAGCAGAGGTTGGATGGGCAGCTTGGCCCTGGGGAGCACAGTGATGTCAGCTTCAGTAGTACCTGCTGCTTTATTTCACCCTCACAACAGTCACTTAAATTAGCCAGCAATTCCTATGGCAGCACAGCCCCATATCCAGTTTAAGACTCATGCAATTCAATCATTTAGCTTTTGCATTTGGCTTGATAACCACAGTTTGGCCACCTCTCTCACATTTCTCCTAGTTTCCCTAAGCAGCAGCCAGGGGATTTTCATTGTATTTCCTGAGGGAAATTCCAGTATGATCAAAAATATAACTCTCAATGATTTCCTGTGAATTTCTTGCAGTACTAGTACATCTATCAACACAAACCATAGTCTTTTAAATGAACACCTTATACAGCAAGAAGTTTGAGAACGTTCCTAAAGGGTGAAGGTTTTTGTAAGAGGTTTTGTTACAGAATTCAAGAAATCAACAGGCTGCCTATAACCACCAAAAGCATCTGCTGAGGATATCCTGTCAATGACCTACTAGGTTAGATTTTTTGGGGTTGGAAAGGACATGAAAGAGTATCTAGTTCCAGCCCCTCTCAATGGGGCAGGGATGCCTTCCACTAGACCATGTTGCTGAAAGCCCCATCCAACCTGTCCATATACAATTTCAGGGCTGGGGCATCCACAGCTTCTCTGGAAAATATATTCCAGTGCCCCAACACCCTCATAGTAAAGCATTTGCCCCTAATATCTAATCTCAACTTACTGTCTATCAGCTTAAAGGCATTCCCTCTCTTCCTATCACTACAGGCCCTTGTGAAAAGCCCCTCTCCAGCTCTCTTGTAGCCAGCCCCTTTAGGTCCTGGGAGGCTGATATATATCACATGTATGGCTATAGATGCTATTTATGTTAATCCTATGTATTTAAAAACTCTGGAGTTACTTTACTGAAGATCAAAGTACAGCTGAGTTCTCTGGTGCAGGAGGGAGATGGAGACTTTTCAGCTGGTGATGGACATACTATGAGACCAGCACTGGGGAGAAAGGTGAGTACAAGCTTTGGACTGTGTTATGGGGTTGGATAGACACAACACTCATCACCCAATCTGGAATTTTCCCATGATATCAAAATTAAAACTGTGATGCCACTTACCTTCTCAGGAAATCACACCAGATTACTTTCTGTGGCCATCCCAGTTTGTATGGTCCTGCCTGACTGCTTATAAACAACTCTATTTCCTGGCAAAGGATTGCTTTGCCTTCACTGCTGAGAATAAATCCTGTAACTGTTTAGGAAAGAACAACCTCCCTAGAATTAGACTACAACTTCCAATGTGAAATCCAATCCAAAATTGTAACTGCCTCAAAAGCTGGGGGTTCAGTTTGTGGCTACTTTGTGCAACACGGCTTTGTCAGGACATAAAGTAAAGTTTGATTTATTTACTAGCAGAAGGAGTCAGGGCATACCATGAAAACTACAAATACTAGAAGTATCCAGAGTTTTGCAGGGCACAGACAATAAAAGCATCAATATATGCAGCTCTCCCTTAGGAGACTCTGCTCCAGTTATGTCAGGAGTACAGATCGATATTTTCAAATTGGTTTAAGTTTTGTGTTGTATTTGGTGTACTACACCACCACTGTGTATGTTTTCATTAAAGAAATAGAAATTATTAGTATTGTGGGTTTGGGTTTTGGTGTTTTTTTCCACTCCTTTTTTCTGGTAATATAATTTCTGCATTTAAGCAAGTGCTACTGCCATGAACAGAATTTTCAGTTGGTGAAAAGAGACAAAAAAAGAGCAAGAAATTGGTATTGAGAAACAGAGAGACCAGGGCAAAAGATTCCCCAAACAACAGAGTGTGAGAGATGAACAATAATGCTGAGCCAGCAGACTAATAGAAGGCAGAGGAGTATATTGAACAGTCATGGTGGAAAAGGACATATAACCTGCAAATAGAAAGGAATGCTGATTCACTATAAACCTGTAGTCCTAACAGGATGGTCCTGGATGTTTTCCTGGTCTCTAGAAAAGACATGGAAAGGCCATGAAAATTAGTATGTAGTTCTATATTTTGTGTTCTAAAGTTTTAAGACTTCTGATCAGTGGAAGATATTCACGGGTAAAGGACTGCTGGTAGGTGGACTTCACTGGATTCCAGGAGAAGCTCACAGATTGCTCCCACTCACTTCCTCTGGAGGAGAAAACTTTCAGGATTTTCTTCAAAACTTAGAGAAAAAAGTGAAGACTGTAACAACAGTTAGAAGAATATCTGCATACAGAAAACCAGATATTAAGGAAACATGGAGGAAAACAGCTCTGGACAACACTAAAGTCTAAAGAAAGACTTATAGAGAAATGGAATGAGTTAAGATAAACCAATTTAAGATTCTTATTGCCATGAAAGTGAATGGCAAACCAGGAGGAAATACACGGATTAAAGTAGGACATGGAAAGAGCTATACGGAGTAAATAGAAAGAGTATGGAAAGCCAGTTATGACTAAAGGACACTCACTATTCAAAGGGGATAGAAACAAACATGAACTGATCTGAGAGGCTGAAGAAGAGTAGGTATTATAAAATGACAGGGAAAAATAGTTGGAAGAAACCTTGGAAGATCACTGATCCAACCTCCTGCTCAAAGCAGAGCTAACTTCAAAGTTAGACCAGGTGGTTCAGGCTTTTTAATGCTGAATTCTGAAAATTTTTAAGGATAGAGATTTCACTGTCTCTGAAGAGACTCTGCTAGAGTTGCATATACAGACTTCTACAGATACTCAAGGTCAGATCTGTTTACAACTTGAAAGCTCTTTGATAGTTTTGACAGATCAATATTACAAGGAAATATCCCATTCTAAAGGATATAAAACTTTCCCATTGGAAACTCAGAACAAACATTTCCAGTAATGTTAAAAGCTGCATCAATTCCTTTGACAAATAGCAAACATATCAACCAAGAGTGACAGCATTTTAGATTTGGTTTAAATTATCATAAATAACAATATAAGATGTAGAACAAAACAGCCTTGGATAATGTGATCAAAGGTTTGATATTAAAAATGTCCCAAAACAAAACAGAAGGAAAATATAGCAGTAGATGCAGTGTAGTGAAAAGGCTTGCCAATTTGCAAGTTGATGTTCCTGAACTCCATGTATAGGGCTCTCTGGAGAGCCGAGATGTTGACTGATTCAGGGAGCAGCAGGAGACCTTGCTCTCCAAGACATGCAAAAGAAGAAATCCAGGCTTATTATTATTTTCAATGCTATTGATGCTTGTAAATAGCTTTACTTATTGTACAGAATGCTCACTTGATATTATTTTGTTAGCTAGCATTGTTGACAGGCTACGAAGCAATTCATTAATCTGCACAGAGAATATTTTGTAAATTGGGTTTGATAGATGTTGACATGTCCCGATGGTTTTTACAAAGTAACTCTGAAAATGACATTTTTTTCTTGTTAATGGATGATGGGCCTTGTTGGTCATATCAAATAATCTGTCAAAAGAAGATCCCACTAGCCACAGTGCAGCTGGTTCCTTGTGATCTGTGTGTCAGATGGACTGAGAGATTGGGGGTAAAACTGAAAGATGCTGACAAAGGAATGTGACAAAATCAGTAACAGCTGATATTCTCACAGTTGAGAAAGAATATGTATATGTCTTAGTTCACGGTTTATTACCTGGAATTATTGTCTGTGGATCATTAAATGAAGAGTTTTCCATGCTCAGTATCAAAAAGTACATAAGGTGCATGTACACCTGAAAAACATTAACCTTTCTCAGTATCAAAAAGTACATAAGGTGCATGTACACCTGAAAAACATTAACCTTTTTTTTAAAGAAAAGATGTGCAAAGTGAAAGAAACCGAGGATCCTCAGAGTGGATTAACTGATAAGATGGAGCACGGGGCAGCTTGGCAGCACCAGCCACAGGCTATAGATAGCTTGATGCTCAGAAGTGGATGAACCCCTCTGAAACAGAGGGCATAGCAGCCATATAATTTTTTCCTTTGGGGCACAGGAATGAAACAGATCATTGAGAAATTTGATGGTAAAGCAAGGGAAGTTTCCAATCAAAATACCAGGGATGTCTCCAGCTAACACAGGGAGCCTTTCCCATGGCTGAGCCTTGAACTGCAGGGCTTTTCCACTGGTTTTAGTGAGTGGCTCTGCTCAACCATGGGCATAAAGAGCAGCTGAAACTACAGAAGACTGAGGAAAAAATGGAAAACAGTTAACGTTGCAGTACGAAGAAATTTTAGTATTTTAACCTGTAAAAACCATGTCACAAAAATTTAGAGCTTAAGTGTTCCTTGAAAATGGGTTTGGTTTGGAGGAAAAATCCTCTTTGATTGTTCTGTTGTGATCATGGAAGCAGAAATTTGTGCTTTCTTTGACAAGACAGATGGCTGCAGGGATATTTGATTCTAGACTAATTTCTTCTCCTGATCCAAATTGGACTACTGCTTTAGCTGTAAAGGGAAAATAGTTTTTTTCTTTATTTCCTGCTATAGAGCTTGAAAAACATCTGTGTATCTGGGAAAAAAATGACATATCATTTATTGTTAAGATTTTCTGATATGACTTAGTGCTATAGAACAATCTGTCTTAAATGTCTTTATTTTATTAAAAGTATTTGTCTGTTAGAGAATAAACAATTCTTTAGGGCAGAATAAAGAATTTTGCAGCAGAACCACAAGGACATTTTAAGTAGACAAGCTGAGAGCTGGAAAAGGATTAAAAGAAAATTTCTGTCAACTTAAATGGTTTACATTCACTCAGGTCAACTCCTGTTCTACAGGGAGGATTAAAAGACGAGCTCTTTGCACAAAGGCAATGAACTACAGAAAGGATCCTCATTTCTGGCATTGCCAAATTTATTTTTTTGGTTCAATAAGAGAAATCACAATGTAAAGTTTTGTAAAACTTGGGATGCAACAGGGGAAACAAACGTGGCACAACACATAAGCAGCAGAGGACATTTGATGATGCTCTGTTTAAGCTTGAAGCATTTTTTTAGATCTTGCCTCAACTTCATGAAGCTGTCAAAGATAGAGTAAATCCTGTTCATGGCATAGAATTATTTGAAATCTTAAGTTTTAAACACATGCAGTCTAAGAAAGTCATTAAGATACAGCCTGAAGGGCTTTCCTCTCTATGCAGCATTGAGGACATGCCCATTTTCATTAAACTGTCATTAAAAAGACTTGATATTAATGAGTCACTTCTACCATTTAATTTCCTTTTCAGACTCATAAATTATCTACAATTCTGAGTTCTACACTTTGCTTATTCAGTTCCAAATGTTCTATACTCTACAATCACTTCATATGGAATGGGGGCACTGGGACAAACCAAAGCCCCTTAATGCTTTCGTAACATAACAGACTGCATCTTGCAATGTCTCCTTTCGAAAGAGACGAGTGGAAGTGCTTCCAGGACTTTAACAGTAATGGGTTTACACTTTTATACTTATGTCTGACAACAAACACCTATGACAGCCAGTAGATTTCAAACAGCTTCTTGACATTAAACAAATTACAGTGAGAAAATCTTGGCAACAATTACTGCATGAAAGAGACTCCATATCCTCAGTTAATTACTGCTTCATATATTGTCTCAGTTAAGTCCCCCGCTGAAGTGGTTCAGTTTAGCGCTTTACAGACTTGTCTCTCCCTACTCAAGCTCCATTTAAGAAATGGTCAAACATAAGCACTTTTTGCTTGCTTTTTTTCCTCACTTGGATAAGTACAGGAGGTGTGTTTACTGTTGGTTTTTAGCCCATGGATCCTGTTGAAGGCAACTCCTGCTGAACAATTTCTTTACTCTGAAGCCAGAATCTACACTGCACTCAGGACATTGTGACTCTGGTCTCCTGTTGGATCCTCTGGACACTGTGATAATATGACAACATAAGCCCAAACTCTAGTAGATGAGGGTCCACATCAGATATTCAGGGATCCTGTGGAGCAGGAAGCTGGGAAGCACACCACTGAGGAGTGCTGTGGCAACTTGGATGTTGGTATGTTTATGCACACACCATCTCAAGGCCAAGAAAATAAAATACTTGTGTTTTGGGAGGGTTTTACAGTCTTCAGAGAGTAAGAACAAAACCAGAAAAGGTGTATAACATGCTTTTTCTTACCAAAAGCACATTTCCCCACATAATACTGATTTTCTAGCTGTCTCCATAGTCTGCTGCTCCACTTATTAACATTCTGTTTTGGGACTTTGTGCAAGACTGGCACAGCGCTACTTTCAGCCACAATTTTTGGATGACAGTGCAGAACCAGCTGCCTGCTCCTCTTATGCTATGATTGCCTCTGAGATGAGAGACTGGAGGGTACAAGCTGAAGCCCTCACTGAGCAGGCAAGCTCTTTGTGCAGACACTCACTGGGACAGTCTTGCTGAGCAGTAGTCATTTGGTCAGCAGAGAGTCCTGCCCTGTCTGGACTCTTTTAAGAGCATAATTTGACAAAATGGGTCTGCAACATCTTTGAGAGGGAACAAAATGATCATACAGATTTTTAGAAAGTGTTTTTCACCAATTGCAAATGTCAGTAGTGGGGTAATAATCTCTTTTTGTGTGTGTGAAGCCTGACTGTAACAATCTGCTCATACATAACTCTCTTTTCCCTTTCCCAAGTGAGTGAAGAGTTTTTAATCATGTAACCTGAGGACAGCTCTGTCATCACCTTTTTTGTCTGTGGTCTGTAGTGAAGAATTATCACCCCAGTTCAGACTGACCACTATGCAAATAATAAATGATAGATGTTACTATTTCAGGGTTTAGCCTAAATGCAGAACTGATTTATGTTGCTGGTTCCCTCATTAGCTGATAAAGAAAATTTTACCGACAGGCAGTCAGAGGGTTTGAAGATCCTGAATCTACCTCTTTTTGAGCACAGTGGTCCACAGAAGAAAAAGTCCAATAAAAACTCTCTCAAAGATTTCAGATCAGTAATGTTAGATATCACTGTGTCCAAAGAGAGTGGCTATAACTTTCACAGGTGATTTCATATGGAGAAAAAGAGCCCAAACAAAACCCCACAAAACCCCTACAAAGATTCTTGAAAGAAAAGATTATTTAGAAATTTGGCTACTCAGAATTACTCCTTTGATTAAATCTGAGCTATCCCAACCTTTATTTTCCATGATATTTCAGCCACAAACATATCTGACAACACTTGAAACATCCTTTACATTTTCCTTTTCTCTGCAGCTCTGGTGCACTCTGTGTTCTCACAGCTGAACAAATACCACTGTTTCTCTATTCTTTTCATTTTCTGTAATAAATCTGATGTACCACAGGTTGGTGAAGCCATTGGGCCTGTCTTCAGGGGAGCATCTCCACAGGCTCTGCTGAGAACATGGTGTTCGTGTCTCTTTAAATGAATCACCCATGTAACAGCTAAATTGGGAAAGCAGCCAAAGAGTTCCCAAGAGAACTGCTGGTAGAACCACATCATAGTCCAGTAATATAAAAATATGAACTCTATGGCATTACAGCTGCTTTATTGTAACACTTTCAGAGATGGCTTTGGGTAACAAAATGTAATAGCAAGCACAGGGTTTGAGGGCACAGATAAAACTACCCAAGTTCTCTTCCTTTCTTATTGCCTGTCTGGAGGTGCTCTTGGCTCTGTGTCAGCCAAAAATGAGACTCCAGGTCACTGTGGACTGGCATTTTTGAGTTAAATACCTGTGTGTACTTGTGTTGGTCAGGCTATGACTCTTGGCAGTGCAAAACCACGTGGACACAGGGGCCAAGCTTTTGGAAGCCCTAAACAGCCCCACCTCTGCTGGTGTTCAGACACAGGGGAAGACACCAGCCACCATCTGAGGAAACAGATGAGGCCAAAAAAACCCAATAAACCCAACCAGAAACAAAGGAACAATTTGTTTAAACAAACCCATGGTATCTCTCTGGCACAAGTAAAGCCCCTTCCTGCATAGGGGACCGTTTTTCAGGCTCAAACTCAATGTGAGCAAAGACAAAAGATCTCTCTAAGCATGAGACAGGATATTAATAAAACTGAGCCCTAGAAAATAAACTTTGATTTTTGCCTTGAGGCAAGGCCTTGAATCAGTGGCAAAACTGAAAATCCCTAACCAAGACAGTTTGAATCACAGCCTGGGGAGCAGCTCTCCCAGTTTTCATGTCTGTCTGACAACAACAGTCTCACACACAGCTACTGAAGTTCATTCTTACAAGAAAATGTTGAGACGGTCTCTCTAACTGTGAAAATATATGACTGTGACAGATAGTGATAAAACAACTGCTTTGAGGTCTCACAGAAATAGTGATTTCTGCTGAGATTCAGCAGGAAAGTAACAACCAGTGCTCCAGCTCTTGAATGTAAAAGTCAAAAAATCCACCTGACATTCAGAAAAATAACAACTGTTTTATATATGTCTGCAACAGCCAGATGCTATGAATCTTGTGTAGCCTCAGGGAATATCAAGTAACTTGATAACATGTGATTTGATATTCCAAAGAGAAGAATAACCTGACAAAATTTCGCTAAAGAAACATTACCAGAAGCATCAAACTGTTCCCATTTCTTTCTCGTGCTATGTCTCCATGGTACCCAAGGGGAAGGACTGAAAATTCAAGCTTGGCATCAGATAGAAAGATCCAGAGCCATTTTTTATAATATGCAGCCCATTGCAAGAATAATACTTAATTGTGGTGTCATTAAAGTAATCAGCATCAGTTTATCAACCAAATAATAAACCAGATTCTGTGATGTGGGTTAGTTGCACTTGGAAACCTTTAATTCTATAGATATTCCCCAATGAAAAGCACAATTTATGAGAAAAAAAAAACCACATCTAATTTATTAAAACAAATTATTCTCAAACAATGTGAAAAGAAGAAGCAGGCTGGGTAACACTATTGACTTTGTGGGCCATAGATAAACCCACTGGTTCTCTTGATTTTTAGAAATGTTCTGGGCTGTGCATGGACAAGGTGGTTTCAGCACACTCTTAGGAGGCAGAGTTACAAGGGATTTATCTCCTGAAGGGAATTATCTGCTCAGGACTGGGGCAGACAGAGATGCATTCCTGTAGAGCCGTGGCCAACAAAAACAAACCCTCCTGAGAGTGGAGGAAGATTCTCCTTCCATGCTATGAGCCATATGGTAACTGGGTTCATACAAATAAAAACAGTTTCTCTCCCACTCCGGCTCCTCACACACCAAAAAGATTCCTGAAACAGCAGGATTAGAATTCCTAAAAACACAGAATCTGGTTTTATTTTTGTAGCTTATGAGGAAAACTGCTCTAATTTCACTTGTAAAGCACAGAACGGCAAGTCAGAACTGCAATGAAATATTGCTGGGTTTTGCTAAAATCCTTGCTGCCTAGTGCTTTATCCCAATTGTTAGTTAAAAGAAATATTAGAAAGGCCATTGATCCCAAATGCTCCTCATCATCAGCTCCCAGTCCAGCCTCTCGGATGGAGCACCTGAAGATGAAGTTGCAGACAAGATCTAACAACAGATGTGAAGAACCACAAATTTTCTTCCTCCTTTCCCTCCTTTCTAGGTTGGAAAGAAGATGCCTCCAAAGTGAGACAGGATAATGTGCTTGCAATAAGGACCTGTGAGACAGCTGGCTTTACAAGTGGTGGGTAATAACAAGATATAACTTCATAATTTTAATGTGAATGTTGAGCTTCCCCCAGATCCTTCAGAGATAATTATTTTAGTCAGACAGCTGGACATTTAAATATCCATTCTGTTAATCTGTAGGCATTATGTACTAACTGCAGTTCTACTAAGAATGCTGAGCCAGCTCCCATGAATACATGACACAGACTGAAAGCTGATAAAAAGCTGGGCTAATTACCTTATTTAAGAAGGGAAGCAGAAACCTACCCCTAAATAAAGGATATTTGTGGTGGCTATTTAAACTTCACCCAGGAAAAACATACAAGCAGGATATTTCAAACAACTCTAATGCCTTTCTGAATCATGGACTGCCTCTGTCTGACCTACACTGGTTTTGGCTAAATTTACCAGTGCCATTCAGTGGTACAGAATACATATTTCAAGAATCAGGAGATCCCCCACTTTTTACTACTACTTTGTAACACAAAACTGAGATTTTTATTTCCTTCTCAGGAATAACATAAAAAAAAAAAGGACAATGCTTTGTGGGTCTCTGGTTGTGACTTAGCTAAAGGTTAAGGATGTTTTTAATCTGATAAGTATTCACAGTTACATATAGATAAAATGAGAAAATATATTAAGAATACAATAGCTACTTTTTATCAGAAGAAAAGTAAAATTAGTGTGCACAGTCATGCAAAACTATATTAGCCTCCAAATTTTTGTTAAAAAAAGAATCTCAGAAGTTCTGACACTTTTGGCATGTAGAGAATGTATTGAAATTCACTGACTGCCAGTGGGATAATTACCTCATGTTTCTGCATCTTTGATTTTAACCATTTTCAATATGTAAATTCTCGTAAATGAAATTTTGTTTCCCAAGAGTTTTATTAATCAGCATGCACTCTTTAAAGAAAATCTTGACACAACACACCACCTGACAGATCTCCCTTGCAAGCTGATGGTAAGGGCCAAAGCTGTGTGTGAAGACAATGTTCAGTTCACCCTGTTCTTGTGTCCTCAATTACTTTCTGTAGTTTCTCAGTCTGAGAAGTTGTTCTGGCAACTTCAGCCAATATTTCATCTAAAATTGAATAGTTTTCTTTCCTTTCTTTTGAAAATTAATTTGTCTTGTACAATGTTCCAGTTCTGGACTTGGCTCTGGGTTACATGGCAGCTCTGCCAAATGCTGCGGAGAGAGTGAGTCCACAGCTCCTCAGCACCACTCCCCTCACAGGCAGTCTGCACATTGTAAACTTTTAATTCAAAGCATCAGTTGGTTTCTCAGAGGGCTTTTTCTGGGTGTTTTTTAGAGACGGCAAGTACCTTGTTCTGACTAGCAAATGTAAAACTTTTAATTGCTGTGGAAAGCCCTAAACCTCCATCTGGTTTAGAGCATCTAAGTTCCTTTCTGCAGTGTGAAGGACATCAGGCCATGGATTCCCTGTGACAGAGAGATACCTGCAGTCACTTTTTTTTATGCTTCCCCTCCTAGCAGATATTAATAAGGTCCATGTGCTGTCTTTATAGTCACACTGTAATTTTCTCCCACTTTTCTGGAAATTGCAGGATGCCTTCATTCTTTCAGAGGAATACATATACTAAGTCAGCTGGATATGATCCCATAGCTTTTCTTTCCCCTCTACTGATCACCACATATTAACATGTGCTTACAATAATTTCAGAAGTTTCTACACAGAAAAGCCTGAAAGCTTGTTACTTAACACAATTCCTGTATCAGCTTTCTCCTTCTTTGATACTGAATACTGGCTACAAAAGAATAAAACAGAATCTAAAAATGAAACACTTAAGCGTATCCACAAAACTCTTTCGCCATTGCTTTCCGTGACCTTGGACTGCAGCATTTAGCTTCTCATATAGAAAAAATCTTTGAATGAGCAGTCTGGAAAAATAAATTAACTAAGATCTTGATACCAGACGCCTAAAGAGTTTCCACATGTTTATGAGAAGGGAACTCAAAGTACTGAAAACATTGCTCACGTCATGTTTTTTGCAAGCTTTCCATTTTTATTTGGTAAAAATATCTCCCCAGACTTTCCCATAACTACAATATTCATAGTTATATCACCTCCAGCTGCGATTTCATCAGATGTCTCAGGCAGAGCAAGGTCAGGCCTGGCTGGTTCATGCACATGGAGCTTCCAGGAAAGGCCATGCTGGATGAAACACAGTAATGCTGGACACCAAAACACTGGATACAGGCAACCTGAGTTCAACCTTGGGTTTTGCTACGTGCAGAAAACGAGGAAAGAGGTGAAGTGACGACGAAAGCAAGTGAATTAATAGCTGTTCAAGAATTTTTTGCGAGCCTTGAATGCAAATCAACTGTGCCAAGATGGTCTGGGTTAGGAAAAAGACTACTCTAGCAATGGGAGAAGTGGATGGGATTGCAAAGAGTATCTGTAAAAAGGAGCATAGAATTTATGATGCACTTTGACACAAGCTTTCAGTGACTCTGTAGAGCTCCACTGGGGGAGTCAAGGTTAGAGGCACAGTGGTTGCTACTGGATGTTTCTGTGAGCCCAGGAATAACATCACATGGTCATTCACCTACAATACCTCGATTGCTATGGAAACTGCAGAGCTTATGAGGGATTGTACAGGACATGAGAAGCCAACTCCAGGTGCTACATCTGAGGCAGAGTGAACTTACTTTACTTAGCTAGCCTCCTAATGTTGAAATGATAAATAATTTAAAAACCCATGCTTTCCTTTGAAAGAGGAAAATCAGTCTCTAGCAATAAAATGGCTACAAAATGACCTTGAGTTTGGATTTTTGCCAAAGAAGGTGGTTTCAGGTGAAAGTGTCCTCATTTGGCTTTAGGAGGGGTTTGGTGAGTTCCGTTTATTTTGAAGAGCCCCTGGTGACCTGAAACCTCACTTGCACTCTTTGTTTACAGTGAGACAGTTGAGGTTCTGTTCATTGAGTGTAAAACCAGGCTGGTTCCCATTCCTTAGCCATGATAAGCAGCCTTTCTGTAGCATGTTCATAGTCTCACAGTCCTACTTTATTAGCTTGGATGTTTCCTCACTAGCCTGGCAAGATGGTCTTTGAAACAATTTTCATAGATAATGTCTCATTTGCAGTTCTTCTATGATGTCATTATGCCCAAATCTACACCTCCTCTTTACTCCCTATGAACAGCCATTTAATGTTATATTTCCTGCTTCAGTTTCCAGTACTCAGAACAAATGCACTACTCAAGTTCAAGGAATTATCTATACACCTCATGATGAGCCAGATGTAAGTAAATTACACACATATATCGTGCCTGTCCCGCCGTGTCCCACCAGATCACAGGGACAAGGGACCCATGAAGCTGAGAACCTCATTCATACAAGTAGTTTAGTATGCTCAGAGACTGTATTTTTTAGTGACTGAAGCTAAGATTTGAGATCCCCACCACTCTGAAATATTCAAGCAGACTGCAAATCCACATGTGCTGCATAACCTGCAGCTCCCACTGATTGCAGCTGATTTTGAGAGTGCTTTTGTATCACTTGAAAACACTCTAACAAGCAAGTTCTTCTATCTAAATGTAGCTACTGAAGTCCTGGATAGAATGTGCTGAAGGCTGTGAAATGTTTCCAGGCACCACATCTCTCTAGGATTTAAAGTGATGTTGAAGAAGTCAGACCTTGGTAAGTCTGGTTTGTTCAGAGGAATCCGATTTTCTCACCTCCATTAGGGAGGACAATGACTAACAGCAAGAAAACCTCAGGCAACTCAATTATTTACCTGCCTCTGCTGAATTCAGGAACTAAGCCTTAGGCATTCAACCTTGAAAACCATTGGCTAAAAAATCTTCAAACACTGGGAGCCTTTCGACACAGTACCCATGCCAATCACAGCAGACAAGGACAGGTACAAAAGTTTTGTAGAAATAAGCACAAGGGAAAGAGACAAAGAGAAATTGAAGAGAAACATTTACTTTGTTGTGGGAGGGCATGAACTACAGAAGTTTCAAGACTGTCTTCTTGAGGGGCTGGTTGCTACCGTGATTGAGAGGAGTAAGGATGGTAACCTTGTTAGCAATGTTAGTTTTATTTACCGCAACATGCAAGACAACTTGGAGAAATGGGTGAAATAAACCACACTGAGGTTAAAATAAAACCCCAGAATTAGTGAGCCACCAGTCAGAGTTAGATGTGGCCTACAGCTAAGCTTAGCAATGCACGAGAAGAGTGTCATCTAGATAACACCCTCTTAAGTTTTAGCTTTAAGGCTACTACAAATTGCGACAGGTGAGCAGTGGGGAGGGAAAAAAAAAAAAGTAAGTCCCAGCCATATGCAATTTGTAGCATTATGTGGAAAACAGTCCCTGTCCAAACATGCAAATTTTTCAGTAGCCTCAAGTTAACTCCCAGGTATAGCTCAGGACATCATAGACAATGAATGCTAACTCCAAGAACATCTGCTGGCAAGTGTGCCTTATTAAATTATATATATGCAACCACTTAAACAGACTAACCACTGTCCTGTTCGCACTGTGTCTTCCAAAAGCTACAAGAAATAAATCAACCCCCTTATCTTTATCATGAATGCCTCTTGTACCACTGTGCCATATGCCTAGAAATAGACTGATTATTTTACCATGAGCATGAAAGGTGACATATACAGAAGGACACTTTTTTTTTCCCTGGGACTCGTGTACCTGAGATCACTGTGTCCTGAAGACTTTGGGGAGAAAAAACTGTTCTCCTGGCTATGTCACCCTTAATGCCCACAGTAAAATAGTCTGTTTCTGGGTAAAAAGCAGTCTTTTATGAAAGAGAACATCATGTGTTGTTACTTCAAATAGATCACAAGTAGCACACATTGGATATATCAAGGGAAGGCATAACAACAGGGGAAGAGAAAACTACTTGTTTGAGAAGGAGTTGAACCTGACTATGGAGAGGTTTTGTACCACAGATTAAAAGTCTCCAGGTCAATGCAGTGGATGTGAGGTCAACTAGAGAGTGCATGGCACTTTGGCTGTGTTCCTGGGGCTCTGGACAGAAGGGAAGGTCAGTGTAAATCAGGATAAAATCAACACCATGGTGGTACTGTTGTGAAGGCAGTTAAGTAATAAGTAAGTAAATCTGTGTTCGGAGGCTAAAATGGCCAGCCTGGAACAGGTAAAATTTGGGGACCTTTAGTAACTGGGTGCTATCTGTATTTTCTCACAACTTTCCCAGGGTTTTTGAGGGCTCCCTGCTGTTTTAGAGCCATTGCAGCATCAAACCCCTCTATGACCACACAGATCACACCAAATACAACAGAAACCAAGGGGCTGCTGCGGAAGGTGACTGGCAGATGACACGGCAAACATTCCAGCAACTCTAACCAGCTCCTGACCCCAACGCTTGCTGCACCCACGTGTGCCTAAGCAGCATCAGTGCTTCCCTACAAAAGTCAATCCAAGAGAGCCAAATCAAGGACTTTAGCCAAGCCCTCGGGAAGGTATCCATATGTGAAAGCATAATGCTACACATAATCTACACAGAGTTTTGCAGTATAGAATCTGAGCCCCTCAGATACAGGTGCAATCATGAGATTTGGAGCTGGGGGAACCAGCAGGGTTTGGAGCTACCCTCAGAAGAAGCATCTGACAACTCCTTTGAGCTGCCTTGGCAAAAGCCAGAGGGAGGTTCAAGAGAGGCATGGTACAAAGTTACTTATGAAGAGTCAAACCAAAGCATGTGCCAGTTACCTCTTAGAAGCAAAAAAGAATCTCAATTCATTCACTTCTAATAAAAAAAACCAAAACACCGAGAGTCAGATGTAGACATTACCTTTGCTGGGTCTCCAGGATTCCCTTCCCTCTTGCAGTGACAAATTTTGAGACAGCATCAGTTGCATCACTTCTGCTTTTGAAACCTCTTTCCCTTTCCTGCCTTTGAGCTTCTTACTCCTAGTAAGAGAAAAGCTCAAAATAGAAAAAAAGATCCCTTTTAGAAGGCAGTTATTACAATTTCAGACTTATCCTCATACTTAGCTAAATCACTGGAAAAAACAGAGGAAAAGCAATACCCTCTTCCACATTTCTATTCCCAACTACCATTCTAGCACAACTCTTGCCTTACCCTTTACATAAATCAGCTGCTCTTTTAGCAGCATCAGCTGTAAAGATTCACAGGTGTCCTGTCTCATCTTCCCTCTGCATCTGTCAACACTCTCCATTAAAGATCTTTGGCTGCAAGTTTCCTATTTCCTATTATTTTTTCCAAATGCTATTTAAGGAAACATTATTAGAAGGTTCTTCTAAAACCCTACACTGCTCCTTCTTTAGGGAAAGAAATCAGTTAGTAGCAAAATTTTCAGAAGAGGTCCCTGCACTCTCTGTTCAGTGAAAGTCAGAGACTTTTGCAAATCTGATGGAAAGGGATGTAGTTGGAGTTTAGCTGTGAACTTCAGCCTGCAGGCAGTTGTCTCCTTTACAAGAATGTATCTAGTAATAAGAGTCTTAGATAAGTGTATAATTGCATTGCTGTTGTAATTAAAAAATCGATCATTCCCTGTGGTTTAAGCATTGACCTGTGGCATTTTTTTTTGCTGAGACTTTAATACCGATGAAGACAATACTGTCATTTGCATAACAAAAAGTGACTCTGCATCTCTTGAACACTGCTTTTTTAGTCCTAAAATGGATGAAAAGTCTAGGCCTATGGAAAAATGTGTTTAGGGAAATAAATTGCTCTTTCAGAAGTAGACATTTGATGTTGCTGTTGGCTCTGAAGCACATGCAGAAGCATAAGCTACGTAAGAGCAGAACTTTATCCTCCGATAAAGTGACATTTTCCAAATGGCACTGCTCACAAAAAGTAATTCATGACTTCCCTGAGGGTTTTGGGGTTGCTTTTTTTACCATCTGTTGGTGAAGAGGTAGCCAAAAGGACTGTGCAACCATGGGTTCTGACTCTGAAATGAATATCTCAAATACCATTGAGAAAATGTGATAAACTGAGTCTCAGAGAGTGTAAATCGACAGCTGAGGAAGAACCTGAATCCACCTTCTGCTGACTCCACATCACATCTTTTAAACAGGTGAAGTTTAAAAACAAGTTCCAAGTGCAAGAAATGCTAATTCACATCCAGACTGTCAAGCTGAGAAGCAGGCAGGGTTCTGGGTGGGGAAGCATTTAGCTGAATGTGGGGACTTGCCATTAATCAATAAATAGCACCTCTGTTAAGAGAAGGACTCTGGAAATGAGTCAGTGGAGGTTGACTCTCCTTCCTATAGATGCTTCCTTTTGATGGAGTTCTCCTTTTTTCTCCTCTGTCAAAGGAATCTACACATTGCAATTATGGGTTAGATTAGGCAGCTGGGACTGATTTTGTGAGTTTCATCTTTCTTTTTTTCCAATACTGCAGAAGACTTTGCTTAGAGGAAAAGAAGAGGAGTAATTGCATTAGCATTGAAAATAAATCACTCTTAGAAAGTAGTGTTCTTTAGGTCCAACCAATTTCATAAAATTTATTTAACTTAAACCACAAGAGCAGAGTACAGAACTGCAAGTTTTAATCTCATATTTTTTATCTGTCTTTCTCTGGTTTTTGCATGTACATATATATAGGTGTATTTTTATGGATGTATTTACAGAATGTTCACTTCTAAGTGTGTGTTTATCCAGTGACACATTTGATTTTGATGCTCTGGCAAAACTGCCTTAAAAATCCCCATCCTTGTCTGAAATATTGCAAAGAAGTAACATGAAAAAGGATTTCTATGTACTATGGGTTAAGAAAATATGTAGTGAAAGAAAAATATGTCTCTTGAAGGTAATGTTTTCTGCTGAGGATTGCATAAATTTTTTCTTTTTCTGCCCTGCCTTCAGCATTGCATTTGGCTCAAAGTACAGATAGACAGAGTGGAAACCCTTCAGTCTTAAAGAATGTTAGTTATTGTATATGGATTTTTCTAAGAAAACGTATAGAACTTCCTCTCCAGGCTTGCTTTTAGCAGTCTGGGCCCTTTCTGAGCTTTAAAATTTACCTTTTTTGTCCTTAATAAATTATAAAGAGTTTCACTTTTCATAAAATTATCTCTTGGAAATAAATTTTTTCCATTAAAATTTTTCTGCACTGGGAGCTTTCAAAGTAGATTTCCACTGGAAACTTGTTCTATTGGATGTATTTTGACTAACCTGAAAAAGGACACTGACACTTGCTGTGATAAGGAATGGTAAGGGAGTCTATTCATACCATCTAATATCAGCTTGTAAATGAGGAACCTAAATGAAGATTTTAGCAGTAATAGACTTCCATGGAGCTAATGGAGCAAGATGGGATCTTGCAGAGAACTGGATGTATGTGTCTTTGATAGATAAAGAGGTAACTTCAGGGTTCATGAATGCTTTGGTGCTACAGAAGTGGAGATATGTGAGCAATATTCTGTCTTTAATGCTCTCCCCTGGGGGTGAAAATAGACTGTGATTTCCTCCCAGAAGATGACATCCCTTGGGGGCTTACACAAGTATTATGTAGTAAGGATGCTCTTGAGTCCTAATTCTGAATTTCTTCAGTGTTTTTAGTTGACCTTCAGGGCTCAGTGAGGCAGGTGACTCCAGACACACCTAGGCAGAAATCCCATACATGACAGTGATGGGATGTGCTACAGACTGAGATCTACTTGGCAGCACAGAATGTGTTCCCCAGCTTCAGAGCCTAACACGCTGTCTGAATTTCAGGGAATTCACCTGCTGTCACCTCTGTGGTACCACACATGCCATCGTTGTCTGGTCATAGCAACATGGAAGTCTGTATGAACAAATTTGCCCAGAGAAAGACATGATGTCTAAAGTGATTTCATCCCTCAAGGAACTTAATTTGGCAGCTATTATGGGGAAAAAAAACAATGCAAAACTTCAGAGTAATCTCTCTAACACAGAGTTTTAAAAGTCTCTGCTGCTGCACAGTTGAGTAACGGGAAGGAGAAACACGTTCACTATAAAATATAAATGAAGTTTTCTACCTTCAAACGCATCTCTCTGGAGTGTCTCTCTAGAGTGTCAAACGGATGAATTGTCCCAGTGCTCAGCCTTGGTGCAGCACTGTGCTCCCTGGATCTGAGCCAGGCCACAATATATACTGAAACCCTCCTCAGAAAGGCCCATCTGAGTTATTTCCCTTCTGGCATCACCAATCTCAGAACAGCCCTGCTGGCTGGTTTCCAGCTCAGAGAGTGCCTGTAAACGCCACTGAAAGTGTTGACAGATGCTGGTACTTATTCTGTAAGATGGAGACAAAATTAAAGTTGCCAGGGGTTTATTAGAGATACTATTTTATATGATACACAATGACCTACCTTGCAAGCCTTTTGCAATAAAGGCTTGCTAATATCCTAGAGCATCTCCTGAGATTTTTTCAGGAGGCACCAGGACTGTGCTTCAGTGGACAGCTCCTGATTGTCTCTAGAGATGCTGGGCAGAACCACACATTAGCAGCACTCACCGTTTACCAAGACCCTAACTTGATCTTACTGCTCCTGCAGTTTATGACTTTTTCCCCACGTATTGCCATGGCCACAAGGATACACATAATTCTACAGAAGGCAATGTCTGTGCCCTGCCTCTCAGGACAGGCAAAGATGTCACAGGTGCTGTCAGTTGAACTCAAGGGGCTGGGCTTTTTCTGCCTGTTAACCCTGAGGTGCTATTTTTTTTTTAGGCAGACTCCCCTCCAACCAAAGGCTGATGTACCCCACCTGATTAGAGAGAACATTGCATGGAGCCCAGGGGAATGTGATGGCTGCATGGGGGTGAGGAGCAGCAGCTGTGTGCTTGCTTTGATTGCACACCCAGGTTAGGTTTTAGAGCACTGCTGGGACAGGCAGGGTGAGTGATTGTTTCAGACACGGTGAGTGAATCACTGCTGGCATACTCATTTCACCCAGAGGAGCTATGAACAGTGCTGAGATAGTGTTAATTTGTCCCTGAGGTGCTAGGAGACAGAAGGTTTTGGTGTTTCCAATACCCTGTGCAAGAGCTACAAGTAACTTCTTGTCACTAAGACGCAAAGACAACCCAAACAGAGAGGGTCCAGGGAGCCTGCTGTCACTTGGAGAGTGTATCTTTATAATCCTTTGCCTTGTTTCACAATAAATTTTGCTTGTCTTCTGCAGAATTAATTTTACTTGGCTAAAATACAGCCCAGAATGATCAGTGGTCTGGCAGACAGGAGTGTTGGGGGTTTTATTTCAATCTGCCACTGCTTTGCACTGCAGCTTTGAGCAATCTGGCCTAGAGCTGCAACAGGAGAACCATACCCTGACTTTTAGACATACATACATACATACAGGTATCAGCACATGGTTTATTACCCCATCACTGAGTCAAATGTTATCTCTTAGGTGCCATCCTGATGTGAGGCATGGACAAAATGTGCTGTGGGAGTGAGCAGCACGAGTCAGTCAAAGCAGAGCACGAGCAGAGCTCAGGAAAGTAACAAAAGCTTTGGATAACAAAGTATGTAAATATTGGCATGCATACCTTAAAAATACGTGTTCTTATTCTTACTACCAGACAACAAATTGTGTGGGCAAGCACTACTCTGTCAATATTTTTTCCCTGTAGGAGAAAAATGAGGCACAGACAGTAAGTGAATTTCTTGGGATCACATATGTTCAAGGTAAAGCTCTGGAGTTGATCATGGGCTGGATTGGCACTGTGTGACTGTGAACTTAACTTCTTGTTTCATGATTAAAATACCTCTTCTAATGTCCAACATCTCCTACAAAGACAAATATCATCCCAAAATGTCAATATTCTAAGAAATAAAAATCTCTGAATAGGTTGTTATAAAGAACATTTTTTATGAGGCTTACTTTCCTAATTAGAAGTAACCAGGGCAGTCTTAAAGTGTTTTAAGGAACATTGAATAAAGCACAGCCTTAAGCCAACAGTGAATGTCTCTTATTATTAGTCACAGCTAGTGTCAACATCTCTCCATTGTGTTTTGGCATCCATGGATTTGTTCCTGACTGTGGACATGTCCTTGTGAGTGAAAAAGATGAAGATAATGTTTTTCTTTTAGCTGAAGGAAGTTGCATGGCACAAAGCTATCATAACAACAAAGCAGAGGGACTGTCTGGAAGAGGTAAATGCACTGCCTTCCATAGAAGGGGAAGAGTTTAATGAGAAATCTGTGATGTTTTTAGAAGTACTTATGAGCCCAGCACAGATTTATTGATAGCAGCTGAAATGCAAATCATAAATATTGTCACAAACACTCCTACAAACAGAAAAACAAGTATTTAAAAAGCCAAATAAAATGATAGCAAACAAAAAAGCCACACAATCATTTTTGGTCCACATCTAGTTCCCTGAAGAAACTTTGCCAGAACTATATCCTCACAAATCTGCTCCTCTGTGCTGTGAGTGTGTCTTCCAACAGCACGATAGAGGAACTCAATTACTCTCACATCTGTTGGGCCGTCATTATTCCGTGTGTGTGGGTGACACTGCCACTTGATGATGCATGGCACTGACGCATGATGGCCTGGGGACAGGGGTGGGCTGGCTTCTCCTCTCTGTCACTGGGAGTCCTTGCAACTGTGACTCTGCTGGGTGAGGAGGAGAAGAAGAAATGTGGATTATATTTGGCACAGCAGCGCTATAATCAACCTTAAGTGCAAGAAGAAGGACAGAGGTGTCATCACCCATGAGCTGGATGGGGCTCTGAGCAACCTGGTCTAGTGGAAGGTGTCCCTGCCCACTGCAGGGGGGCTGGAATGGGATGATCTTTAAGGTCCCTTCCAACCCAGGCATTTGATGATTCTATGATCCACTTGTGAGGCATTGAACAAGTTTTGAAGGCATGAGGAGGACAACATAGGAGGGGTGTATAGAAACCAGCTGATAGCTGACACCACTGAGCAGATCCAAATCAGCTGTGTAGGATTCTGCATCTCACTCGGTGTTTCAAAACAGAGATTGATGCCAAGTCTCAAAAATATTCTGTTTCTAGTCTTGTTAGTGAAAGGTAAAGGCCTAAGTTTGATTTTGGTACAAGAGAGTAAAAATGTGGGCATAGTTTTCTCTTTTCTGTAATGGATCTCTGTATAATAGCTTAGTGCTGCTTTTATAAATTCAAAGGAGATAAGCAGTATATTGAATAATAAACATACTAATAAATTCTTTATCTTTTGGATGGAAAAAATCAGGCCCCATTGTGCCCTCCATGCCATTGCAGGCCCTGACCATGCTGCTGTCATTTTGGGTTTTGCCTTACAGTGCTGCATGTGAGTGCTCAGATGTCACCCTGGAGCATTTTTTTGCCAGTGATTTGTTGGTAATATCAGTGTGGCTGTATGCATTCCTCTGTGCCAGCTCTACCATAAATATAGAGGGAGACATGAGTCCCATGTGAGGTACTTTTATGCCTTAAGTCCCCCAGGCAAATGTGGTAATTTTGGTTTCCAAACTCTCTTTGCATTTCTTTTCAGCACTTCTGTTCAAAGGTTACAGCATCTGTTTTCTCTGTGACTCCTGCCTGAATGGCCTTTATGAATATCTTCTCAACGCAAGCTAAATTTATTAAAAAGAGAAAGAAAAAGAAATTGATAAAAAGAGTTGATAAAAATAAATAAAATGTTTATTTAACATTTTACATGAATTTATTTACTTTCCTCATGAGTTAAACTGTTCAGCTACGTGATAAATATAAAAAGTATGACTAGTTCACTTTTCATGAAAATCAATCTTCTGTCTATTCAAATCCTCTGTTATCATGAGTTTTCTGTCTAGAGAGAGCTGTGAGTGTCCTGCTTATTTTCAGCAGAGTTTCCTACAGGTAAACACAGGATAGAAGCTGAATCCATCACTTTGCTGACAGCTGGCTCTTTGAGGTTGTTATCTTAAGTGTGATTAACCACTGTTCTTCAAATGCTCATTATCTGTTTCAGAAATTGCCTTGCACAGTTTGTAACATCTCAGCAGAGCAAAAGTTACTCTGGCATAATCTCAATCAAATTTTCCTTTACAGTAGTTTTCCATTTGAGTCGATTTATCATGCACTAAAAAATTAATTATGGGCAGATCCCTGGACTTGGCTTAACATTTGCCCAGTCTGAGTCTTGCAGTAATTTTGGAAATGCTGAGCTGACCATCTCCAGCTTTCTGATACCTGACACCTGGAATCAACCTGAGATTTGAACTATCTCTGCCATCATGAAGCAGCAATTAAAATGCAATTACTCTTTGGCATTGTCACAGAACGTCACCTATTCTCAGAACACCTAAAATGCAAGAAATAAAGGGAAATGACTGTGGTGTGTGAGTGGATGGTGATCTAAGCTGCATGGGTAGTGTGTAAATGAATGTGCTCTTCTCCCACTGCCTTCTAAATCAGGTGTGAAGGCAGTGGGCTGCTGAAATGGAGGAACTTCACTTAATGATGTTGCCTTGTCCTAGCCTGCTACAAGGTAATAATGCAATTAGGAAAGGCTGGCTGACTAATAAGCACACTGTTGTTGTGGGCTGTAGGAAGGTTTTTCTCACCATCTCTCAGAAAATGAAGACAGCTTTTCTGAGCTGTACAAAACCATGTCCTTGCCAAGGCCTGTGTCTTAGCTGTCTTTTTATTTTTTTTTCCTTAAGAAAACCAGAGCTCCTTGTTGCTGAGTTTTAAATGACAGAAAATGGCATTTGGTCATGTCTGCTCCTTGCTCCATATCATCTTTCCCCTGACATAACTGCTGTGATTTAACCTCCCAAAGAGCCTGGGACAAGCATAAACCTGTGATGGGAATGGAAACCTTGTCTGTGCAGGGCTGAAGCCTCATCTGTCAGGACAGTCCTGCAGATCCAGAGCAAACCAATTGCTCTTCTAAATGGCTTTGAACTGGGAAGGGTTTAACACTGTAAAGAAAGCACTCCAGCCATATTTCTCCCTATTTTATGGAAGGATGAGGGGTCCAGGCCTCAGTGTGGATCTTTTCACACAATTCCATTACTTTTACCAAAGTGAGGGCTGGAAGATATTTTTATGGAGAAAGCTGTACATCTTGCACAGTAGCTTGGTTTTCGAACCACTCTGGGAGATTTCAGACATGTATCTTCCATTTGCTTTAACACACTCTGATTGTAATGGAAGATATGTGTCTGAATCCCACAGGCTGCTTTGCAAATCCCAGCTACAGAGTGTGATTTAAAACCTACTGAGATCAGATCTCTCAGCTGATGTCAGTGGGTTCCAAAGTAAAAGAGGTTTCTGTATTTGATGTGCCTGTAAATGCAGGATCTCAGCCAGTTCACAGGGACCCATTCTTCATTTCAGGCAGACTTTAGTCAGTAGTGGCCAGAGTTAGAGAGCAGTGGCATTTTCCAGGCTGCTGGGTGATGAATGATTAAACAGCCACAAATACAGTGAAGTCTTTAGTGCAATCACAATTAGAAATAGGTCAGGGAGGGGGAAGGTTGCCTAAGAGGCCTTTGCTGGGATTACAATGATTGAAGAGGATGCCCAGAAACACGGGAAGGATTTTGAGATGGTACTTTAAATAAATGGAAAAGTCAGAAATGCATTTTACACCCTTTTTATCCACAGTTTAGTTTCTTAGCTACTTTTCTACATCTGGAACACCCAAGATTAGCTAGTAAGACACGAGTAGGGGACACTGATGTTCTCAGTCGAGCAGAAGAGCTTTTCTGGGACCTGTTTGCTTCCACTTTCAGCTTAAGATTTATCTGCCTGTGAGGAAAGATTCCCCCACAGAGAACAGGAGGGACTATTTTCATTTGGAAATGTAAGAAGGGAAAAGAAATAGGGCCATGGGAAATGTGGAGTGTTTGTTTTTCTCTGTATGGGGGATGTGGTCTCTCTAAAGTCACTAAAATTTTCCCTACTGTTTGCAAGGACAGTGCTGTCTGTTTCTTTTGCAGGCAGGAAGATGTAGCTTTGATGTCCATGAGCACCCAAAATGAAGATACTGCACTCTCTGTAGGCTGCTGGGGAAGATTTGGTGTTTTTAAACTACGGAGAATATAAGATTTGATTTTGTGGGTATGTGGAGCTCTGCAGCAAAAGTGCTTCTCATGTTCCAGGGAATGGGCTGGGTCTCAGTCTCTGTGGATCTGTGTTCACAGCTGAGGATGTTGTGTAACTGTGCATCTGCCAATTTATATACTGGAGAGTTTAACTAATCATTTATTAATAGACTTAATAGACTAAGTCACCACAGCACTGTGACTGTCCTTAGCTCCAGAGGGTGGCTGAACCCCAGAGAGTGTAGTTTAGATTATGCTGAATTTCTTGCCAGCCCTTTGAGAAAACCAAGAGCAGGAGAGTTAACAGCTGTGCTTTGCAAGAAGCAGGCAACTTTTCCTTTTTAACAAAGTTAACTTTCAAAGTTATATTTTGGATTTTAATTTGTCTTTTTTTCCCCCCCTATGAGTTTTCCCATTCTGACAAATCAGTCACACTCCTCTAGTGGAAATAACTAGATGGAAACTGTTTCTAGTGGAAACAACTGAGAGTGGGCATCACTGTCAGTAGGTATCTGCAGGCTAAGGTCATGGTCTTGTGAATTTAAACTACGCAAATATGATAGAAATGAGTTGGATCATCAGGAAAATCCAGCAATCACTCGACAGGTCTGAGTGTGTGGTGCAGAACAGAGAACCCTCATTTCTATGAAAAGATGACAATATCTTGAACAGTTCTTGTGTTTCCAGACTTTCCAGAGGGACTTGGAGCAAAAAACTGTACCTATTTGAGGATTTGATGTTATGTTCTTTAGCCTGTCTTACTGAAAAGAATATGACTTATTTGAAAATCACAAAGTAAATTAATGACTGTGACTGAAACTGGAGACAGTTCTCTCTAAAACAAGTGCAAAGTTCTTCAGGCAAGGAGTTGATTTCTGCAATGCCGTTACTCCGCTGGTGGTGCACAGACTCACTTAGACATGGACTACAATTAAGTCCTTCACAAAGTTAGGAAACAACGGATGCTCAGCTTGGGAGAAATATGCAACTTGGCAATGCTTACCTTTTTCTATTTGTAATTCTAACTATTCACAGGCAGATGCTTTTGGATTTGTGTGTCTGTCTATGTAAACACATGTGCACTTCTATCTATACTCACAAGTACCTCCCACCCACTCTTGTTATGGAATATGAATCCAACTTGTAATTGCAGGAAATCCTTCATATTTGATGTGAAGCAGTGGTGAGCTGTCAGAGAATGGTATCATAGGTTGTTATGACAGGTTAGTCAGAAAACTGACGTGTCAGAGAGAAATACTCTCTCCATCTGAGCATGCTGGAAAACTGACAGGATCATAGTTACATGTAGAGTTTGGAAGGAAGTATCCAGGCATAGGAAATCCCATTTTAGGCTTCTGGCTGTATCACAATATTTCTCCATATACCTGTAGAATTGTTATATATGTCTTGTGTATGCTCTGGATTAGATGCCACAAAATAAAATTTGTTATATTCTGTTGACTTTAACAGAGATATCCAAATTCATGATTATGTGTGGTACTAAATATATAAAATTAAGATCAATGTATATCTCGTTTATAAGGTATCTAGGTGGTTATTTTGTAATTCAAGCTTGTTCTCTAGGTAGGTTTGGTGTTTGGGAGTTTCTCCACATCCCTGTATACACATGGCTAAAAATCAGCTTTTTTTTTTTTCTTAGCTCCACCAGAGCAGAGATGCAAATTTGGTGCATCAAAAGATAGTGCTGTTGCTTTCATTAACATTTCTTCCACAGAAAAAAACCCAACCCAAAACCTTAAAACCCCACATTTTCTTTTTTTTTTTTTTTAAATTTCTGTGGCTGTTTGATCTAAACTAACACACAGAGAAGAGCAATAAGGTGGATATTGACGGTAGGGGAAAGAAAGCACCCACTCATCAATGCTCCCTCATAATACTCTTGCTAGATTTCATTTCAAACTATCCAATTTTTATCCCATCTCAAATATCTCATTTCATCTGAAGTTTGTATGGTATTACAAGAAGGAAGGGCCATAGCCTAACATTTCTAGAAAAGTCTTGCGGCCTTTCCTTCTCATCCTTGTTTTTGTTTTTGTTAATTCCCTTCCTGTTTTCAGAGAAGCAGAACCATTTCCCAAACAGTATTGCTGTGAACAACAACTTGAGGACTGAGTCATGTGCCAGCTCCTGTGCCAAGTCCCTGGTAGGATGGGGAGCTTTTGAACCATCCCATTGCTAACCAAACAATCTGGTGACATCCTGCCAACCCTGTCCTTGTCATCTGCTGCTCCCCCTGTACACACATTCAATCAGCTCAGCATCATATTCTCCCTGCTATGCACAAAGTTTCTTTTCCTTTGCTAACAGCCAAAGGAAGGAGGGATAGACAGATTCTTAAATCTTGGCTCATCTTATCTGGCTCATGACAGATATATTCTCAAATTGGTCTTGTAAGTCATTTTTTCCTAACTAGAAATGACTTTTTTACAATGGTTTTATATCTTTCTAGCCTGCTGCTCTTTTTTTCTACTCCAGGTTCATTTTCCCAGGCTCTTTCTTAGGGTTTGATTCTGAAAAGGGGAACAATTTGCCTTTAGGAAAGTGGTAAAGGAGAAAAGCACATCCCACTCTTTTCAAACCACAACTGTCTGTGTTGTAAACTGGTCAAGTCACACTAGAGAAGGATCTGTCCCAAAATGCAAACACTACTTGAGAAAGTACGTAATTAAATTTGTTATCCTTTCCTGAACATAAAGAGTGGTATCTCCTCCTTGTGTACAATGGCTCCCAGAGGTTTAGTTGCCTCTCCACCTGTTACTCAACAGTCATTGTTCCCTCCTTGCCTCCCCTTCTACCACAAAAACACAATGCAGGAGGAAGATCAGGAAAGCAGAAATCCCCTTGGACAACTCAGATCAAGGATGAAAAACTACTGCTCATAAAGCATAGCTGGAATCATTCCCATGTGCAGGGAAAGGTTAGTGAGTGTGAATGCCTGTGGAGAACTTGTCCATAGGGATTGGTAATTTTGAGTGACACAGGATTGTCCAAATGAATGCAGCAAAAGTAGAAGTGCCTTGCAAACAAGCAGCTCATTTCTCTTTTGGGCTGAGGCCACCCTGTCAAGTCTTGAAATCACAACCATGGCTAAAAAATTAATTTGATTACATTACTATTAGAGGCAGCTCACATGGGTACTCAGCCTCACAGGGCTGGACAACAAGCATCTAAATATTCAAACAGTTGTGGATCAAATAAAGTTTCCTCAGTGACTTTACAATCTAAAAAGGGAGAGATTTCAAAACATAGTAAAAGGCTGAATTAAAGAGTTTAAGCCTTTTTAATAGGTATATGGATTAAGTATTCTTAGAAACTGTTGAGTTCAACAATTGCTGCTTCATCCATCACTGATTCTACCTTAGGTGATAGAGCATGTAGTGGCTGTGCTGATATCAGTGTGCTCCACTTCTTTGCTCTGTTCTGAACCAGAGCTCTCTGTGTGTGCCACTGGTCCTGTGACACTCAGCACAGCAGAGATCTTGCTGGGGACAGAAATCCCTTCCTGATCAGCCCTGTGCTGCCACAGTTGTCAAACACCACCACCACCACAGTGCAGTGTTAAGTGACAGTGCCTGACAAAGGTGAAGTCCCTGAAAGTCAAACAGAGATTTTTCACTGGTTATCCTTAGAGTTCTTTGTCTCTAAAAGCTCCCTTTGGGTACTTGCTTCTTGCTGGTTATCTACCACCTGGGCATCTACTCCAGCGTGGAATGGTGGGCAAGATATTATACACTATGTCATATATGTCATAACCAAATGGGAAAAACTTCCAGAGGACGGTTCTTGACTTTTCAGAGGTTTCTCTTTCTGTGGACAATCAAGGCAGTCAGGGTCAAAACCAGGCTAGATATCCAACCTGCAGACAGCTGGCTAGAGAATCACCTTACTTCTAAGTGGCTAAGTGAAATATGTACCCCATTTTGACTGCAGATTACTTGGGGCATTACAGCCAGTTTCATACTTTGCAGTGCAAATTTTTGTCAGGCTTTTGGTCAACTACCTGTTTTCTTTCAGAACACTGCAGCATAGGGTAAACTCGTTAGTTCATCCATTTGATTCAAGGTAAGGAGGGGGAAGGACTGTAATGTATAGAAAGTCAAGTTAGGCCTCCTTTTGGGGACTATAAAATAATGGAGCAAGAGACTTTCCAAACAGATCCAATGAACAAAAGGCAACGTGTGCCCATAATGAAGCAGTTACTGGAAGGAACAAGAAAGATCATAAATTTTCAAGTACTGCTCTCTTTTGCCATGGGTTAAATGGGTAAAGAAATATGGTGTCTTGCTTTCTCTGCCTGTGTGGCATGGTCCTGGCAAGTGATAATGCATCAAATACATTAAGAAGCATTATAAGATCATTTTTGGTAGTTAAAATTTCTTGCAATTTGGATCATTAAGCAATTTTCCACTTAGCTTTGTCTTAAAAGAAAACACATTAAAAGGCCATCAAAATTGCTGATATCACATTTGTTATCTGAAAATAATGGTTGGCATTGGAAAGAGAGCTATTGGATTTTGACAAATTAACCTCACAACTAACAATGAATGCCACATGGTTGCTGAGAACCTAGTTTTACAACTTGATTTATAGAAGTAAATTTCTCTAAAAATTTCAAGCTTGCAATGCTGGATAAATATAGAATGTAAAGTCCTGCAAAGTAAGGGCATCTTTCCTCCCCCCAGGAGCCTGGTTTTGAGGAAAAGTATAATAGAAAGGCAAATGTGTACTTCCACAACTTTGGGAAGGCTGCTTTTCCAACTTTCAGAAGTCTTAAATGCATATTTGTGGGGTGGGAGGGAATGACCATAAGCTCAGAGGGATGTTTCTTCTATGCTTTTCTCCAGTTTGAAGTAATAAAATTTTAACACCCACTAAAGCTTATCCTGCCGCACAGACATCCATAACTCTGCATTGTGTGAAGTATATTTTTGCTTTGTTTTAAACCAACTTCCTGTTAAAAAACTATAAACACCTCACAGTCTGTGTTTTGCTGGAGGCAAACCTTTCATATGCCACACAAGATTTAATAGACCTCTATCCTGCAGCACCTCCTTCCCCACATCCATCTCATTTCCAGACTAGGCACCAAACTGATGTAATCCTTTTTAATGTCAAACTACTCCACACCACCATAAAAGCCCTGAAATCGTGTGAAATTACCCAGGTGAGGGGAAGTTCAAACATAAAAAGCATTGAATATGGAACACATCCAGAAAACCTGATAAATGTTATAAACTAACACATTTTCTTTGCTCCCATGTGAACAATTAGCCACATCTTATGAGCAAGATGAATAAGAATATGAGTATGTTCTAGAGGAACTACTGCATAGTTCACTGTGACTCTCTTCTGCTATCTGACTGCCTCAGAGCTGCTGTGGCTGCCTGGTTGGGGGGACTAAACCATGAGCAGCATTATGATCCCATGGGAATGGGGGGTAAAATGATTTTAGCCATGGGGAGGACTCTGCTCACAGCTTGTGCAAGACACAAAACCTGGTGGCTCTCTGTCAACACTGGTGACTTCTCCAGAGACCACAGGCTATGGGAGCTGACTTGGGTTGAGGTCCTCCCAGGTCCTTGTCTCACAGAGCCTGCAGAAACCTTCCTGGCCCCATCAGAAGCTGAACAAAATTTCCTTAAATGGACTACTCCGTTTCACCTCTCCATAGAATCAGAGAACCATCAAGCTTTGAAGAGATCTTTTAAGATCATCAAGTCCAGCTGTCAACCCAGCACTGCCACTGTGACCCCTAAACCTCATCACAAAGCACCAGAGTCAGACATCTCTTAACACCTCCAGGGTGTTTTGTTGCCTGTCATTCTACAGACTAGTCTGCCTTTGAATTCTCACCCTCCTGAAGTACCTATTCACTTCTCTTCCAGCAGATCCAGCACAAGAAAGCAGGTACTCCTCTGAGCTAACACCTTGGAACAATAAAAGGATACAACTCTGACTCTCTTCAGCATAAGATAAAAATATCAAACCAAAGAGTGGAATGGATGGATTTGAAATTCCAATGAGAAGATATCCCTTGTAGCTGTGTATTTTGCACTTAAATACCTGTCACTGAGTTGCAGCCACTTCTGGGGCAGGGAGTGAGCCCCACTGAGCAACCTGCCAGAGCAGGATAGAGGTGGAATAGAATGTTAGAATAGAAACAATGAGACAAAACTTTTTATAGCAGCACAGAGAACTTTAAACCTTATTGAGCCTGTGCATCAGCGAACGTATTGAGTCAGTGAACATTTACACTGTGTGATATTTGACATTACTTTTTCTAAACATGCACTGAGTCAAACAGATACTTTTGAGGCTGGAGCCTAAAATTCTGAGGGGTTTACACCAGAGGTTCAGTTCTATGAGCCATTGCCCATTGTTACAGGAACTGCAGAATTTTACTTTTTTACACTTTCAACAACTACATGAGCACAAACAGGAAACTTTCTGCTTTTTACACTTGCCATGAAAAGGAAAGATGGTCAGAAAAATTCCCATGCCTGAAAGAAATCCTCAATGGACTTTGAAATGCATTTTTACTGTTTTGACTAACTGTGGGCAGCTCTTCTGCAAATCCCACCTCAGTATATGGATAATTCTCTCTCTGGTGTTCATTCCTACTTTACATACTTTCATAGGAGGTGATCTCTGGATGTACAGGTCTCAGCTATGACTCAAAGCAAATTTTGTGTAAAACCCTGTAGATTAAACAGCACTGATTTACTCTGAAAACATCTCAGGTCTTGCTGAGCAACTGAAGAACTGAAAATATGTCCAGGAAGATGCAGATGGAGCTGGCTGACTCAAGACTACACCCTAGATTACAGCTATCAGGTGGACCATGAAAAATGGTTTGATTAGAAGAAGTTAAGAAAGATTGCATCTAATACCCAGCAGAGAAGAAAAAGTTTCCCAAAAAAGATTTGAGAAAAAAAGATCGCCAGTCCAACCTTTTCTGTAGAAAGCACTTCTTTTCCCATTTTTTTCCTTGGGGAAAAAACGAAAAAGTTGAAATTTTTCTACATTTTTAAATTGTAGAACAATTCCCTAACAGGTAAAAAGCTGAAAAATCATCAGAAATTGATGGACAAAATGCTTTCTTTTGAAAGCAACATCATCACTTTTATGTAACACCAGTGGAGGGAATGCTACTTTAAAAGTGAAAAGCAGCACTTACCTTAGAAGGTCCTACTCTTAACTATTCTGTCAAAAAATTTATAATGATTTTTAAGTGGAAAAAAATAGTGTAAAAATGACCTTTTGCAAATGAGAGTGTTAAAAGAGTGTTCTAAGCAAGAAGAAAAAACACTTTTTCCTATAAAAACTCATTTCATCAAGTCATTATTACACCTTTTATTATTAAAATTACATTTTGGACTTGTCAGGAGGGGAATTAGTTCAGTTTGCAGTATTAATACCCCCCACTGCAAATCATTTTTCTTCTGAAAAAAAAATGCACCAAGCATTAGAATAACCCCTGTGTGTCTTTCATAGCTCAGCACTATAGAGGCATAAAGTCAAAATTGGCCAAAGATCCAACTCAAAGCCCATTACAAATCAATGAAAAGCTTTGCAATAGGCTTCTAGTGTGGGTTACCTCCCCACTGATTACAAATGAAATTAATCTGTCAGGCAACAATAATACAGTGATATAATGAACTTGCTTAGAATACAATCATTTTAGCTTTCATTAAAAGTGATGAGTTTCTTTCAATTATGTTGCCAAGATGCATTTTATTGTTGTTTGCTTGTTTGCTGTTGAAAAAGGAAATAAATCCTTTTTTTAGTTCATTTCCCACTGGACTGGGGATTGTTGCTGTAATGAAGTCCAACTTCCAGGGTCATGCTTGAGAATGTAGTGACAAATAGGGATATCTGCAGAACAGGGAAACAGCAGCCATTTTCTTACTGGAGCCAGAAGCATGCACATCTCACCCAAAAGTTAATGAGAACTCAATGCAATATTGATTCTGCCTGAACACCAATTCCAGTGGCAAGCTGGTATTACAATGAGAGATTGCACAAGTTTTCCAAAGAGAGATGGGCTGGTGAGGGGAAAGCTTGGGCCCAGAGTCTAGAGAGACCATGGCTTTGGGCACCTTTGGTCTGAAAAACTCCCTGACAGACAGGTTGCTGTCTTGTACCTCAAGATTTCATTGGGATTTGGAAACTCAGTAGTTCTCACTGACTTCTCAGTGCCGTGGTTGAATTGTGCCTTCTCTTGGGGCAAGAACTAGAAATGAGAAGCTACTGCCTCCTCTGCTGCAGTCCTTCCCTTCTCAACAGGATCTCAGGCCACTTCAGACTGTCTGCTTGTGACTTCTTTCCAGCCCAAATCTCCCATCTCACCAGGGTGACAGGGAGGTGGAGAGGTTTGCTGCTCTCCTGACTACACAACACTTCTCGCCTGCAGATCTTAATGACAATTACAGAGGAGAGCTGCACCAAGCCACAGATGGGGGAAAAGAGCATTAAACAAAGATGAGAGTGGATCAAGCAGAGCTAGGAGAAACTTGGCAGGTTTGATTCCCACAGGTTCACAGGAGCATCTTCAGCTGTGATCCACTGAACAGCTGCCAAAGTCACAGGGGCAGTTTCAGCCTGGGCTACAGAGGAGGAGAGGCCACCTGGGTGTGAATTCATATATGTATTTTTAATCTGTGTGAACTTACTTTCTTTTCACATTCTTAACAGTTATTTTAATATCAAAATCTAGCTTAATTTTTCATAAGGTAAAATTACCACTTAGATGGCAAAGAAATAAACCAGAAATGTTCCAGTTTGAGAAAGCTGACATAAGATGTTACCATGTCCCTGCCAGTTCTTTCCTGCCTCTTCCTCGCCCCCAAAATATGCCATATGACACATTCAGTCAAACACCTTCAGCTGCTCTAGAAATCCATTTTTAGGCAAAAATTTCTATTCATCTGAGAGGGTTTGCCTAGGTCATCCAAATCTGGTATTGGATGTACAGTTCTGCTTCATTCTTCTAGACAGCAAGATCCCCATAACATGGACAAGTTCTGCAGTGCATTGCCAGTCCTTACCACCCCTCCAAAGGAAAAGTTAGTGTCCTGTGCTTGGCCAGGTGTTGCTTTGTCTGGTACCCACAGAGAGCAGAGCTGTGTAGCACACACTTCTAAAATAAAGGGACCAGGAACTGAGTATTAGTCCATTTGTGTAGGAGCATGATGGATGTCACTGCCACAAGAAAAAGTAGGATATTCTTCCCTAAAGCCATCAGGAAATCATGGCAGGTTTCACTTTTCAGCTTCATCCTCATGTTTGCAGGACCTGTCACTTACAGGTCTAATTTAAACAGCTCCTTGCTTTTTTTTCTTGTATTTTCTGGTCCTTACTTTTAGTCCAACTCAGAAGGCAGCACTTACACATACTCATATGTGCTATTTTGCAGTGACCCTATTAAAAATGGAATAACAAGATGAGCTGGCAGAAGCAAGCAGAAACTACAGTGACTGGGCAATAACATTCTTCTGCCCTGGTGGATACTTGTAAGAAGGGTGAAAGATACAGCTGGCCTTTTAAACTCTTGATTTAGATCTCTTCTGCTTAGGATTTCCTCAGGATCTTTCTTCATTCTGTGCAATGTTTAATGTATGTGATGGTTGGCAAGGAAATACCTTGTTTTATCTTAGTGTTCAGCAAATATCCAAAGGGCTGAATGCTACTCTAATTACAGCCTATTTGCTTCAAACTTCTCTGTGCACCAGCTTTCCTCTGTGACTGCTCTTTATGCCTTGGCATTATCTCAGATGTTATCCCACCCCATTCCTCCTGCTGCTGGTGGATTTGTTACCAGTTCAGTAGGTCAGTGTGAATTTTGCAGGGAGCAGCAGGCCCATGGGCTTGTCTGAGGGGCTCAGCAAACACAGGGCTTTTCCCTGTGGAGCTCGGGGTCTCAAGTGCAAACAGCACTGGGTTTGCAGTGTGGGACAAGGTAACTGAGGATGAGAGGTGAAATATCCTGTCATTATTCTGCTCCAGGGCAAAGCCAGTCTCCATGGCAGAGCTGTGAGCAGAAGGTGCCTAGGGCTATGCAGCCACTTGCGGTGGGGCACTTTCATGTGAAACATGCAGGTGAGAGGGGGCAGCATTTATTTCTGGACATCTTTGGTGGTTAGAGGTACAAGATGGGCCTTCCCTAGACGTGGCAAATACCACATGGGGTTCTGTGTTGAGTTCTGAGTATAGCTTGAATGCAGAAGGAATCACTGTCTGTCCTTTCTCAAATCCATTTAGTCTGCTGTGATGGAATTTGTATCTTTATTGTACTACCTTTGAAAAACCCCAAACAACACCTTTCCCCCAGTATTTAATGTGGTCAAGAGAAAGGGAAAGCTCAGGATAGAGGAACTGCCATGAGGATAGTGGTGTTGTCCCTGCTGCTCTCTGGCACCTTCTTTTAGCTCATGTTCTCATGGGGAAGTGGGAGAGGCAGAGACCACCTTTACTCCAAGTACCTGTCATAGGCTGCTATGGGTGGATTTGATTCCTCAGCACTGCAGCCACCTGTGCTGTGGCAATGCATAATTAAAGACAGGAACATCGTCAGGAGCTGCCTCTTGCTCCCAGCTCAGGATTAATGTCAGAGAGGATTGGATCCTCACTGCTTTCAAGTCATCAGCTCCTGTCAGCTCTCATGGGCATCTTGAGGCTTTGTTGCTTCCTTATGCTTTGAGGCCTTCAGGATTTGAGGAAGAAGCTCAGAAATTATGTCCTTTATCCAAAAGCCTTCTTATCCACAAATTCATTAAATATTATGTTTTTTTTTTTAAAAAAGCTGTCAGGAAAATAATCCCACTGATATGAAGTCTTTAGGCCAAGTGCTAAAATGAAGTAATGATGTGAGCAATACTGAAATGGAGAGTGTGTTGGTTTCCTTGCATAACAGACTTACCTAGGTGTATTAATTTGCTGTTCAGACACTCCTCTCTAGTATGCCCTGGGTGACCTCTTCCCCCAGCTAAGTTGCATTTAACTAAAATGCTTGAAAAGAACATGCAGGGGAGGCAATTTCCTACCAACGCCTCCAACTCAGCACCCCAGAACACATTAGCATCCCACTATTGTTGTTTTCACACACAAATTGCTCCATTTTCCAAGTGTGACAGATTAGCAGACAAAGCATGAAGCTTTTGCTAAAAACAGTGAAAATCATTAAGTAAGATTTGGGGTTAGTTTCTTTCAGGGAAAATCCATGCAAAGCATTATTTAGTATTTTGTAACATTAATCTGCCTTTGTGTACAGGCTGTGGGGCAGGTTTAGCTCCAGGTGCTCTGTGGCTCCTCTTTGGCCACACTTGGCAGCCAGCCCAACCTCTCTGAAGCCCTTACTTGCCCAGGGCTGCTATGGGGTGGAAATTTCATTTTTTCCAGTCAGCTTTATTTTCTAGGCAATTATTTTCTACTTCAGCCTCAGAGTTCTTTGCTTAAATTAAAATAGAAGACATGTTTAAATCTCTTCCACATTTTCCTTTTTAGTCCTGTCCTGCTGTGATTTACTGGATGCTGTAAACCACAAATTTCTAGCTGGGAAACCCATGGCTGAGTTGAAGACAATGATGGCTGAGGTTTTCTGGGGAGGGAGCCAGTCTTGTTTTAGTCCAGCTCATACTTTAAGAGTGCTTGCCACCTTCCGGTTTTGGTAAGGATAACAAGTCTTTAACTGTGGCATACTGAGCAAATCAAGTGTAAAAATGCTGGTCCTGGTCCTAATTCCCCTGAAATAGATGAAAGATTTTCAAGATGTCATAAAGCTGATTGGAGAGTTTTGAAGTGAAAGGGTAGGTTTGGGGTTTTTTCTGGTTTTTTTTTTTTTTTTAGTCAGAATGTAGAAATGACATCTGACAAGAAAGAAATAAAAGAAATCTTTTAAATTAAATACTTCTTTTGATACTATTTGCATTGTTGGAGAATGCCCTTTAACCATTGTGTAAAGCATTCATGAAAGCAAGAAGAATGGACAGCTAATTTTTTAAGGTGAAATAGGTACAAATCCTTCAAAAGGGAAAGAACTTTGAAATTGGAATTTTTTTCCTCACAAAGCTGCTTGCAGATTTTGACCAGTCTCAGACACTTCTATTTGTCTTGTCAGTTGTCAGCACTCAGCCCAATTTCAGCAAGACCATTTAAGAGTATTACATGGGCTGTTTGTGTGAGGGGAGAGTGTGCATCATCTCTAAAAAAAGCCACTTCAAAATTATGGCACTCAGATAATATGAATAGCCCTGCTATCAAAAGTCAAAGCATACCTTAGCCAGCCATCAGCAGTTTAGCTAGATGAAAGCATTCCACAAAACACATGCATTTGTGGAAGATTGGTACATGCTTATTCTAATGGCTGTCACATTTGCTTGGCTTGATGTAATTCATACTTAATTTTAGATGTCACAGTTCTGTCCAAAAAAACCATTTCTACAGAGATCCTAATTGAAGGCACCAGAGTATCTGAAAACATTCCAGCAGTGCATGAAGCAGTGTGACTAGCATATGCATTGGATGGTTCAGTTTGTTCCTCCCCAGCAAGGGACAACAGGCAGTGAAGCAATTCTTTTTGTTGTGCATTTTAATCACACACACAATTATGTTTATATTGAAAAAAGCAGGTCAAAGCCAATGTTCCTCACAGGGAGAGACAAAGGCAGTAAAGTTTCAATGCTGCACAGTTCTTGGCAGCTCCTATAAGGTTTTTGGCAAAAATAAAAATTGGTTGTTTTCTTGGCTCTAACTTGGTCTTGCACATCTTCACACTGCAGCATACTCCTTGTTTGTCTTTGTTAATTAGAGCAGACTTTGCTGTACCCCACCACAGCCTGAAGGATGGCTGCAGTCACAGCAAGGTAAGCAGCACCATTTGTTGGTTATGGCCCACTAAGGACACGTGGGAAGAGAAGGTGAGAACTGGAGGAAAGTTGGCAGGTGTGGAACAGTTCAGTGATGCGGTGCAGAACACCTTGCAGAGGATGGCACATCTCTTTGTGTGCAAGAATCTACAGGCAATGTGTAAAAAGACTGGAAAAATAAACAAAATGAAGTCAGGGCTTTTAGACAGCCCCAACATGGCTTTCGTGCAGAAGAGAAGAGCTGGAGAAAAAAGCTGCCAATTCTTTCTGTCCATCACAGGAAAGCAAAACAGGGTCAGAGCCACTGGGAATAAAGGAAGAACAAGATAAAACAGGTCTGTGAGGCAAAAAGAACTATTTCTGCACCTTTGAATTTTGCAGCCGAAGTTCATTTACTCCCAGGCCTTCACTTGGGACAATGCTGAGTTCCAACAACATCTTGAGAACAAGCAGCCCATATGCCAAGGCACAGTTAGCTGAAGAAGCAGGTGGTTGCTTACCCAGGAGACCAAGTGATGACTGTTCTCAATTTTGCCCTAATTCATCACAAATCACTGCCAGACCCATTTTGGAGCCATGAGGTTTTGTCAGGCTCCCTTCTCTGACCAGTAAACATGTCAGGTTTGTCAAAAGGGGGAGATCCCAGCCAGGCTAATTTATCCCTCTCTCTCTCTCTACCTGGATGAAAAATCAGAGCTGTTCACACCAAGACTCTCTTGACAGAGCCCTAAAATACATGGGGGGCTCAAAGGGAGTGTAGGTTTGAAGAAAATTCCTCCTGCACAGCCTGCTGCTGTGTATGGCAGTGCTGACACCCACGAGAGCTCTGCAACAGTGTGTGTGAACTGGGTTTTTCCCTCACTTTCAGTACATAAATCAGCAGAAATCAGCCTGTTGTGTCTTTGTCCTGGTTGAGCCAATTTTCCTGCCTTCTGTTCAGCCATATGAGAATTACTGATGGGAAACTGTGGCAAACATGTTAAGCAGCTTGTTTGCTACACCTCAAGTTCCATTCATTTCCCAAACCAAAACAGGGGACATTTTTCAATGAATATTTGAGTTGACTGTTAATAACAAATCTATTTGTCCATGTTATAGCCACAAAAGCTATGTTTGAGCCCTCCCTCACTGTGCAGTTTCTAAATTCAGGAATTAATCCTCCTACCCAAAGGAGATCAAATTTTGTGACTGTGACAATAAAAGCTCCCTGCAGACCTGCAAGATCCCAGGTATCTTCCATCACTACCAGAGTCTATCAAATGAAGACTAAGAAACAAATTAATTTGCCAGAAGTAATATTTGTACCAGCATCCAGAGCAATAAGAACAAATACATCTTCTGAAGCTGAATAATCTCTAATAATGACTAAAGTATCTGTGCTTTTGGTAGCATTTTTTTTTACATCCTTAAGATGTTTGATTTCTCAGATTTATCCAGGTAAATCATTTTTGCTCAATATATCCCTCTATAACAACTGTTAGAGTATTGTGGAAAGAAAATTTCATTGCTCTGACTGGTACTAAGTTATACAGTATGTATCTACTCATTATTTGATTGACTAAAATCCAGATTATGAGGACAATATATCTAAGATTCCCTCCTGACAATTGTTTCTTTTTCTTTTTTTTAATACTTAAATAAACTAGTTTCCATGGAAGTTCCTGCCAATACACTTGTTCATTCAGAACTTTGGGCTTTATCCCAACTGGCCACTTATTTTTCAGTCAAAAATGGACAGATGCAGGAGGTCAGGATTTTTTAGGGTCAAGCCATAAAAAAGAAATTTTAGCTTCTAGCTATTTCCATAATGTTGAGCGTGCTTTTCATTTTAAGCACAACTGATCCCACCAGTTCTAGATGACATTTGCAGGAAACAAATTACAAACTGCTGTGGAATCTGTTGGGTTTCTCAGCACATGTGAGGCAACATGAGAGGAGGTACCACAGCATGGTAAAATACCATTCCCATTAAAGGAAGGAACATAGCTGGATTTATCTTGCCACGCATTTGCAGATGAAATGAAAAAGCCTCACATACATTTAAGGCCATTGGATGATGCCAAATCCATGCAAACTTTGCTTGAGATACCTTCTATCTGAAGACTTCTGCCTGCTGTAACATCTCACAGGGGTGAAAGGATGATTCAGTGACAGTGAGTGTAGCCATCAGCCAAAAGCTTCCAGAAGAAATAAAGATCTCTTTCATAGCAGAAGCAACTGTATCTGCAAACTGTACCTGCCTGTATTGCGTTTAACATTGCTACTAAAAGGCTGCACTGCTCTCAAGCACAGGAGTGACAGCACCTGAACTTCTATGTGTGAAGAATAGCTTCTCCTGAACACATCCAAAAGCCTCTGGAACTTCACAGGAACATCCATGCAGGCCCTGAGAAGAGCTGTCTTGAATATAAACACATTGCTTGCATAAAAACTGTATTCATACCTTCCTTTGGACATACATAAGCACAGATGGAGACAAAAACCCCCTACTCTTATATCTGTTTGCCTTTATTGCTATTTTCTTCTGACGGTTGAAAAATTCTGTTCATAGTTCTTCTAAATTAATGAGAACGTTATTACTTCTTTTCCTTTGAAAACAAGTCCAGAACTGATAAACAGGTTGTTTGGCAATTTTTTGTGTGGGGTGTTTGGTTTCTTTATCTTAAATTTAGTTACTTTTCTTTTACAGGAGGGAGGAAAAGATAGTCACTTTTCCCTCACTTAAATCCAAACTTGGATTTTCTTGGCTTTGCAAAATTTTAAAATTTTTTTGGTGACAGCTAAAAAAACCCCAACATTTTTCATCCATCTCTATAGCTGCATGTGCGTCCAAGTGCTTTGCATAACTCCCAGCAATTTACAGGAAGATTAAATTCTTCATGAGCTGACAACTAGAAACCATTATCACCCACCCACCGTGGGGTGGTGTGCTCTGAGCTAACCGTGCCCTGATCCTCCTGACCTGGATGGGTCACGTTGTGAAATATGAGTGAGTCCATGCTGGGAACTGATGCTCAAAAGAATTCTATGAGTTCCATATTTTTACAGACCTTAGGGTGCTTTAGCCAAGTCCTCATACTCAGAGGCATACCAGAGGTTTTAGCATTGCCCAAGAAATTACTGTCGGGCTCATATTTGACCTGGAGTCCTCAAGAGGTAAAGAGGACACCATGGCTCTACACAGTTAATTAGGTGATTAGTAACTTCCACCACTTAAGCAAATATTTCTACTTGTTTACCTCTAGACTATCCCTGGTTTGATAACTTTTCCAGATTAAACAGACTTGCACTGCACACTGTTTTCTACACTGTGACTAGAGAAAATACTGCTCTGAGACAGTCCCTCCAGGCAGGACTTTCTAGTTGCTTCTGAGAATCAAGGTTATATCTCTGTAAAGTGTTTTTCTATGTGATCTGGCTCTACAGGTCAGGATAACTTTAATTTAGAGGTCCTTTGCACAACATAGATCTGTTTTTTGTGTAGATTGTATTGCAGGACTTAACTCACCATACTGCAAAAATTGAGCTTTTACATCCTAAATTCATTCACTGCTTTCTGCTGTTTATTGTGCTCTTTAGGTAAGACAAGAATGATAGAAAGTGAGAGTTGGATTTCAAGAAGTGAAGGTTTTTTTACTTCTCTCTATATCACCTTCAGCTACAACCTACATTGTTGAAAAGGCATTTGTAATATTCTTTAAGAGACTTCCCATGTTATTGAGCAGTTACACTAATTTGTTTCCTGAATATAATTCCTAAATCCTTCTTTGGGATCCCCCTTTTCCAAGATATCATAACATACCATTTTGCAGAAGAGCTCTTTGAAGTGGCTTGAATAGGCTAGATGATAACTAAATGATGTTAGATCCCTGTGCATCATAGTCTTGCCCTTATTTTACTTAAGAGAATACCAGATTTTGTCCATACTTAAAAATTACTTTTTACTTCCCTGATACTCTTTGATGAAACATATACAACAGCATAACCCTCAGGCAGAATCACTCCCTATCTGCCAAGGAACCACCCCTTTTTGCTAATGACTTCCCCTTGATAGATCTCTTTTAGGGGTTTTCAGTCACTTTTTGGCCATACATTGTATTCTTCGTAGGTTCTGAAATTTAATCAAACAGAGACAATTTGATTTCAAACACTTAAAAAAGAGTAACATCATGGATTAACAGAAAGTACAACTGGGGGAAGTAAAGATGATGAAATCTTTCCCACACCCCCCAGACAGGATCAACTGTACCAATACCTCATTCTAAGAATATTACATCTTGAGAGGTACCTTTATCATCCACTTGTGCATTCTTGTCAAAAAACAAATTAGGTTTTGTGTTACAAGACCCCTTTTCTACAGAGCAATGTTGATTGACAGCACATATTTTTCTTCCTTACCCATTACATTTTAAAAAATATCTTCTCGTTTGAAGTGGTCATGTTTGAACCTCTTTTCAAAAGTAGAAATGAAGAATCCTCACTTTGCACTGCAAGAAATTTCATCTACTTCCAACTAGATATGATCAGGCTTTTAATCTTTAGCCACAATTACAGCTTGATTCAAAGATCATTAAAGCCAGCAGGAGTATTTGCAGTTATTTAATAAGCCAGGTCTTTCCTACTTTTTAAAATGTTGAAACTATTGTCAGCTGCTTAACCTGAGGAGAAGTTCCAAATGGGTAAATTTTATTCTACTGGGACAAAATAAGATCTGGAAAAGCTGACAACAAGTGTCTCTTCATATTCAAATGCCAAGACAAAATTGGAGAATTAGATTCCCTCTTAGAGTAACAGCCCACAAAACACCCTTGGCTGCTGTAGAGACAGACATGAGCAGAAAGCAAAGTTTGTTGGTAACAAGACCAAAGCCTCAGACTAAAAAGCATCAGATAAAAAGGATCTAAGAGACAACTGTACACCTCAGATCTTGTTTTCATGGTGCAAGTTCTGTCTCTTAGAGCTATATATCCTAAGGACATTGGACGGTCTCAGAACTTTTCTTGTATTACTTCAGAATAAACCTTCTGAAAACATCTTTGTGTGAAAAGCCAAACACCCTCCCAATATTATTTTTTTAGTCCTCACTGTTTATTACCCATGTTGTGTTGTAAACATGACATATTGCAAAGCAGAGACCTTTACTAATGTTTTGTGTATTTATTTGCTCCCAAAATTAATCTATTTGATCAGATCATCTTTCCCTGAGCAGTTTAAAAGAAAATTAGCCTCCAAGCCCCTGAAGTGACTAACATCTAAAGTATTATTGCCCATTTTCATCTTTCATATGGGGATTTGAAGATCAATGTGTCACAGGCCATAGAAGAGCAGAAAGTAAAATAAGCTTTGAAGGAAAAAAAGCATGTTTTTTTGAGAGGACAATTTTTTGGTAGCTCCTTTTATACCCTTCTTGATTTTTGTTTCATGCTTTTCTTTGCTACTTGAAAATGAATCTGTCTAACCTTGGTTTGATATGATTAGTTAGCATAAGTCAGCCTGTGGGGGAGAGGGGATGAAGAAAAAAGCAATTGCCAAAAATGCTACAAGTTTATTACTGAATCCATAGCTCTTTACAACTTTGGGCTGTGAAGCAATCAATGTAATTTTTCTAACAGAGCTTTTTCAGCTGGCTGGGAGGAGTGTAGGCTTGGTAACTGCAGTGTTTTCTACTTGGAAAATTGGTATTTGCTTAGCTGGGGTTCTCATGGGAGGGTATGACACCCTCTTTGTGTCACAGGACAAGGATCCTTGAAGCTCTGCCAGGGAGCTGGGTGTGCAGCTGTGCAGTCCCTGCTGTGTGCATTTAATAATTAACAGGTAGGTGATTTGCAGTTCTATATGTGGATATTCATGGTAAATGCACTTGTTTAGGCTGCTAAATGGGAGATAAAATATTTCATTTGGTAGCCTGATGAAAACAGCATCTAAATGTTTGTCAAAAGTACAATTCACCCACAGGATCTGCAGAGCAATTCCTCTTCCTTGAGCAGCACCATCAGCTCAAGGCTCTAGAGCTGAAACTTGCTACCCTGAGGACGGTGATCCAAATCCTGGCTGGGACAGGGCTGCCAAGCAGAGAAAGCAGAACAGATGGAGGGCACTTGGGTCTGGCTGCAAGGAGTAAAGCTGGATTTGATGTCCTTATGCCAGCCAGAGTGAGCAGCAGTTGCTGCCACCTGTGTACCCAAATCCCTCCCTGAGCTGCAGATAGCTCTGCCACCACACTGCAAACCACAGAGCAGAGGCTGTGACCACAGTTCCAACACCATCCTGATAAACTGCTGACCTGGAGATGTGCATATTTTGGTTGTGTTTATGGTTAGCCCTCAGCCCTCAAGTTTTTTTTGTATAGTCTAAAGTATAAGCATGAAAAGGAAGATATATTTGCTAAACAAAGATAGGAATCATGGATAGACCTCTCTGCAAGGCAAAAATTATTCTTGTAGAGGCACATTTCTATCAAAACTAATTCAAATTGTTTTATATTTATTTAGACACAAGTAAAATTAAAATTGCAGATAGCTATTTAACTGTTCATCCTGTTCTTTGTGCTTCACTCTGAATTTTCTGTTTCAATTAAACTCCAAAAGCTCAAAAAAAATTAAAATATTCTGGGTTTTTTGTTTCTAATTTTGAATTGGACTAAAGAAATCAAGTTTTTCCTAAAGCATATGACTACGTAGGTTTTTTTAAAAAAGCTTGCAATCCCTTTCATTCAAAACATGCTCATTACTGTTATGAAAGTTATAATGAATACAACTCTATATTGCATATGATTCAAATATGAGAAAAAGTATGTGAATTACAGAAAGTTAAGTGGATGAAAATCCTGTAGCAGATGCATATGGCCTAATTATGCTGAAGAAGTATCACAGAATTATATTAACATACCAGAGAAAAAAAGACTTACATACCCAACTTCCTAAAATAACAGAACTAACTTGGAATCAAAGAAGAAGAAAGCTTCTCTGGGTGAATTATAGGGTTCCCCCTGGCTGCATTGGTCTTTGTTCAAGAATCTTCTCTCTTTCATCTCTCTAGCTGCAAGACCAGGATTATCTAATGATCTGCATCTTTGGTGGCATGAGTGGCTTTCTGAAAGGAGTGTTGTAAGATAGACATAGAAAGACTGGACAAAGTCTGCTCTTATCCCTGAGAAAGCTTGTCTGACTCTTTGAATAACTGTCAAGTCAATATATAGCACAAATAAATTATCTTGTTATATCTTCAGTGAATATCCTTGCAGTAATTCAACTACCTCTCGCTAATGAATAAAAAGAGTATAGATAGGCAGATCTCAATGGATTAAAGCTATCACTGAAGAGTAAGAAAAACAAGTGCTATAATAGCTAAATATTTCATCTACTCTGAATGAATGGCTTTGAAATGATGTCTCACTTGGAAACAGATGTTAGAGAGAAAATGAAGTGCTGGTAAATGTCAACAGAGAATCATCAATACCTTCTTTTTCTTGAACTCACTTTTGCATGACTTACCCCCTACATTTCCTAATTGTCATTACTTATTTGCTAATGCTGATTTTTTGCTGCCTCATAAACACATAACTTTCTTTCAGACCTTGTGGTTGAATTTAAAAAATAACTTTATGTACGATTTGTTTAAAATTCCACCCCTACTTGGTTACTAAATTAGTTAACTACGGATTCAGAGAGATTACAATGCTCCTTCCCAGAATGATGTTTAGCTACTCTCACCTCATTCCAGCCCTCACTGGCTCCAGGACAAAGCCAGGACATTTGCATTGCTTTCCTCTGGGTGAGGCTGACCATGTATCTGTCTCACAGCCCCCGTCTAAGAATCGTCTTTTTTGGCCAAGCACCGTGGTGCTCGTGCAGTGTGATTTGTCACAGCCCTGACAGGGACAGGTGACAACACAGCAGAACCCGCCAGGCCTTTTGGGAAACCAGCCAGATAACAACCTGATTGCCATCCCTGCTGCTGAGAGCAACACAGAGTACCCATGAATGATGGATGTTATCAAATTCAGGCAAGATTTCCTTCCTTGTCTTGTTTTGTTGGTAGTAGAAAGTGCAGTCCCTGAAGGGCGCTAACTTATTATTACAGTCAATTGAGTGTACTGAGTGGCTATGTCTCAAAATACCCATGTGAGAATATATTTTAAGTCTTCTTGGGAGTCAGTAAGTAAACTCTGGCAATGCTGACAAGCCCATGGAGAGCTATTAAATGCAGAAATATACCTCTGGCACAGGAAATCTCTCAACCACAATTTCCTGAGGGTTATGAGAGCATTTTGGGAAAAGGATCATCATACAGTCATCTTGTTTTATGTTTTCTAGGAGGCATCTGCTGTTTGCCATTTCTTGACAGGAGGGGCTGCACTAGGTGGATGCATCATGGAAATCAGAACTACTGATCTCACTCAGTGAAGCTGATGAGACCTTTACTGAGCACCTTGTTGGGAAAAGTCTTCTCTCACAGCTTTCACAAGGGCAAAGTATAATTGCTGAAGTAAAAGATCTAAATAAACTTGTCAAGTATCAGCAGTGATTAGAATTATTCTAGTACTCAGCTCATTCATACACAGCTGGTTTGGCTATCTTCTTACAAAACTGGGGTTTTCTGTTAAACCACTCCTGTTACTTGAACATTTCCCTGAATTGCTCAATTATGGGAAACACAATCTCAGATTTTCTGATTTTGTTGGGTCTGTAGTGTTAGTACATCCTTATGGTTTAGAGCAAGAGCCAGTTCAATTTTTCTCTGTAGTCATTGCTGTAGACAGTGCTCCCCTGTGCTAAGGAAGCAGAGCCTGCCACCTTGGGAAGGGAAACTTGTGTGGCTTTTAGTCTCTGATACAGCAATCCCAGACACAGCCAGAAAGGAAGAGTTTTCCAAGAGATGTGGAGCTATAGGGAAGATCTATCTTCTAGGCAGGAAGACATCTCTCAGGAGAATGGCTGAAGCAATTTGTCCATAGTCAAGAGACTTAAGATCCGTTTTTGTATGGATAATCACAGATGTTTTCAGAGACCGGATTTTGAAACTAGTTTTATTTATTTTACCCACATGGGGTGAATGTGCCAGAAGGAAGGTGGATATTGAATTACAGGACATTCAGAACAGTATAAACATACATATACACACATATATATGAATATATATATGATTATATTTGACCCCTACTGCAATTTTCATGGAGTTTTCATGGAGTTCACAGTCCCTGATCAAATTTTAAACCTACAAACCCAGTATCAGCTAAGGTATCTGGCATGAAATTGAGTTGTTTCTTTAGCAGTGCTCTTGACAATAACAGAAAATAAAAATTCAGACATTCAAGAATACTCAAGCAGTTAAATAATCTTGGAAAAAGCCCCAGATAACGAAGAGCAGACAATAGACTTTGCACATAAAATTTCTACACTGTTTGTGCTTTCCATTTTTTCCAGTCACCCATTGTTTTATCCTCTTACCTGCCACACAAATCCTTCCAGTGAACTTCTACCATGCATAAAACAAGCTCCACATTTTGGACAGCACGATTGTTTGAAGGGGCACTTGACATGCATCACTGTTTTTCATTTCTAAATGTAAATAAAGTCTGGTTACTCCTGGTGCATGGTTTCCATTAAGATTCCTATTCTGATTGCAAATGCAAAATTGGGAAAACAAACCTACTGTTTCCAAGCACTGCCTCTTGCTTCAGCACATGAGCCACTCAAGCACATGAAAACACAGATCAATTGCTTTAGATTCAACATGACTTCCTCCTCCTATATGGGTTTGATTTTTCTTTTTCCCTAATGGGTCTAACAGAGCTGAATACACTCTTTGAGCCATCCCAAAGCAGATGTCTGATTTCTATTTGAAATTTATTTGACTTTGGATGGGAGATGGCTGAGGCTGAAGTTGGTGTGACAGACTGCACTCCTGACCAAGCAATTCCATGAAATATAGATTAAAGCAAGGAAATTCAGGAGTAGAATCAGTGAGAGTTTTCTGAGGCAGATTGTCAGCAGATGTAAATGTTGGTAGGTCACAAAATGTTGGCTGCAAAACTTGTGTGCAGGTGGTGTCAGTAGGCAACAGTGCCCTTGACAACCTGGACACTGCCTTTGCAACAAAACTATTCCCTTAACTGTAAGAGTTCAGTGAGAAGACATCCAAATGTTCATACAAAAAATGAAATGGGTTTATACAGACCTGAATTAGCTTTGATCAATTCAGTACCTCATTTCTGCCCACACTTTCTCCCCAAAAGTCATGTCTCTGTCCCTGTCATGACTCACACACCACCTGGATTTCTGTTCCAGTGTCCCTGAGGTGGTGCCATTGCTGTGTACCTTCCTCCATCATGGATATAAGCTCTAAATATAAAACAACCCTGGGACTGTCCCTGACAGCCAGGACTACTTCCTCATACAAAATTTTAGCTTCAGTTTATCTCCTTGTAAAATGTGGCAAATGGTATTTTTCTTCCTTTATTGAGCTATTTGAGATTTCTGGGGATGAAATATATGACATAAAAGAAAAGCTGTGGATGCCCCATCCCTGGAAGTGTTCAAAGCCAGGTTGGATGGGGCTTTGGGCATCCTGGTCTGGTGGGAGGCGTCCCTGCCCATGGCAGGGGGCTTGGAATGAGGCAATCTCTGAGATCCCTTCCAACCCAAACCATTCTATGACTCTGTAAAGGCCAGGACCTTTCCTTTGTGTGTGTCTTGCCCGTTCTTCCCTTCTCTCTATACAACTGTTTGCCCTTTGTGTGCTCAGTGCTGCAAATTCCTCTCTTACAATCACAAGTCCAAATCAGGTCAGAGACCTCCAAACCCTTGGTCTACCTTTGAGCTATGCTATTTAGTGTTGAATCAGAGCTGAGCATGGATCTGGACAAATTGTTTACTTCTCCTCTTGAAAAAGATGGATTTTTTATGTTTCTATCTTTTGAGCACAATTGCCATGAATTTTACACAGTTAATCTAAAATAGTCACAGGAACTGGAATGACATTTCAGGAAACTTTCCTATTTAATGGCACACTGTGCACAGAGCAAATAACCAGGCCCTCTTCAGTCCCTTTTACAACCCACTCAGGTTACAAGGTTGGCTCACATACAGCTTGCTCTGGGCTGAATCATCCACAGAGCCTGAACTCACAACCCCTGTGACTGCAGTTATAATTTTCTATGACTGGAGCTAAACTACCAGGTTCATTGCCTCAGAGACAGCAAGAACCTTATCAATCTCCTCTGCACTCCAGCCAATGGGAAGGAAAAAAAACCCAAGTGTAACCCAAGGCAGAAAAAGCCCTGGATCTGTTTTGCCAAATGTGTAAGCCTAACCTGTCCATTTTACTGTACAGTCAGCATCAGAAAATCAGAAAACCTTTTCAAAAAGTGCACCTGATTTCTTAAATATTCTACAGGTCCTCCTGTGTTATNGATCTAATTGGTTAATGAATTTAAGCAATTATTACTAGAATCTAATTAAGTAATTACCTTGGCTAAACTATTTCTAGAACACATTCCACATGTGCACAACAACGAGCAGCAACAAGTGAGCTAATAATTTTTTTCATACTCTTTTCTCTGCTTCTCTTACAGCCTTCCCTGGGAAAATGCCTGGGAAAGTCTGTGCCCGCTCTCTGTGGCCAGAGAGCTGCTGCCATACTCCTGTAGACCCAGTCTACAGGTCATGCAAACCTGTGTGATTTATCTCTTTAAATCAAGACAAAACAATGTTTTTCATTTCACAGACAGTGAGAGACAGAACAGGGACCAAAGGATCCTGTGATAAGGGTGTTGTGTCAGCTGAATATTAAAACAGCCACATAAAACCTGAGTGATCTGCTAGCAGCTAAGCAGACATAGGGTAAGCTCTGCAGGAATGCTAAAACCCCACAATTATTTACAAATATATTCCTTGCAAAGGTCACAAAACACTCCAGATTAAATTGTTCACCATTAAAAGTAGTCTCAGCTAGGATGAGTGAGTCAATACTGTGGGGAGAGATTTTTGTCCAAAATTCAACTGATATTTTTTTAGCCAAAATCTGACTTCCAAGTTTTCATTTTGAGTAGCAGAAACCATTAGGGCCTGAGAAAGTGCAGGTCCTCATGGCCAGGCTAGGTACACTTGCACAATGGAGTCCTGACTGCTTGGACTTGGCTGAATTGCATTGTTCAGCAAAAACTCCTTTTTCAGGCATCAGTTATGGTGAGTAGAACTCTCCAACATTCTAGAGAATGTAACTGTTGTGGCATGCACTGAGAGAGCATTATTTAACATTTACTGAAAAGATTTCTTTTTCTTGAGCTCTCCTCTGCAGGGACTCACACACTCACCTGCACTGAAATCTTAGTTGTTTTTTCCACATTTTATGAGCTGGGGGATGGGGCTGAAGTCGCTCTCCAGTAGCTATTCCTCCAGGTCAGGAGTGATTTTGAGACAAAACTCTCAGGGAAGAAACCAAAGTCCTTTGTAGTCACTGTCTTTGCACAGTAATACAACCAACAAGTGGTATTACAACAACATTACACTAAATTTAATGACTTTGCCTTGTTCATCTCTACAGCAGCTAATGAAACATGAATGCAAAGCAAATAGTGTGTTCAGGCTGGTTCAGGATCCACATGTGCTGCATGAATTATTCACACTGTTTTTGTTCACCACTGTCATGCCTCCCCCACCACAGACTGAAGCTCCTCTCCTGGCCTTAGCAAACTCCTCTAAAACTTCCCCTTGCACTGAGGAAAGTTCCATACCTAGAGTGTCAAAAACATAGGAGCCAGGTCACCCAGTAAAAGTGAAATGATAAAATATGAATATGCTCAAGGAAGGAGGGAGAGAAGGGAGGAGCTGGCGAGCTTCCTCCCCACGGGAGTGAAGGTCTTCTCATTTTTTATTTTTCAACAAACCACTGTACCACTGCTCCTTTCTCCCATTTAGCTTATAAATGAGATAGCTGGATAGACTGTGTTGAGCTGCTCTTGAGGCAGAAACTGCCTGTCTGGCATAAGTCAAATTTCCTCAATATCAAGGTGTGCTCATTTATGGTGTTAACATTTAGAACCAACCCAGATTTGCATCAGTATCAACTACCTCCCCCACACCTTTCCTCCAATCTCAGTTGCCAAAAGTACTGTGATAATTGCTGTTTGACCTCTGTTACCCTTTTGCTAGTTTTTGCTTCCAGAAAAAAAAGGATATTCAATTTTTACTTCAAAACAAACATAATCTGTTTTTCAGCATTGACCTGCTGTTTGCCTGTTAGCAAGAGGCAAATATTTGTAGTGATTTGGAAGGCACACAGAAAACAGATTGATAGAGAGTCAATCAGCATGCCAAATACCTTGCTATTTGCTCTCATGAAAGGCTGGTGAATCTGCTTTTTTTTTGGCTTTTTTTTTTTTAATTTTTCCTAGTTTTCTTCCCTATGATTGCCTCACCTACTGGAGAGCTGATCAATTTGTCACAATCTCATTTTCATCTCAATTACTGCAATGAAGGTAGTGTTTCTACTAGCTTATTTTAAAAAAATTTCCAAGGTTTTTAGAGTCATACAGGTTTCAGCCTGACAGACCAAGATGTATATTACATATCACAGCATTGATGCCCATCAGAGAAAAGTTACAGGTAGGTAGCAAGTAAACACATTAATTGACTGAAACGTCCTTGGGCATTTTTAGTCAGGGAAGAAGTAAGAAGTGTGCGTATGATGGGGGTGTGGAATATTTGGGACCCTGCTCCCTCACCAGGATCAAGTCAGAAGGGTACAATTGAGTCTGCATTGGGAGAACTTGAAAAAAGCTACACCTCTCTCTGGACTTATGGAACTCAAAGGTGCAGTAAAGCTGGCTAGAGGAATGGGAGATAAAGCTTGAGTGATGGGAAGCCATCAAGGTTTTATGCCCTTGTCCTGTGTGTGGGGGTACTGCCATATATTCTGCCCTGAAGTGAGCTTTCCTGCCAACTCCAGCAGTCTCTGCTCACTTATTTCTTCATACTTTTGCATCTTAATCTGCTGCTGATTGTGTGCTAGTCCCTCTGCTGGCTCTGTATCTGTCAGGCATTGCAGGTGTGCCATGATATCTCAGCCTTGCACTACCCTGCCTTCTCTCAAGCTCTCTCCCAAGGCATTGTAACAGGCTGCAAAAAAGTGGTGGGATTGAAATGAAATCATCTTCCCGGGAAGTTTTCAGAAAGTGCAAGGATGTGGCCTGTTTGGGGACGTGGTTTAGTGGTGAACACAACAGTGGTGGGTTAATGGACTTATCTTAAGAGTTCTCTTCCAACAAAAATCTTTGACTCTAAGACACAAAGGGTAAGACAAGACACAATTCTGATTGTAGCTTTATACTGCTTCTCTGGTTCTTGGGATGTTTCAGTGCAGTTCAAAATGTGAAGATTTAGCAGATGGACTTGGAAGAAGGGAAAATAACCTGTCCTGCTAATCCTCCTTTCCCCTAGACTGTACATTCACTGCATTTTTCCTTATTATCATATCAAGCTTCAAAGTAGAGCCAGAGAGACCAGAAAGCAGCACACAATCATCTGCTCCAGGTGTTCCATTCCTGCCTTCTCAGCTGTTATTGTTCCTCCATGCAGGCAGCATAAAGAAAGTGACATGTTTATTAGCTCACATTCAGCTGTGCCTGACTGAGATCTACACTATAGTGAAAGAGCTTTTTGCAGTCATTTCACTTTCAGTGAAGGATGCTGTTTTAATTGTCATAGTCAGTCTTTTGTCAAATGTTTCTGTGTTGCTGAAGAACCCAGGGTAGCACAGTAGCTGTTACTGCAGGATTAATGAAAGGCATATTCTGTTTACACAAAACTGACACTGAGTTAAGTGACTTCATAGAAAAAGAGAATCTTGGCTAATAAGTGCCTAAGGACTGAAGGCAAGGAAGTCAAAACTGCGAGAACCCAGGGCCTGTCTTATAAGGAATTTTATTTTTAGGCAGGAAATCTTTTACTCTGTTATGACCATAATAGTTGCTCTTCTCAATCATTTTAATGAAGACATGTAATAGTGGCACTGTTTTAATTATTTTACAATAGTACTTAAGAAATGGAATGGAGTTTCACATGGAAGTTGGTTAATTACCCAGATCCATCACAGATAATTTATATAGTACAGCCCAGTATAATCATCCTTAAGTCAAGAGATATTTTCCATCAAATTCAAAGTTGTTTAGACTAGACCTAATGTCTTCAGATTCAAGCCCTAATTCTTATTTCTTCACTTACCTTGATGGTGAGGGAGGCAGAAACAGAGAAAACAAAGAGCTAATAAAGCTTATTTGACACAGATTTAAAATATGGGAAAATGGCAAGGAATCTTATCTAGAAAGCAATTGTTCTATTAAGTCTTTCTCTCCAATGATGTGTTAAGATCCTAATGCATCAGTCCTATGAAAGTCTAATCACTGGTTCTCATCAAGAAAAGTACTTAAGCACTTTCTTAACTTTGTCTGTGAATGCTCCTGGCAGATGTCCTAAAACATGACTGAGCTGAAAGCAGAATGTTCAGCAACTAAAAGGTACTGTCCTATTTAATGCTGTTACTGATACAAGAGAGAGACTTCAAATTAATTCTAAAGTGTTACCTAAAAAGAAGTAGAAATAATTAATTGCTTTGATGCAATCAATTCCAGGAGGAAACACTTGGCAAGGGCAAAGATGCATTGGCAAGTCCACTGCAGCTTAAGAATAAATGCCCACTTTATTCTTATATAATTATCTGGCAAATGAGCCCTCAAAGCAAGCTCTAGGCATTTCAAAGACTTGAGAAAAACTAGGAGGAGCCATAAGGGTTTTGGTGGAAGTCAGGTGTGGGAGAGGAAGGGAGGCCAGAAAGGTCTCTTTGTCCTGGGACAGATCATTGCCTCTTTCTGGCTCTCTCCTTCTGTGACTGGAGCAGCTGGCTCTGCCAGCACAGGCAGAACTGTTGCCTGATTTGTCTTCTGTCTCCAGCTAATTATGTAGCTCATCACTTTTGCAAAATGATCTACAGGAGAGGGAGAGGACAGCCTCAGTAGTGAGAGGAGTGGATCAAAACCTACGTGCTGCCAACACAGTTTTTCAGCTGTTCTGAGTCAAGCAAACCCCTGGAAATACAGGGAGGTTCTAAAAAACAACTGTATCAAATGCAACAAGTGTCTTAAACAGAGGCATTCAAAAATAATCCTCACTTTGATGTGAGGAAAAATTTCTATCTCTTCCCCTCTTTCACCAGCTTTTTCTCCTGTTCCTGCCATACACTTTATTGTGGGAGGAAAAAAACCCTACTCACATGTGTCAATTACTGCAAGATTGGGCTTTGATTCTCAATATTTCAGATTGCACATTGTGCAAGCAATCCAAAATGAGAATCAGGCAAATTCTCACAGCTCCCCTCTCACCCATCAGCAGCTGACATCAGATATCACTTCTAGAGGTAATTAGCACTCATCAGGGGTAGATCAAAGTGGGAAGCCAGGCTAGGGTTATGTAAACTGTCTAGATGTCTCCACACAATAGTAAGTCCTATCAGTTGGAGAGAAAATTGTGACAGGAAGCTGGGAGGTGGGAGAGCAGGGAGCAGCTAAGGGAGCACCCAGGCTTCCACCACCAAGGCTCTGCTGGGGGTTGAAACCAGATCAGCAGTGACATGAAATCACATCTGGTAGCTCTGATTCACAGCAATCAATGCTTCAAACACCCCAAACTCTCAAAGGACAGCTGGCAAACCCTACATAAAACACTGTCTCCAGAGCTGTTTTTCTCAACATCCAAGTTAAAGTGATAAAGATGTGGAGGTCTCCTAGAGATGATTATTAGGTACAGGCAGCAGGGCTGAGAGAGATCCCTGTGCAGGCATGGTGAAAATTCACACTACTGATGGGAAAGGTGTGACTTTCTATGCATACTCGCTCCCTTAAACCTTACCTGTAACAAATCCATATTTTTCATGTGGAAAAATGAAAATGAAAAAGAGTAGACCAGGAACTATGTCTATTGTACTAATTTTGACATGAATTGAAAACATTTTATATATTCATAATTACAAAAGGTAGAGTTAAATAGCAAATTCTTTAATTAAGAAGCCAGGTGTGATGTGATCATCCAGTTTGCCTTCCATGCAGGACAGTGTAAAAAGGCTGAATTTATTTCTGTTTGAACTAGAACACCTTCATCAGTACATTTCAAGCTCCTCTGTAGTTTGCTTACAACACACATCTGCCTGTTTTTCATACATGGGAGTGTTCTAGTATCATAGCAAAAACTAAACTAATAAATACACCTGTAAATAGACATGATACTCCTTTAAATCAATTGAATAAAAAATGTATTACAGAACTTTCAGTTTCTTGTCAAGCTTCTATTGTATGATTTGGGGAGAAAAATGGAGATCAAGTCAGAATTTACTCCATTATAGACTCATAGAATGCCTGAACCTCTGGAGATGATCTAATCCAACCCCACTGCTAAAGCAGATTCACCCAGGGCAGGCTGCACAGGATCAAGTCCTGGAGGGATTTTGAATATCTCCAGAGAAGGAGACTCCACAGCCTCTCTGACCAGCCTGTTCCAGTAAAGAAACTTTTCCTCATATTAATTTACTCCTGAAACTATTACTTTACATTCACCACAGAAAATCTGATCACCCCAAGGGATTTGATGTTAAAGAATTTGTGTATTAGAGCCAGACAGTGTAGGACTTTTATCAAAAATGGAAGATATGATTACTTGGATTTTTTATTTTTTCTTTCCAAAGGGCACAATTATGCATTTATAATACAGGATATTTGCTCACCTATTTCTAGAACAGTCTGGCTGCCCTGACAAAGTACCATTTGACCTCTTTCCTGGCTTTCTTTCCATAAGTAAATATCCCATAATATTTGACACTGTTTCCAAAACATTGCCCCAGTACATTAGATTAAATTATTCCTAGATGCAAGCTTCTAGAGTTCCTTTTATAGATACCTACTTACATGAAGAAAACTTTCGGTATGTACTAGTGTCATAGAGCAACTAGGGAGGAAAAAAATTATTAATTGTATAAAGTTCACTCCTGAAAGGCAGCTGAAGAACTCCTGCCTTTTGGTTATTGATTGAATTCTCAGGGATGGCTGAAGCAGAGACAGGAATGAATTAAGACACCCATTTGATAGATAATATATTTTCCAATTTTCTACAGCAGCATGAAAGTCCAGATGTGTCTGAGACCCTTCCTGGTTCTAGGGAAAGAAAAGGAAAACAAACCAGCAACATCCTTTTCTGTGACCTATTTCTTTTCCTAAAAAGACTGCAGTGATTCACACCAAACACCCATCTACCACAACAGTCTTCATAAATCATCCTTATAATCACAAGTCAAGTGACTCTGTGGTTTCATTCACTGAAAAGAGGTTTATAAAGATTTGCTTAGTAAAGCAGTGATCAGGAGAGATAATTCCTCTGTCCTTGCAATTGTTCATCTTTGTTTCCCTGTACCAGCTCAGATTTCCCTGAACCTCATCCTTTGATGTATTCAGGGAATTCAGGATGGCTTCATGTTCAATTATTGCTTAAATCTTAAACTATTCTTAAAACAACACTGCACCAAACAATCCCAATAGGGTTTGCACTCTGCAAATGAGGGGTGCTGTCAGAATACACTCTCCTGTGTTAGGTGCCCTCATGGCAATCCATTGTCCGGCATATCTGACTCTTATGAGGCAAGAAATGTGTTAGGCTGTTAATTTCAAGAAAAAATTATTTGGACAAAGTCAGGTAGAAAAGGAAAAAAATAAAGAACAGGAAAAGTGAGGGAGCTTTTGTAATCAACTGATTCAAGGAAAGGAATAAGCACAGTATTTTGTTTAAAAGCAATTCCAGGTGCTGTAGCTTATAAGTAAAATGATGAGTGAAGGGAGCAGAAGCTGTCTGAGTGTAGTCTATATGTTCACTTTTTTTTTTCATATCTTTCAGCACAGGCACAGTGCATCTGTGTGCTTTGAACTGGTCAGATGTCCCTCTGACACTATACATTAAATAATGAAAACTCACAGGACACCGAAAGCCAACCTCTGGCAACAACTTTCTCCCAAATATGACTTGATTGGAAGGGATAAAAAAATGTCCTTTGAACCTGCCCTTTCATTAAAATTTGACTTTAAATACCATAGACATTTTCATAAAAATTAATAAAATCTCTGCTCAATGGAATGTGGTTTGGTTTTATTTTAAATTTCAAATGTTACCTACTTTGTTCTTGTTTTTTATGAGAAGTTAGAAGGAAAAAGACAAGGAAATATGCAAAACTACCACAGAAACTGATTATAGAATAGTTTTCAGAAGAAAAAGTAATTTTTCAACCAGTTTTACAAATCAAAACACCACTGACTACAATCAAACTTTCCACCACATCTAAGAGTCTAGCCAAAAAGCTGCAGATACCACTGCTTTCCTTCATACTTGTCTAATACAGTCCCAGTATCTCTGCAACAAACTGAAGTGTCTACACCCAAGTTTATATGCATTTTACACAGTGCCTTGGTACAAAGGTCAAAACATGGTGGGTTTGGATCACAAATTCTGAAATGACTGCAGCATAATGCTTGGTTCATTAAAAGAGCTTAATATCTAGACTGATGATAACTTATGACTTTAGTTTTTTCATCTACCTAGAATTGTCAAGAATCCAGTCTACTTCTAATGCCAAGAAACCATTCCATAGGATCTCAGCCCAAAATTCATGAATTAAGTACAGTTGTTTAACCTAGTTACAAGATTTCTCCAGAAAAGCACATCTTTGGTCAATGGGACACCGTTTAATAGCTTCCAATATACATTCATGGACAGCTTATTCCTCCCACTCATCACTTCCCACACACTCATCTTGCATTGTAGTTTTTCTAAACTTTAGTGGCTCCTGTCTTTGGTATTCTCTTCAATCTCTAATGCACTTACTGGCAGCAACCACGTCACTATCCCCATCTCCATTTGCTCAACAAAACAAGCCAAACTTTTACAGATCTCCACGACAGAGTCTCTATTTTCCTATTTTCAGAAATAGCTCTCTCTGCCTCTTTTACCCTGGATTCATCTTTCTGAACCCCAGTAACTGGGTCTTGTGCTGCCTTGTATTTGCAGGTGGTTTGCAAGGGACTGATCACGTGTAGGTCAGTCTCTCTTCATCCTCTTTGGAGGAGTTTCTGCCACAGGAAACAACTTACTCTGGCTTTCTCAGCAAAAAAGACCAGGTCATTTATATATATATTATTATGTATCTATTTATGCTCATATAAATAAATAGATAATCAAACAATCCCACCACAACAACTCAACCATGACCACAAATGCATCCTTTTTTTTTTCTTTTTGACATAGCCAACAGCACAGGAAAGTGGTGAGGGCATTGTTGATTCCATGTTATGTAAGTATGAATGTAAGTGTGTATGATCCAATGGATCCATTTCTTAAGAACACTAATTTATTATACTCCATGATCATCAAGACAAATTGAAATTTGAAGCACACGGAGTTTTGGGTGTAAGCCTGACATGCACTGGCTTTCACCATGTGTCCCACCTGCTGTATCAAAAACCAATGACAACACTACAACAAGCAAAAAAAAATTTCCCTGGCCTGACTGCTCTTGAAATGTGGTTATTTAATTTAACCTATTTCAAAGGCTGATACTGAACCAGAGTATTGTAGCAGGCTGAATTTCAGTCATTCATGATTGCATTGCTCTGTATCCCTGAGGATAGATGTGAAAATTTTTATTGACATTCTAGGCAGTCATGAAGAATTGTACTCTGAAATATAGTGCAGGCATTTACCTGATTTCTCATCTGTCAGGAAAAGCTCTGCTCTGCTGTCCACTGACACGTGTAAGCAAGGCAGGGCTGTTGAGGAACATACAATGGTGGGCAGTGCTGATACAACTCTTTTTTTGAAACTCCATTATTTACTCTCTCTTTTCTTTAAAAAAACCAACAAAACTGGCTAGAGGGTAACCATGGTGAAGATGAGCCTCTCAGTGTGAGCTGAAGATAGAAGTTGTAATGTTTTTTGTGTGTCTGCCAAGGGCTGGGCAGGAACTCTATGAGTGAACTGCATCATTTGTTCCAATGATGTGTTAACTCAGATACCCAGGGATAACAATTTATTGTGACAGCCTCATTTTTCTCTCATATTATAGTCTCTTTCATGCAGATTCTCTCATCTTACCCTTCAGTTCTCTGTGTGCCTTCCCAGCCAGCAAGCAATGCCTCCCAGCAGTCCATCTCCCTCTGTTCCGCACTCCTGGGGTGGGAACCATTTCCATACTGCCATGCCAACTGCTAAGACACTCCAGGCTGGCTGTGCTCTTGCATGACACCCCTGCCATCACACCAAATGTACAGTCTCAACTGAGACATCAGCATGTGGCAAGTCTGTGTTTGCTCTTGAGGCAATGTTTTGGTTTAGGGCAGATAAAACATTGCAGCCGAGAAGCAAAGGCTGTCAGTCCCCCTCACACCTCAACCTAGAGTGTGAAGGTCCTGACCTCTCCACCACAAAGTCAGATGTGAGTTAAAACCCTTTTCAGCAAGGCTTTGTTGAACTCTGAGCACAATGATGGATGCACAGACACTCCTGGGGTCCCAGGTAGAAGCCTGTCCTGAACAACTTGCAGGCACCAGGGAAAACTTCCTCATCAGTTTGTCAGATGTGGCTGACTGCACAAGTGCTACCACTGAAAAGTCAAACAAAATAATTTCATTTAATGCTAAGGGTGTTTTAGGCTGGGCTGATTACCCCAGTATAAGGCACAAATATCTGAGACTGAATTAACCAATGTTCGGTCTGGAATGCCAACTAGCAGATGAGTGGCTAGCTTCAGTCTGTTGATCTTTGTGGGTTTTTAAAATTTGTTTGTTCATTATTTTCTGGGCATCTGTGGGTCTTACTGAGTAGGCGAATACATCTATTATGGCTTGGAGAAGAGTAAAACAAGTTAAAATAAAAGGATTTCACTACCGTTTAAATCAGCTGTATTTTGTCTCTGCAGCCTGCCAAGATGCAAAAGGCCATTTGCTGAGCACTGGACATCATGGAAAGATGGCAAGAAGTTCCACCTGTTCTACATCTAGAAATTTGTTACAGGTATGAAAACAGCTCAGACATGGCCACATCAGGGAATGACACTTTTATGGGCTCAGGATGGTACCAACATAATTTGGCAGATGTATTTTGTCACTTTTACAGACAAATGCAGGTTGTATCCATGCAGTGTCCTTGGGGAAGATGTCGCTCACGAGGGAAATAAAGGAATTTGTTTAAATAAACCTCACCATGGAGTACCTGGAAGATATAGACAAAGCCCTAGACATAACAGCCAAGCCTAGAGAGATCAGTGTGAACTTTGTGCTTCTCACTGGTGGGGAACCAAGGAGAAGTCAAGAAGCCAGGACAGCTCTGCTTTATGACTCTGCATGACTACCCTGAGGAGTTTGGGGGAGCAATGTTTGCAATCAGGTGGAGTGCTCCTGATGTGTCTCCCAAAGACTTCTGCTGGGTAGCCTGTGCAGAGTTCTACCTCTTTTTTTTCCTATGACAACACTGTATTTCTTCTCAGTGGTAAAAATGGGAATACGTATTTTTAATACACTTTTTTTTTCTCCTTGGCAGATACAGATTGAGAAATGCAGAAGAGCAAATAAAACCCTTTAAGGCAAATGGCTTTTAGAAAGGCCACACTCCCCTCACTAATTGTTTAGTATTTTCTCAAGGTCAAGCAAAGGGCTTGAATCAATAATAAGTTGCACACAACAAGCTAGACAGGTTAAGGAGACTTAGAATGCTTGTCAAAATACATGACATTAATTAACATTATGAAAACAAAATAATAGTAGTACCCCATAAAAACTGCATTAAAAAGGAGATAGAATAACACAGGTCACGTTAACTTACTGCACAAGGGAAAGGAGGGGGTAGCATTTTTTTCTGGTGAGAGTTTGGAAACTATGTAGTTCAGAGTCTATAAGGAGACCTCAAATATAGATCAGAGGTCTCAGGTGGTACTGGGGGACTCAGATGAAGTTCAGCTGAGAAATGGTGGGTGTTATGTAGATGTTAGGTCCAGCTGGCCTAAGTGCAGTTGCACTTCTTGTGATTTTATCCTTTGGTGTGAAAAAAAAGAAGGAAGAAAGGAAAAGAAAGACAGAAAGAAGAAAATATAAGCACAAAGTAAGGAAGAAAGAGGAAAGAGAAATAAGCAAAGCATAAGAGATTCATCCTCACCAGACCTATGCCTTCCTTTTTTTTTTTTTTTCTGTCAGTAATGGATGATCATGAACAAGCCAGAAGAAAGGAAACAAGAAGGGAAAGAGAAAGAGGGAGAAACTGTACCTTCAAGGGGTACGAGGTTGCTGCTGTTGTGTGTTCTACCATCTGTGCCATTGATACCCTGAGTACTTTACTCCACACTGAGGAAAAGGACCAGTAACAAAAGCTGCCCTTGGCCACACCAGAATTCAATCCAGCCTGTGCTGGAGTGACCCCTTTTTGTGATCCACTGCTATGACCTTGCTGCTGATTTATGGCTTCTTGCCTGAGACAGTGCAAAGAGTCATAAAAAGTTTTTGCTTTTTTTCTTTTGAATTCTATACTGCTGCCATCAATAGCTCCTCTTTGGATGTGCTCTACAAGCCTGTGAAATAAAACAACACCCAGGTGTCTTGACCCTTCTATTATTTTCTCTTCCACTATCTTTTTGTGCCATGTAGGAACCATAAAAGAATAAAAACTCAGCAAACTCTCCTACCAGTTCATGATGCACTCTAAGTACATTTTTATAGCAAATTTAATGTTAATGAGCACCAATTACTCTTGGAAATCATCATAAAAGGCATAAAAAGGCTGATACTGTATATTTGATATACTCTGGAGGCTATCTCCAAAATGGAAGTGCAATTTTGAGAGACATCCACAATTACTGTGGGATGGTAATTTCTGAGTACATGGTGCATTTGTGGTTTGGGCATGCATCACATTTATGGGCCAGACCAATAGTCATCTTTGAGAGGATGGAATTTGCACCCTTCTGTAACAATAAAAATAATTTTACTGAGAAGATGCCTTCAGATTTCCTCTCTTTGTTACTGTAAAATACTGTCATTAAATGTATAGGAGATAATCAGCCTTTCTTCTCTATTTCTCAGTTGTACAGACAAGACTTCTTTCAGAAAAAAATTGAAGTGAATAAGCAAGGCAGAGAAATTGTTCATAGTTCTATGAAATTATATTAATTATAAAAATAACAGCAATAGTAATACTACTATTAATAACTCAGCAACCATAATTTCTAGCCAGTAATTCACACTACAGCTAAGTTAATAGGACTTCTCAGGGTTGTAAGAACCTGCTGAGCCCATAAGCATCTAAGTAACTTAATGCATTCATGGGTTCTTGGGAAAAAACTTGAGGTTCACCAGGCTCCTCAGTGAGCTTTGTGTTCCTATAAAAAAACCCCAAATTTCTGTGATCAGCAGAGTATAACCTTCTCTATATATAATCGTGGTTAGGCAACTGATAAATCCTACTAAACTGCAGGTATTCTGGACAGAATATTCTGTCATGCTATGAGGGGTCCAAAGAGGTTATGGCCATCTTTAAAGATGTGTGTTCCAAAAAAGGTGCTCCCATTTTTTTCCCCCTCTTGTAATACTGGAAGTATGTCTTGGGGCTTTTCTGAACAAATGCAATATGGAAATGCTGAAGAACCTAGCTCAAGTACTTTCTAAAACATCTGTCACTATGATTGAGCTTTATTTTCATGTCTGAATTTTCAGCCTGAACTGTGGCTTGAATCATTCATATACCAGTACTCTTAGAAGAACTAAATTGTGTTCAGAAGTTTTTGCATCATATTTGGAATTCCATGAGACTCTTTGAACATGTGACTCCAAGAATTAAATTTTTCGGCTGTGTATGTCAATAAATGATGTCTCTCTCCTGTTTCTTTCAAAGGAAGACATCTCTCAGAATGAGAGGAATTAGGAGCTGGATTTCCATTCAAACTCGTGTGGGCTCCTTGTATTGCCCTGAATCTCAGAAATAAAGTTAAATAGATGGGGAAAGGCTATGCTGGCATGGTTGCAGCTTGGGAAGCCATGCTGAGCTACTTTTGAACTGCTGATACTACTGGAGACAGAGCAACAAGATTTAGTATGAGAGGGAATGGGTATTGCAGCATCAGCTTGGGTTGAACCTCAAGGTAAAAAATTCCCTTTCCTTTGCATACCTGGCTATCCTAATGCAATTACCTGTATAGCACTCCTGCAAGGTCAGCAGGTGCTATTAGTCTTGGCAACAAACTGTCTGCCAGGACAACCTTTCCATGGAAAATCTGTGCTTAATTCTGAGTGCTGGAAGCCTGGGCAGACAGTGTACCATGGATGGGAAGGATGAACCCTTTGGAGTGACTGCAGGGTGAGTGGCTTCCCTCACCCCCAGCACATTGTAATTTCCCATGAGTCATTTGGAAGATATTAACAGTCACCTAAGCCAATCCAAAAATAACATTTGTTTCTCCTGCTGAAACTAGTGACATTTAACTGTAGAGAAGAAATGTAAATATAGTTGAAATATCTCCACATCTGAAAAGCTCCTTTAATATCCACAAGTAGCTGCCAGATTTGTCAAATAATAAATCAAAGTCACTTCTCTCCGAATAGGAAAATGGCAACCAATAAATCTCTGGACCAACCATTACCAGGCACAAGCAGGTTGTGTTTGGGAAGGATTCCATCAAACAGAACATGGCCAGCAAAATCCAGCTCCATGTTCTGCAAGAGGCTTGCTTTGCACCTTTCTGTACCAAAGCAAGTTTTCCTGTGACTTTCCTTCATGCCACAGAAGGCTTCTGTCAGGACAATGCAGTTCTTTCCACCACCCTGAGGAACTCAGCAGATCATTACAAAACTGTAAGGTGTCAAAAACCTGCAGCCCTCTACGAATCTAGCCTATGAATATTTATGTTCATTGTTATTTGTGATTCTCGTTACAAATATTTTAATTGCATAATTTGCAAAATTCATGTTTTCATGGACTATAAATAAAAGTAATTATATTATTAACTGCCTTTTTTTTAAGGCAAGAACTTATTTATAAAGCACAAGCTCAGCCACTTATGTTTCATTTTCATCTTAATTTTTATTTTCATGAGATCCTATTCTGCAAAAAGGGTTAGATTGCAATCTGTCTGGATTTGTCTCAAATCTAACCCTTCTTCATGTCTCAAATCTAACCCTTCTTCATCTACTTCACATCCATTGCTCACTGTAATGCCACAACCTTGGCAGTGATTGTACCATCAAGATAACAAGGTTCTGTCTGTCCCATAACAAATGCAGGCTAGGAAGGTAACACAATACCCAGGAAGTAAGAATTAATCTTTTAAATCCAAATATATTGCTGATATCAGGGCTTTCTCTTGAATGCTCATAAGCACTGAGGCAAGTTGGATTCTTCAAGGTTTAGGGTCAGCCCTCTTACAGTTTCCTCTGTGCAGCTTTGGGAATATGTCATTCTTCAGGACCAGACATTTTTCAAGTTGTTTAAAAAAAACTATTGGTATTTTCTTAGGAGGTAAAGTTTTCAGTCTGTAATTAGACTTTGTAAAAAAAGCAAACCCAAAATTGATCTCATGAAAGAAAACGTACCACTGACTTCAGACAATGAATCTGCATTGATGCTTTTCACAGATTGCTTTTCACACCCACAAAGAGGAAAACCATGCATTTATCAGATTTCACTGCCCTTCATAGTTCTTCTGTGAAAAGTCTTGCTTTCTCTTATAAAGAAGTGTTATGGACATTCTACCAGTTACTGACACAATCTACAAGAAGCAAAAATTCCAGAAATGTTCTCCACGATGTGCTTGGTTTTTCATTGGTTTAGTCCTTTTCTACTAATGAGATAGGGAAATAGAGCCTAGAAATCTCTTGGGATTAGGGGAAGTGTATGCTGGAATTAATATTGTCTATGAAAAGGTATCCAGTGCACACTATCTATGAAAGAGCAGCAGCTTTTTGCCCTCCAGTTGAAACTGGATAATGAAAAGGAAACCGAAATTGATGTTCTTCTGACAAGAGCTGTTGAGATCCAGTTTTCAGTCATCTCTGCCTTAACAAAACCACACTCAGGAGGCTACTTTGGCTTCACTGCAGCTTTAATTAAACACACCTCTCAGTTTTGCTTTTAGTGAGCAAATGCTCACATCAGTGAAACCACAAACCAAGACTGGCATTAGTTGACCATGTCAGTAAGACATCCAATAGCAGGACTCCCAGATGTAATGGGCAGGTTTCAGCTTGCCAAAGTCAGTAGCCAGATTCTCAGAAGCTTTTGGCACATGGGATGCAAAGCTGTTGAGTACCTGAGGGAGAGCAAAGAGCCTGTGAAAGTCTGGCTCCTGTTGGGCAGAGAGACTGAGCTAGAGAATGGCCCTTCCAGGCACATTGAAACTTGTCCTGTTGCTGCTAGCTCTGGGCATGTTCAGCGGGTAATCAGTGTGTTCTGGCACTGTGGCTGTCAAATCAGCACCTCTCCTGGGTTCTGAAGTGGCACACACACAACCAAAACAACACAGGTAGAGATACACACACAAACAAAAATTTTCTTGTCCCTGGGATGTTTTACCAGCACTTTCAAGCTTAAGAAAAATTGCCCTTCATTCTGCACAGTCCCTAGTCTGACACCTCACAGCTTCCTGCTGAGCTGCACAACTCTCAGCACTTAGCAGTGTTTTTATCACCATTTGACAATTGTGAGCTCATGGAGTTAAACACTCCTAACTTGGCTCTCAACTCCAGCTGCCCTCTGCACTTGGCCAAGGCTCCTGTAAGAATGCCAACACAATCAGCTGGGGACAGACAAGAACTAGTCTGCCTTTTCAGGAAGAACTTTTCAGAGTTCCAACATTTCCTATCTGTAGTGAAATACAGAATTTTGCTAAATATATACAGAAAGATATATATATCTACACATACACACACATACTAGAAGGAAATTGTGTCTGGTTTGAGAACAATTCCTGGTTCTTGAATTTTCTGACTTCTATCATAGCTCCTCACACAACAGTTTTTGTTATTTACATTCCCATTTAATTGGGTCTAGGACATGACTGCTGAAATTACAGATAACCTTGCCTATCTAAAGCACTGATTTAGATTTGGAATTGTTTAATCATTGCTTTAAAATGTTCACAATAATTTGATTTTCAGAAGCCTATTAAGAACAAGTATTAGACTGGAAGAGCAAAGAGTAAAATTATATTGCCTGTAGGACAGACAGAAGTCATTTTTCTGAAAAAATAGGATAAAATAAGGTAACATTAAAGAAACTGCTATGGATTAGCTGTGCTGAACAGTCAGAAAACTAATGTCTGAGTTCTTGGCAGGCTGACCATCCAGAGCTAGAGACTGAGACTCAGCCCAGGACACAGAGGACAGAGGTACCTGTCTCCTATTTCCCTCCATGGAAGAACAATCAATAAAAATTATCACATTTCTATCACAATCCTGGAAACAAAGGATTGATGAAGAAAAATGATTGAGTATCTGATCTAAAGCTAGTCTCAGTTACAAGAGTGTCAAAATTCATCAGTTTCAGCAGATCAGGTCTTCAAGGTTGTTTTCTACTGATTGATGTCTCACTGTCGTTTCAGATGTTGCCAAATAGCATAAGTACTAATTAATTCCCAGGGAAAAACCAGATTGAATGGACAGTGTACCAGACCCTTGTGCATCCTGATCAGCCTCTCCTTAGAACACATAATTAGCTAAAAGTATTTTTGACTTCTCCTTGAGGCTGCACAAGCATTTTTCTTTTCATAGGTCATATCTGAAAGAGCCTCCAGAGAAAGTGTGATACTGGCTTTAAAGTATTTTTTAAAAAGATTTGGCTCAAATAGAACAAATATAGCCAAGACAACAGGAATAATACTCTCTGCATTGCCCCATAAATATTAAGTTCAAAATGTAATATGTGTCAATTAAGGGTGATTTGTGCTGTAGACCAGTATACAATAGACCAGACAATGGAATGAGATCAGTGCCATATTTTAAAACATAACATCCAAACAGCCATCATACAGCAAAGCCTTATAGCATTCCTGAACTCAAATTAATATAAAACCATGCTTAAGAAATATATAGATTATATGGTTCTCCTGACAATTCCAGCCAGGACTATTTACATCTGCCTTGTTGTGTTTTTCTGTTCCGTTTGTTATTTCTATTCCTGAAGTACAGGGCAAACATCTAATCTCCTGGAAGCCAAAGACAAAACTTGGTGATTTATTTTTCTTGTTGGCCATAAAATCAATAAAAGAAATTAAGAAAATAATACATTCAGGGCAGGCATCAAAAATTCATCTTTTGCTATAGTCATTGGGGAACTTGTAAGAAAAAATTTTGTATGACCCATGATCATTTTATACAGACATTGACAGAAAGATAAGTAAGTCATTTAATGTTAATTGTATCGTCAAAATTGGCTTGCCTTTTTTTTATTTGTTTGTTTTGTTAGTTTTTTTTTTGGTTTTTTATTCAGGACATAACCGGGTGTAAAAACCACACCTGGAAGAGAAAAATCTCAGCATCGCTTCCAGTGAGATTAAATGAAAATAATTGCAAGACTGTCTGCCAAAAAAAGAGGTTCAGACGTCCTTAGACATATTGATATGAAACCTGAAAAGTTACATTGGCTCACTAGCTGAAACAATAGTGTTTTTAATGTGGAAGTTGAAATGCAGAAGAATCTATCTAGAAATACTTGAATTTGAAATATATATCTAATATGAAATCTAAACATACTTTCTTAAAATCAGATTAACACAATGATAAAGAAAACCTCCTATGTCTTGATTGTTTATCTCTGAAATCCTCCTCTGAGGACTACATAACATTTAAGATGACAAGCTTTTGCCAAATTAAATCTCTTTGACTCAATAAAAGAGAAACAGGACAAAAATTGATGGCCCTTGTTTTTTAGGCATCCAAACCCTGTGTTCTGAAGGTCCTTTCTGACCTTTGATTTATGCTGTCGCCTCTGGTTCAGGTGAAGGACTGAATAAGAAAGAATTCGGGGTTTTTTTTTTTTTCCCCTTATAGAAGAAAGAGATTAAAAACTGCAAGGATTAAGGATTTCATTAGGGTCCATAAGCAGATGTTTGATTTCTGGAATTATATTCACAGGCATAGCTGTGAATATAATTCCAGAATTCTTCACAGGCAGAGCTGCTTAAAAGCAATCCTTTCACTCAGTCCCCTGGTTTCTTTTGTCAGGTGTCTAAATCTACTCTTCTGCAGCAGACATTGGCTGCTCTGCCTTTACTGGAAGCTAAGCAAGCAAGGTAGTAAACGTTTCAATATCCCTGGCTATTCCCAAGGAGATACAATTTATTTTTGCTATTCAGGCCAGCAGTCCAGGCATTTCTACGCCTTTCCACTCTCCACTGTACTCATTTTGGACAAATTATTACCATGTATTTTTGCCTTTGGTTGTCCACTTCACAACTAGAAAATATATTGTGTATTTTTGACAAGCACTTGGAATTCTACTGAGTAAATAACCAAAACAAGCTATCAAACAAAAAAAAAAAAACCAAAAAAAAAAAAAAAAAACAAAAAAAAAAAAAANAAAAAAAACAAAACAAAAAAACCCGAAAAGCCCAAAGCAACAGAAAACTCTCATTAAGAGAGTTTGCTATGATTCATTATCTGACCTCCAAGATGTGAATTACCAGTCACAGGAAATAAATGTTAAATGGCACCTTCAGTGTTCAGAGACAGAATTTCAGGAAGCTTGATTTACTGATGACTAAAACAAGACCAAAAGATTTTAACCTCTGATTAAAAGAAATACATTTTTTTAAGGGAAAAGGCTCTGCATCTATTAATAATCCCTGCTAGCATCCATGACTCAAGAGGAAGCATTTAATTTTGCCTTCTTTTCTGCTATTTTTCTTCTATTTTTGAATGATGCCGAGAGGGTGGAAGTTATTCCACCGAGCAAATTTCAGCCAATAAACTGACAGTGAAGTGAATGAGGCTCTCTACATGACAACTCCTTCTCCCTGTGTAATCACCAGAGAAGTCTATCCATAAATGACCCTTGGTTTCCATTTAAAAGCCTATCATCTCAGTAGGAAAAGTCTTCTAAAGCCTTCTGACTTAGAGAGAAAAAGCTCTGCTAGCTGGCCTAAGGGCAATTTCTTCCTTCTGTTTACCTCTTTGAGAGGCAGCAGCACAAATACTGTCTAGAAAGTCCTGCTCATAAAATGGATGGGGGGGGGGAATGGGGAAGGAACAAAATAATAAGAGATCTGGAGCTGAGGCAGAGAGAAAATCAGGGTATTGTATCCTTTAGTGCAAGCAGCATGTGTGTCAAGAAGGGCATGATTAAGATTTAACCCATGACCCACCTCACTACAACCTCTATTATTTTTGTGAGGCCATACCCATGCAACTTTCCCTTACACTACAATTTACTTTATGAAAGCTCTTTGTCATAAGAGGCATTGCAGGATCCCATGGAAAGCTGGTGATCATCATCATGGTAGTTTGCCTCTAACTTTTCGTAATTCTTCCAAGCTAACATAACCCATTAAAATAAAACTCAGTTCTGGTCTGGATCAATCTTACAGCATGGACTAGACTAGTATGTGCAAGGCAGTCTGCTCCCTGCACAAGAATAAAAGGACTGACTTTTCCTCCTCTGTGGAAAATGATCCTCCACAACAGCTGCAGCCAGCATCCTCAACACCTCCACAGAGAGCAGCAATCATTTAGGACTCTTACTTGGTGTATGTGACACAGACCCCATCATGAGGGATCACATGGTCTCAGTGAAAAGTCTCCATTGACAGCAAAAGATGTTTAAATGATATTCAGGAGAGGTCAAGCCTCTGGGCAGCTTCCTTGCCTGGGCAATTCAGCAGAATAAAACAAAGGTCAGTTTTGTTTTCCTTTTGAGCTCCTAGTGCTGATAAAGCCTGAGCAGAAGAGCTCCTGAAGCCTGGGAAGGTTGCAGTGGCCAAAGTTGTCTCCATCAGCAACCTCCCACAGAGGGAGTTGCCAACAGCAGGCTCACATTGCTGCTCCCAATTGACAGCACCATGGAACTGCTAATGCCTTTCCCTCTGGAAGAGACCTCATCTGTCACACACGGGCACAGCAATGCTGAGAGAACATCCTGATGGCAAGGAACCAAAACGTCCCTTTCATGCCTTGAGGTGCCTGCCTGTGTCTCTGTTCTCTCACCACACCTCTTCACAAACTCACACAAAGCCTCTCATTCCCCATCCCCATCCCCTCCTTCTGGCCTCTTCATGGAGACAACAACAGCTGAGAGCCTCCCCTCCCCATCCCAAGCTTCTAGCCTCCCTCCAGCAGGCTTTTACACCTCCACTAGCATGCCAGAGACAACCAAAACCCTAGTGAAACTCCTTAAATACCACACTCCATGGCAGGGCTGCAGTTGCATTTCTAGGAAGCTGCAGATTTCCTTAAAGATGCTTATAAGCCTTGGTTTACCTGACATAACATAGCTCAGCTGAAGATAAATGATTTTGTAGAACTGCAATCTGGCTAATCACTGGCAAGTGAGAGACTCACTGGGCTGCCTGACTTGTACAGAAAAATCAAGGTCAATGTATTTCTAGATTTTTCTAGAACAACAGCCTTGAGCCCAGCACCACTCACTCTCAGACAAAGCTCAGTATGGCATCTGAGACTTGACAAAGTCTCAGCAAAGATGCACAAATAATTTGTAGTAATTACAGGTGGCTCATGCAGAGCCATGAGAAGAAGCCTCCCTTGAGTCAACTTACACTTAAGTTGGATTTCTTCCAAGAAGATATTTGACTTAGTTTTTTTTAAAATCAGAGCCAAAAAAGGAATTTAAAAAGCTTTTAATCACTGTAAGAATCCCATTTAATCAGACTACTGAGTTTGTTTCTTTAGCACTGATGAATTAACCTAATCACAGTGTGATTTAGCTAAGAGTTTTGATACTGTAATATTACAAGTTTTTCTGTTAGTTGCCTGCATTTGTGTCTGTTACAAACCTTGCTTACAGAAAAAGGTAGATAAGAGAGGTCTTAAAAGCAACCCCTGACCAAATTAATGAATTTCCACGTTCAGACCCTGCTATTCTTATTTTCCAAATGAGCATATTTAAATAATTAATATGAACCATCCTATGATACAGGTGATTCTAGTTATGCAAACTGAAACCAAGTAAACAAATCCAGTGTTTTCTAAGTGAACCAGATATTTAAAAGGTAAAGGAAGGTAAGAATCTGAAGTAGCTAGGGTCATAACTTACATTGCTTGTGTTGCCATCATATTCTCCACTTTTTCCCCCCCTCCCTGGGGAATTCATTCAGACATTGGACTCACAGCTTTTTGTCTGGCTACTTTGAAATGTACAAGCTAATGAAATTCAGCCTACTGCTGAATCTGGGAAAAACCCACAATCACAGTTAAGACAAACTGGTTAATGCAAAGTCAGATGCAACAACAAGATTGGAACAAGTTTAAACTCACAGCCCAGTGGAGTCATGGCCAGAGAATTTTTCTGCAACCATATGGTATCTGCCATGAGAATGTCAAGAAATATTGTTCTTAGCCACATAGCTGTCTGAGGGATGGCAGATGGAGGAAGCAGCACATGTGCCAGCATGTCTAATTAGCTCAGAGGCTTTTAATTCCTTTGTTGTTTTTAAATGCCACTCTATCAATATCTGATCCAATGACCATGGAAGTGGAGGGGAGTTTCTCCACTGACTCTGGTAGGTGCTGGCCTCAAACCCACACACTTTATGTAAGGAAGTATTTGGCTGCTGGCTTGTTGCAGAATTGTTTGCAGGACACAGGGAAGAGAAATGAATGGATCAAAGGCAAGATGGAAATGAGGCTACTTTTGAGCATTAAATACTCAGGGATTTACTGTGAGTCTGTAGTAAAGTGGACATTTCACCCTAAATCCAGATTTGGAATGGTTTTGTGTGTGCTTATATCAATAGAAAAACACCCTGAAGGCTGATTGCCTTTTCTTTTTCTTTCTCTCAGAATAAGATTTATTTTTTTCTCCTAGTTAAAGCTCTGCTGCTTTTTCTATTCCCAAGATGTTTTCTCATCACCATCCCATGCTCTAGCACAATGACATGCTGCAAGACATCAATGCTAGGGATCCCACTTCCCCAAGGGTGGATTGATGTCACATCAGCTGCTCGGCTGGGTCCAGTTGCTGTACTTCATCCCATGCCAAATTTCCCTGTCATAGGAAAAACAAGGCATACAGCAGAGGGACAGTCACTCACCCCCTGTAGGGGCTCCAAAAACTTCAAGAGCAGAGTTTCTTCTGCATAAGGGAATCTCTTGCAATGCTGAATCATGGCATGACAGAAGGATTCAGGCTGGCTGGGCAAAGAGAAAATTTTCCTTTGCTTTGGGAAGGAGCTGGCAGACTGCAGAAAACCTCTGCTCCAGAGCAGCACTGACCTTGTTAATGGTGCCTGCTCATGCTGGGCTGGGAGATCCTCTCATTTTGTTTATCTGCCAAGGGGAGCCAAGCTGATAGCTGCTGCCCAGACAATGCAGAGTGACCAGTCACGTGTTCAGTCCAGTATCAGGACTGGCCTGAGCTAATCCATGGAGAGGGGTCAGTGACTGACCATGACCTGGGCTTGGATTACACATTCCTCAAACAAACCCCCCAGGGGTGGCTGAGGAGAGGAAATATTTCCATTTCTACCTCATCCACACGAAGGTACAGGTACATGGGTGATGACAGCACTCAGAAAAGGCAAAATAGAGCTCAGCACTAGATTTGTAATCCAGTCCTAAACATCATCATTCTGCATCTTGGGGCATCTGACTCAGCTTGGAGTGGCATTGAAAATAAAATCAGGTCCTGTGTCTGTGAGCCAGCCAGGTTTAGAGAGGCATAGTTTGAATAACTGCACTTTTTCACTGCTGTGTGCTTGGGCATATCTTGATGTTAGACAAAGGAGGAACATTTCCAGTAAAGCAGCCTGCTTTTGTTCCATCTCCCCTCTGAGGTTTAAAGTCTTTTCAAGACTGTCCAGACCTTGATTTGCACTTCACAAGGCAAGACCAGAATGAATATGGTCTGAAACTATCTCTCAGAGAGAAAGAAAGATGTCATTCAGACTCTGAAAATACAGTTTTTATGAAGACAGGAAAAAAAAACCAAACTACCTATAGAGCAGAGGGTTTGCTCACAAATGTACATTGCTGCTCATTCTTATGACAGGCACACAACTAAGTTTGGAAAGGTTTAGTCACAACTTCTACACAAGAATATGGTCAGGATCTCTGTCCAGGCAGACACACGGTTTTTGGTGGCTGTGATTTTTTTTTCCTATGGAAAAAGATTTTTCTTTTGTGGACATTATTTCTGTAGCACACAGATGCCTTCACACATATCTGGACTGGCAACTGTGCTGGGCATTATATAGCTCTTCCTCTAACCCCCTTGCTCCAGTTCATTTGTTTCTGCTTTAGAATTATTGCCTAATGGGAAGTTAGATCTTTAAACACTGAGTTTTGAATTGAAATCTTACTGACTGCTGGTTTTGGCCTGAGTTTGTTTCACTTGAGGACTCTGCATTGAAAAAAATGCATAGGAAGCTTCATACTCTACAAAGAGCTCTCCTCTGTTCTTGTACTTTTAAAGTATTTTTTAAATCTCTACAGCAACCCTTTCAGGAAGCTTCCTAAACTATAACCAAAAAAAAAAAAAAAAAAATCAGTCCTAATCTTGCATGGGCTGATAAAGGACAATTTTGTGTTTTGATATGGTTCATGAGGAACTGTAGTCAAAACTAAAGACATTTTCCTTCCCTCCTCATATAAATAAACATAGCCAACTAAACACATTTCCCCAGTGTAACTAATCTCTAAACTCTGAGATGGAATTTCTCATTTTTTCTGACTTGATATTCAAAATTGTATAGTGTAAACTTTAAAAAAGATTTTATATGAAGAACATACATCATTTCCCAACAATGATTTAAGTTCTTTTTAAATTGACTTGCTGGTTTTGCTCAACATTTTCTGCTCCACAGTTTTAACCACATTCATAATCCACTCAGCATATGGCAAAATCTAAGAAAATTCAGTCAGAGAACCATTAGAGTAAGTGGAATGAGACACACTGCCTATTTAGCCTTATATATTGCTTGCAGGGATTGCTTTTGCTTCCAGGGAAAGAAGTTTTACTTAGCATGTAGATCTTCAATTATTAAGTGTAATGACTCAGAAGAAAATGTTATTTTCTGTCCCCTGGAGATAAGTAGCTTATGACTTCAAGCACAATGGTAAACATCCCAAAGCTTGAATTCTGGATAGCAGTATTATTTCTACAACTTTGCAAGTTAATACAGAATTCCTACTTGTTTAGCAAACCCCAGTACTGTGTGCATTGAGATGTGAAGTGATTGGCAAACAAAGCCAAGGAAAAAGGAAAAAAAAAATATCAAATTATGGAAGCACCTCACTACAGGACTGAGAAGAAACACTTATTTTCCTTTAATCACAGTTAGAAGACAGGCCAGTCCTCACCAACAGATATAATCCAAAGGTTGGTATTGAAGCATTTGACTCAGATGGGAGGTAGTATTCCAAGGGATTTTGTTAGTTACAGGGTTGAGCCCCTGCATTTGTTGCAGCTGTGTGTGAGATCAGACCCTGCAGGTCCACAGAAAGCCCAGTCTAGAGAGCACTCCATGCTACCAACCACCAAGCCTCCTAAGAACCCTTCTGAAAAACTGAAACATGATTGAACTGTGGAGCAGATGGGAAAGATCAGTTTCCCACTTAAAATGAGAAGTACCTGTACTCTTGAGGTTGAATTCATCAGCACTTGTATTAAATTTTATGTTTCATTTTCCCCTAAGTAAGTAGACAACAAACTTTCTGAAAAAAACCTGCCATCTATAATAGAAGCTGCCCTGCCCATAAAAAAATTATTATGAAAAACAAAACTAGAAAAGTTTCATCACTCTATTCTTGACTTCACACTGCATTACCAAAAATTGATCTGTGCATAATTAAGAGCTTCCTTTAGCTAATCTGCTTCATCTTGACCTTTGAAGGAATTTATTATACAGGGAATACTCTTGCATTTCAGATAATTCACTACAAGCTCTCTGATAACATAATGCAGCTGATAACACAATGAAACTGTTAAGAAATCTGTTTAATACCAAAAAGAAAAACCATGATATTTTAATATTAGAAAGTTCTGTGAGAGCCAGCAAAGACAATAAGTTATCTGTTGGATAGGAAGACTTCAGATCTTAAAAATATTAAACATCAGCTCCAGATACATCACTCAGTTCCTTTGGCAGCAAAGTAGGGGTCTCTCATCCATAAAAGCAAATGAGTTATGGAAGTGATCAATGCAATGCAGTCCTAATGTGGCAGGTATCCAGATCAAGTTCTGTGTACAAAGATCCATGAGGTCACCAGTGCCCAACAGTGCACCATCCCCTCAACAGTGGGCCATGGGGGAAATTTTCAATAATTTCATTCAGAAAGCACACTGGTAATAAACTTACTGCATATCAGGAACGTTATATATCTTTCATGCTACTTTGAAAATACTGTTTTGTTATGAAATTTTTGTTTACTATTCAACAAACAAACAGCATCTGACTACATCAGAACCACGAGCAATAAGCAATAAATCACAGCAGCAGTCAGGATAACAGAATTGTTGAAGAAAGATGGCATCTGTGCTGCAAAGGGACATATTGCCAGATGCCATCTCCTCAGGAGATGTTCTGGAACAGCACGAAGTGAATTATGAAAGGCATCAAAGCTTATCAACTTGGGTTGATCATGGACAGACCAAGTATTTCAGAAAGGGCTGTAAGGTTTGGAGAAGAGGTTGTGGAAATGACACCATGCTCTGAGGCTTCTTCAAAAGCACAAGAAGCCAAAGCACAGGGAACATGGTTGCCACAGCAATGCACTGAGCCTCACTACAGGTTCTGCAGGTCCTGGACCACAATCCACAACTCTTTCAATGTGTTGATTCTGAGCTACAACAACACTTAAAGCCAGAGACTTCAGGGATTCTAACCCAAGCGTACCACTACAGAAACACAGATACAGGTATCCAAACATATCTCTTTTGACAGTTGTATATGAAGACACATCAACATCTGCCATAAAAATATAGAGGAAGCATCCCACTGCTGGCTTAAACACTGGGGCCAGGCCCAGGCTGGAAGATCTGCACAGACAGGAATTACAGGTCTCCAACACAGGGAGGATACCCTGTTTCACCCTAAGGATAAAAGGCTGAGAGGCAGATTAATGTCTTTTGGGACACACAGAGAGGTGGACGTGTTGACCACACGGTGTTGCTAGTGGAGAAGCATATTTTGTGACCTGGGCTTAAAGAAAAATTGCAAAATGAGCAGTTACTTCTGATGTGATTAGAATAAAAATTACTATACAGGAGTGTCGAGTCTGAGTATGATCTAGCTGGGGAAAGCACAAAAGATTCTTAAAATCAGAGAATATCCTGAGTTGGAAGGGACCCACAAGGGTCATAGAGCTCAACTGCCTGCCCTGCACAGGATCATCCCCAGAATCACACCACGTGCCTGAGAGCATTCTCCAAACACTTCTTGAGCTCTGTCAGGCTGGTGCTGTGACCACTGCCCTGGGGAGCTCTTCCCAACCACCCTCTGGGGGAAAAACCTTTCCCTTTTATCCAGCGTAAATCCCTGACACAGCTTCACACCCTGTCAGCAGACACCAGAGCGATCAGTGTCTGACCCTCCCCATCGTGAAGAAGCTGTAGGGTGCTAAGAGGTCTCACCCCAGTCTCCAGTTTAGGCTGAACAAGCCAAGTGACCTCAGCTGTTCCTTGTATGGTTTCTTCTCTAGACCCCTCATCACCTTCACAACTCTCCTTTGGATGCTTTCTAAGAGCTTTATATCTTTCATATATTATGGTGCCCAAAACTTACTATAGCCCAACACTCAATCATACTCTGAAGAAATACTGTTATCTATGTCTTTTGTCCTAGAAATAAAAACCAAGCCCAAACCAACAAAATATTAAAGGCCTGTATACCATCATGGAGATCTGAACAACAGAAAACAATCTCTGCTTAGGATGCAAATGAGGTATTAGATAATAGTAGGAGGGAAAACAGTAGGTGTACTGCATAGCTTGGAAATAAAAACACATCAAAAGAATATTTCTAGTTCTTCCCATTTTGGAGGGAAATTAATGTTTTCTTAATCATGTGCATTGTGGTGGAGCAGAAGTTGCCTTACAGTGCAGGAAACATTCTTCAAGGGAAAAATGGATTCGAAAGACCAAGGAATGAAGAAGAAAAAGCTAACAACAAAAACCAAAGCAAATCCTGAACAGAGCCTTAATTATACATGTTGAATAAGATGCTCACTGGCTGCTTTTGTTTAACATAATTTTAAGGCAAAGTCCTTTAAGCACTGTGGAGAGAATGTAGGTGATAAATCAGGCTGCTCATTAACTGCTGTAATTCTGAAATATTTTGCATTTCCTGTTCAGGTCCTGGTTTAGGTTTTTTTTTTGTGTGTGTGTTAGTGATTAACCTCTGGAAGGAAAATGGAAGGGGCTAAATGGATAATCCCAATTAAATATGACAAAAAACATTTGTCAGCCTAACAGTACATATTTTCTCTCCCTTTCCTTGGGCAGTCCATAGTTGATCTCTGCAGGAAGAAACCCTCCAGAAAATCACCCGGGCATCAACAGTTTTGATTTGAGAAAGATGAGTACAGCTGTACAAAGGGCTTGCCTGCTTTACAGACAGGCTGCAAGGAGTTTGACAGGGTTCTGAAGGCAGTATTAAAAGCACCACGATGGCCACATCCCTGTGAAACATCCCATTACTTGGGATAAAGAACATGTTCTATATTTTGAGGGAAAATGTTCTTTGACACTGTACATGAACACAGCTTCTGGCCATGGAAATATGATGTTCTTTTCCTCTCAAAAACCCCCCTCCCTCAACCCCAACACTATTTCCTGCACAGACACATCTGATTCTGTTTGATGGCAAGGTGACTTGCAATAGTTGAGCTTTCAAGATCTATTTTAGTTCTACTTTTCCAGTTTTTGTCTGGTAAAGAAGATCAGGATGTAAGTTAGCTCATCAGTATGAAATTCAAATAATTATCTGGTGTTCATCACAAACCCCCTGGAAATGAAAAGCCAAACAGACTCTTGACATTTATGTAGGTCTCTCCCTGCCTAATTGCAATGAAAAGATATTTGTATGAATTTGATTTCTTTCTGGCTTAAATCTCTCTTGGATTCATATTCAGGGGATTTTGTATTAGATCTTAATATCTAAAAAAAAAAAAAATATTGTGATGGTGTTTGATTTTTATCATCAGTTTTTATGACATGGTTGTCATGTTCCTCTGATATACTTCACCTCTGTGAGCTCATTCAAGGGCACAGGGGCAGACCCCAGTCTAAGCATAGAAGTGATGTTTATGGCTACACACAGATTAAAGCTAAATGTCAAAGTACAGAAGGAGGCATTGTAAAGGGTAAGTATTAAAAACTAATAACCCAGTAAAAAAGTGCTTGGAGCAGGTGAACAGTTTCACTGAAATTCCCTTTGTATCAAATTGTAGACTTTTGCCCTTTGCTCCATGTGGGAGGGGGTGGGAAGAAATAAATCAGAAAATACTTGAGAGAAAAAAATGCAGAGATTTCTCAATTTTATTGTAACCAATACATTCTCATATCTTAAATCTAGCTCAGTGTTCTTTCCACTCAGTTACCAGTGAATACAACAAGCAAGAAAATATTCCTATGTGTACCGCAGAAAATATCAATAAGAAAATAGTTGGTTTTTTCCAGACAACAGCACTTTAAGTGATATTTTTTGGGACAGTCTGAATCTGGGCACAAAAAAACCCAGAAGACAGGATTCTAATGAGGATTCATTTGCTTTGTGGTAAAGAGAAGCAGAGAAAAACCAAGGGCAATAAGACAATGGTAAAGGGCTCAAAAGAGAAATGGGCAGGAGGTAGAGCAAGAGAGGGATGCAGACAAAGCAGCAGAGAAGTGCTGGTCTACTAATCAAACCACAAACAGAAGGTGAAATCTGTATCCAGTGAAACCAAAATTTTCAATTACTTCTAAGACCTATTGATTGAAGAACGCTTGGACAGCCCATTATTCCTCAAACATCCCCAAACACCTCCCATTATAATTCTCCCATTGAACAGAAACTTTTCAGAAGTGAAGTCCTAGTCATATATTCCCTCCATACAGCTTCACATCTTCCAGCCATACAGCTCTCCACAGGAGCTACTAAAGCAGGTAAAGAGTCTACATCCAGCACCTAAAGAGCCAAGGAAAGGGGCTGATAGCCCCAACATGACACTGCTCTCTGTCTCTGCTGAGCACCTGCTCTCAGCATGCCAGACAAGGGAACCCTGCTGTCAAAAAACTTGCCTGGCTCCAAGGAAAGATTCTATTCATTGCACTGGCACAGGATTTCCCTGGTATTTCCAGCAACTAACTTGGTCTCCTTATCTTATTTTTCCTCATCTGGAAGAGCGGGTCAGTAATTTCAGTTTTATTTATTTTGCCTATTCTGATTAAAAGTCCAAGACAAGCATTCTTTCCTTCACTGCACTTAACTCAAACCATGTAAAATTCAGAACATGTTTTTTCTGAACTTTGAGGCATTTTTCAGCTTTTCACTGCAGACATAAGGGCTGAGAGCTTGATGGGGTTTTTTTGAAAGACAGGTCATATAGGGCTTTTAGGGTCACCTCTCTAAAGAGGCAGCCAGTATTACGTTGTCAATAATAAACCCACCACAATTTTGCTGTGTTTACAAACACGTGAATTTTATCCACTTTGAAGCTTGTAGATGCTATTTTAAAGTTACTAGAAAACCCTAAACTTCAGATTTTCAAAGGGTAGCTCCTGGACCTCTGCATCTCCCTCTTCTCATCTCACCATCACTCTACTACAAAAACAACCTGCACAGAGCTAAGCTTCAAGCACAAAAACAGTGCTTTGATCCAAGAGATTCTGAAGTAGAAACATTCTTGTTATTTTATCTACAGACCTCTACCAAAGAGGAATGTTTTCCCTCTGCCTTCTGGTGTTCAATGGAAATCATCCAAATAGAATGAAGTCCCATGAGATCTTGAGCACATGATAGGATGGACTCACTGTGACTGCTATGAAAAATACAAACAGTGGGATTATATTAATTTTCCCCAAGGCAAAGGAGAGGTCATTCCAAATTTACCAGGATACAAGAACACAGATAAACAGGTTTTGTAAAAGTTACTGAAGTGTTATGAAAAGGATTTGTTGGCATCAAGAAACCCCATCTGCACTTACTGGAGGGTTGTATCATGTCCTTAGATCTATTCTACGCTACAAATCTTCCAGATGAGCTGGTCAAGATGAAAGTTAAGATGAAGACTGAGGGGTAAGGGGTAAATATTCTAATTAGTTATGTCCAGAATTAACCTAACTGGATCCTTTAATTTTTCTTACCATAAATTCTAGTAGAGGCCACAGCTATTTCCAGGCAAGCAGACTTTGTCTCAACCTGGTGCACCTCTGAATTCTGAGAGTTGTAAAGTCACACTGTTAAACACCACAGCCAGATTTAATGACAATAGAAGACACTTTGTGGAAAGCTCTGTGCTGCTGCAGCCAATGGAGAGAAACTGAGATTCCTGGATAGCATTGCTTTTTATGTCAAGCTAGTAGAAATTTAAATGATCATTTGGAGGTGCCTACCTAGCTCCATCTTCACTTCAGACAGAGGCAAGAACAACAGTTACAACCTGATTTCTAAGTGCAACATTTAAACTGAACGGGATCCTAAGTTTTGTACTCTCCCTGACTCATCTTGCAGGCAACATCTCCTTACTGAATTTTGCCACTGAGGTGCCTGGAACCATATTTTTTTCTATAATAAATGAAAAATTATAAAGTAATATATTATCTGACTACAGCAGCGTTTCCTTTCAGCGCTTGATGCATTTTTTTTAACTCTTATGTAGTACCAGGGATTATGACACAGGAATCCTTCCAGGTAATAAATTGCAGATGTTTATTTGCTATGCATGAATGTAGAAAACACAGCTTCATATTCTTGGTTTGAACCATAGAGTTAGAAGTTTCTTGCTTTCCAAGTGAGTTGAGATATTCTGTGTGAAGAGACAGCTTGAGGAGAAACTAAAAGTCTTTCAGTACCTAAAGGGGCCACATGAAATGGAGAAGGGCTTTTTAAAAGGACACAGGGTGATAGGAAAAGGTGTCTTTAACACTGAAAGAGGGTAGGTTTAGATCAGCTATTAGGAAGAAATTCTTTGCTATGATTGTGGTGAGGCCCTGGCACAGGTTGCCCAGAGAAGCTGTGGATGCCCTATTCCTGCAAGTGTTCAATGACAGGCTGGATGAGGCTCTGAGCAGCCCGGTCTAGTTGGAAGTCTCCCTGCCTGTAGCAGGGGAGTTGGAACAAGATGATCTTCGCGGTCCCTTCTAATCCAAACCATTCTGTGATTCTATGATCTCTTGTGTTTGAGTGAAAAACTCCATCCAAGGTCAAGTTGGGAAAAAACCCAAAACCAACACAAAACATTTTCTTACAAAACCCCCAGAACACTAAGACATTCCTAACCAATTCCAGCTTTAATGGCATCTCTTGACCTTTTGTGTCAACTGACTGGCTCCATTGTGACTTTAGCTGTGTGAAAGGTCTTTAGGATTCAGATAGGTCAACCAGCTCAGAATGCCCCATGTGGAGAGGAAACTTAGAATAGCACAAAGGCATTCCTGCAAAATTAATCACTGATCCTTTTGCACATATTCCCCATCAAAACCACTAGTTTTAATAGTGACTTTTGGTGGGAAAGATATTTGTCCTTTTATCTCCAGAGTTAACTCATTTCACAAATAGTAACAAATAATAGCACTTGATGCTCAACTCAGCACTAGAGCAAGGAACTTGCCCTTTTTATCCACAAAATAGACAGGAATTCACAGTCAATGTTATAACTTTTCGTATATTACGAGTCACAGATTTATGAATGAAGACAGTTTGGATAAGCTGAATAATAACCTTTGCAGGATATAGCAGAATAAATTTACAACACAACTGCCACTTTTACAGGTGAACTGTCACTTTTTATGATGGAGGATAGGATGCACTCAGACAGAATTCTGTAGATTCCCATGTTCATGTATCTTTTTTAATGGAGTGTCGTAATAATAAAAAAAAAGTAAATCTGCCTGTAAAGTTGTCACTTGGAATGCTATTACTTTAGAGGGTGCAGTGCAGAGGGAAGAAAGCCCTCCACCATAGAGCTGTTTCAAAACTTCTGTGATAACAATTATTGGGGCCAAACGTTATTGTTACTTTGTTACTTTGTTCTCTGTCACTGTTGGTAACCCTTTCCCCCCTTCCCAGCCTGTGCTGTTCAACACTAAATCTTTCCCCAAAGGGATCTGCAGAACCAAACTTGCTCTCTGCTGCTCTTATTTTGAGAAACAAATAATACCATCTCACCCATTTCCAGTGCCCAAAATGCTTCAGTACAGCCAGATGTATCTGCCAAAAGAACCTTTCAAACTACATGCCTCTAAGTCTACAGTTGACTATTAAAAAGTAGTAAAGAGCCCAGTTTTATTCTCTAATTGATCTTGTTTAGAAAAATACATTTTAGCTCATACACTTACTGCTTTGACTTTTTTCTGTAGAAGTATCACATATGGATATAAGGAAGGCAGGATTTTGGCCTCTATTTCAACTGAAGTTTCATTCCAAAGAGTGGTGTCAGAAGCTGAAGTCCAGAACTACTCTTATTCCTAAGCTTACCCATTCTTCATAAATGGCTTGAAATAAAGTTAAGTGTTTTTATTCCTGTATTAATTTAAAGGTTGATGTATCAAAATATTTGCATTACTTTTTTAATAGATATAATAATAAAAACTGGTCTAAAAATAAGAGGTCCTATGACATTTTTGTACTAGGCCATTTTGATCATTAAGATGTTATGCTTCTTGCATTGCTGAAATGATACAAAAATAATAATAAAACCCCCAACGCAGTTTGCCAAGTTTTAATTACAAGATTATAGGACTGGAATTCTTAATTTTATTTGCTGCTAGATTTAGCAAGTAAGTGGCTATCTAAGCTTCCTTTCCCAAGCTCTGTTCTGCTATGTAACACACTGTTCCATGATTCCATCTTTTGACTTTATGTCAACAGCCAGGAATGTATGAAAACCAAGAGCTATGGAAGGTTTTGTGCTGACTTCAGAAAAAAAACACATACATGGATAACTGGACACCAATCCCAAAATTAAAGAACTTAATTAAGTCTTCCAAATCTAGGGTTTCTTTTTTATATATAAAATGCTGAAAGGAAGATTGTCTCCAAGACACTGATTGAGTCTTTTGTTTGCATGAAGCACTATTCATTATCTAGCTCAGCCTTAGAACATATAGTTTTAACTTCAGGCAACCAGCCACAAGCCAGCTTAAAACCAGCAGCACGCTGCCTACAAAGTACCCATAGGCTTCTTTAGGTTGTAGATTGATATCATTGTCATTCAAAAGACACAGGATTAAACCTTTTCCTGAACATCCAGTAAACCACTAAAAGTTTGGAGAAAAAAAAATTCCATTAAACAACTGATTTCATAGTGCATTATAGAACCTCTTCATAGCACTCACCTCTGCTTGCTGAACCAGAGATGATTGTTGCTCAGACTGCTCCACCACAAGAAATAAATCTCCAAATTTTTGCCACTAATCACAGCACCCAAATAAAATAACTCACCCCACCAAAAAATTACAGCTACTACAAGACTTCTGTACTGGCTGAATTCTGTGCAGGTGGTTGCAAGGAGTAGGGATTTGATATGGGATTAAATTCACCTGAAGGATTGGAGATGAAATTCACCTGTAGCAGAAAAACATTCTTTATAAGATGTAACAATTCCTAAGCAGCATTTAGCAGAAAAACATTCTTTATAAGATTTAACAATTCCTAAGTAGCATTTTGAGTGGGTCACAATTTTTTTTGAATCAAAAGAAAGAGAAAGATAAAATTGAAAGAAGACAAATAGTTGATGCAGTTATGAGCAGTTTAAAAGTGAAAAAAAAAGGTTAGTACAGTCTGCTCATCTAGGTTGTATAGTGATAGGAAAAATCTGAAGGAGGAGATCAAGATCTTACAGTAAAACATTTGGGACAAGCCTTTGTATTCATCTGTATAAAAGACATAATATTTTGTAATGATAAAAATGTAGAACAGGACCTTGTCTTTCTCATTTGAATCCATATGGACTCAGATAACACAAAAAGATCAAACAGGCTCAGCAGAGTGTTCCCTCCAACCATCAAAAGAAAATGCTGGCTTGGCTTTATTTTCCAAGCAGCTTGGCAATATCTATTCATATTTCAAAACTGTTGGTGATCTCTGTTCTTGTAAGTCCAAGGTATCTGACTTGTCACAGTTGTATGCATTTTCCTGGAAATCGTGAGACCACCATCAGTTCAGGAATGTCTTGGGAAATCCACAAACGTTCTGCAAACATTTGGTGGGTGACTGGCAGTATTGAAGGAGGCTATACTTGGTTACCCAAACATTTTAACAGGAAACAGATTCTCCAAACAGAAATAAAGGCTGTTGAATAAGAAGGAAGATTGCAAAATTTACCAGGCTGACCCCTCCACTGTACACCAGGTCAGTGCCCACAACTGCCTGTAAAGAAACTGCTTCATCACAAAGTAATATTGGTACCATGACCTCAGATCATTCTCTTTAAGAGATTTAGTCATGTTTGCTGAAGCCTTCATAAAATTTTAGTCACAAGCCAGGAGAAAAATCTGATGCAGAAAGGGATGTGGGAAACATCTCTGCTGTTACATTCTGTTGGATCTGAAGCTGTGGCAAGTTTAACAATTGTATCAAAAGTCTTTATCCATCCTTAGGTTAGGTTGAGTCAAATTTATCTCCTTATTACTGAAATTCAAGAAGTTAAAGAAAATATTGAATAAGTAAGCAGATGTTTTCAGTTATCCTCCTTCCTGAAAAGGAAGTTGCTCAGACAACTAAATGAGGTGAAATAAATAGAAAGTACATTTTGAACATACAGCTCTTCCTGTGAATCCTTTATGGGAAATGGATTTTTTTCCATACAGAAGTTGCTTACATAGTAAAGGTCTTGTTTATAGATTTTAAAATATTCATGCAAACATAATAACTTCAGTTACATTTTCAGACTTTTGATCCATTTACAACTGGGAAAAAAGAGTGTGTGAAAGGTTTTGATCAGTCTTAGAAACCTCTGAATTCTTGGAGCACAGAAAAACATTAGCCCTGGGTTATTTTTTTATATTAACTCTGCATTAAACCCCAGGAGTAGCATATTTCTATGACTTTTGCATAACACAGATGCCAATATTGATTTCTAATCACCATTCTATTATTATGCATATATTACACATTAACACTTCCATCATTCTAATTCAATACTCTGCAACCTATAAATGTCCTCTGAACCTGCACAAATCCCACTGAGGGTAGTGCAAAAAAAAAAAAAAAAGTCTACTCATTTCAATGGGCTTTGGAGCAGCATTCCCTAAGGACATTCATGTTTACACACCACCCTGTGTTAGACCTGCTCTTTTCCTGCGTCTTCTCAAATGCAGCAATTGAGTCTGAAAGTTTCTATAAATCACATAATTGAGAAACCAATGTACATAAAAGGAATTATAGCAAAGTCATTTTTATTTTGTAATATCCTGGACCAATGCCTGGGATGGACTCTGCTCAGAGCTCCCTAGGTGATCATTATGGTTCAAGAAAGGTTTGGGAAAAATCATACTACAGACAGTAAGCAAGTATTGAGTAGAGCCATTGAAATTGTTTATGTTTCAACCACAATAGGATGTCACTAAGGAGATAGAAATTGCTACCTAAACTCATGACCAGAATTCAGAATTACCAATGGCTTCTCTTCAATACAGCCAGTATGTGCCTGAAGACAATCCGCTGACTTCCAGAGTCACCCAAAATGACAGTGGCTTTCTGAAGGACTATTGTTAAATGCTATTTAACTATCCACCTTTTGGATCAGCTTTTTATTGCAATGGAATTGCTATGCATTGATCCTGGTAAGTCTAACAATTCAGTTGAAGCTACACACTTTTTGATAATGGCTTTTCACATTATTACTATGAGTCAAGATTTACCTTAGCCCATAATCCAATATTTTTCTTTTGACACGAGCCCCTGCGTTTGATTTCACTATTTATTGACAAGTTTAAGATAAAGAGTACAGGTGTCTGTATGTCTGCTTTGTTAGGGATGTGTGTCTCCCAGTGAATGGATTTCAAATGAAAAAAGCCCAGGTTTTCTACATTCTCCTTATGTAATCATAAAGTTCTTCTCTGCTGTTTTTCTGAGTTTTTTCCTTGTAGCAGAAAAAATGGTGCTGATGAAATTTGGGTTGCTGTTTTTGACTGAACTTGCAAATTGTATGGGAACTAAGTTATTTTGGCAACTCATCTCCTCTGCTACCCTGGGAACACGTAAGCTAAAAGGGTTCAAAAGTAATGTAATTCAGTGATACACAGAGTAATGTGTGAGCCCTGCTTTCATAAGGAGCCAGGCTAAAAGCAAACTTGAACTGGAACCTTTCTCTATGATCACCAAAATGGGAACTGGCCATATCCATCATTTGGTAAAGTGATATAAGGAAGACTGCAGAACTCACAGTTTGTGTTTCACAGTGGTCTCCCAGAGACCACTTGCTCTACCCATTGGAACCACTCCATACAGCTTAACATCCCAGAAAGAGGAAGGTGTGGATAAACTGTGTGTGTGCTGTTCTGGAGTTCTGGGTAATACTGATGCAGTTTACTACTAATTGCTACCTTAGGGAAGCCTAACACAGCAGTGGCACTGTTTCCTGCACTGGCAGTGAAATACTGGGGGATTTCTCAAAGCCTGACAAAAGGAATGGAGCTCCCTGTCTCCTGGGGAACCAGCAGTGCTGAGAGACACTTGTCTGAAAGAGTGCCGATCTGAGCCAGGGCACCATGCAAATTCTGTTTGCCGATTCTCTTGGCCATGAGATGAAATTTTTCCTGCTATTAACAGGCTGGTAGGAATTAATAAATCCAGTGTTTTCTATAGAGAAGGAAAGAAACCCTAAAAAAACCCTCTTTAAGCTGCCTCCATGGTGCAGCCATGTACTGCCTTTACACTTCATTGGGGATGCTGATAGCCCATCAATGAGAAATCAGATGCAACAGGAGAGCCCACTATACAAACACAACCTGTGTCTAAATAGATGTTGCTGCTCTGCTTCCCTCATGCTTTCTTATTTTTTTATGGTGCTTATGAAATGATTCTTCATCGTAGGAAAAGTGTCAGTGGTTTTGTTTATCCTACTTGTTATATGAGAACAATTTGCAGGCTGTCCTTTCATTATTAAATTTGAAAACAAAGCAAACACCAGATCACTACAAGACTGAATTAGATGAAAATGAGCCCTTTCCTGCCTTACCTGTTTTAGCAAGACTTCGTATGAGTGATGGTAGATAAAGCTTCTACCATCAAGTACCAAAATCATTAAATGACTAATCCTCATTGTCAACAAGATCTGCTTTCAAAGTTAAGCCTACCTTGTCTACCTTCCAAAAATTACTAGGAAATTTATGATTCAACAATGAACTCTTAATTGCTTCCTCTTTATGTTGATCTGTTTTCCTGGAAGTACAATTAATTCTCTTTGCTGAGCCTTTAAGAATGAAACAAATTGTAGCCCTTGCTCTCTTTGGCAATGCAATCACTTTTAATCAGTGCATAATTAGGATTTAAACAGTATCAACCTGTCCCTGTTGCAAGAAGGTAGCTGCACTTGAACTTCAATTACTCCTAAATTTAAAAATCAATTGCAAATAAAATGTCCTGCTGCTGATGCTAAAGAGATTAGAAAGACCAGAATACATTCACACAAGAAGCCAGTCATGTCAACACAATTGCAACAAGCAGCTGCCATAATGTAGGTAATTCTGCTGTAATGCAATATTAAGGCCTTTATCTAATCAAAGGCTGTAGGCTAAGCTGTCAAAAAATACAAGATGCCTCAAAAGGCAGAATACTATTGTTTTATATATGGCTTTATCTTGTGCAGATAAGTGAGCTATTTTGCTGAAAAAAAATGGTTTTTTTGATATGAATGCTTTCCATGGTGGGAATTTAAAGGGTTTTTTAAACCATTGTTTCCTTTCCTCTTTTTTTCCTCTATAGAAAAAAAGTTTTTTCCTCACAATCTATCTACAGCAAGATGATGGAAAAGTTGAAAACCAGACATCCTTTGTGATGGCTCTAAAGGTGTGAAGTAACAAGTCCTTTTTGTATACATTTATCACAATCTTTTCTGGAGACATCAAAATTGCAGTGAGACATTGGTCTTGCAAAGAGGCAGCTGGGATGGCCTTTGAGGAAACCTGGAGCTGTACTCAAATTTCTGCACCTCAGTTTTCTGTGCTCACCCCTGCTAAGCGTGCAGGGAAAGGGCTCCCTGTGTGTGGCTGAAGAAGCAAAGCTCCCAGCAGGCAGTGAAGGGGAGTGTGCTCCTCCTGGGACCTTCTCCAAGTGGGATTCCAGGTTCACAGGAACACTCAGCAGGTCTGGGCTGGAAGCCAGTTACTGCCATGTCCAAGGAGGGAAGGACCATGAGTTCTTCCTGCCTTAGGCACTGTAATACCTGAGGAAAAACATAACAAATTGATTAATATTCTTGGGTGGAAACTGCCAGAAAAAAAAAATTAAAATTTCATCACGTCTACTTGGAGACTACTTGTCTCTTTTTAACGAATTATTCCAAACTATCTCCCTAGGGATGTGACTCTCATGTCACCATGGTAGGAAACAGTGAAGAATTATTGGCTGCAAAACAAAGCTAAACTGAAATGTGCTGAAAAGAGTATCCAGACCCTAGACTCTGTGAGCAGATACTGTTCTGCAAGCCTGGCTCTCATGCCCCTGCCTGCTAAACTACACTAATGCCTGTACAATCTGCTTTCTATCAAAATTACTGTGGGGAAAATCCCAAAAGCATTGAGATAACCAGCAAGAAAGCAGCCAGGTCTGTTCTGATCATTCTTTCATGTTTAGTATTCTGGAAATTGGGCAAAATATACACCAATGACAGGAGATATTTAATAAAAAGCATGGCAAACCCCACAAAGAAATTTTCCTGCCTTCTTCCCTTTTCATGGTAGAGAAGAAAACTTATTTTCCATCCAAGGCATACCTTTGGCCTGACTTCTTATAAATCTGGTTATTTTTTTCAGCTGGCAAAGGGACAGGCACATGGCAGCTGCATCAATACCAAGCAATGCTAGTGGGCACCTCTGGTAACACAAGAAGAAACTTTTTTATTTGGTATCTACATGGATTTTCTTCTTCTCCCTTTTCTGAAACAATTCACCATGGTACTCTTCAGAGCTGCTAAATTTGTGGCTGAAGGAAGCAAGCTGGGAAAAGTACTCAGAATACCTCTAAAGTCCCAGGTACAGGGGGAAGCTCATTTTTAGAAAAGTTTTAAAGGTTTTGACACATATGCAAGTGGAGGCACTGCTTTGTGTCCCTTCTGGATATTCCATCCTTTCTTGTTTCTCCTGCAGGTGGGATTTAGCTGACAACAGCTGGGCCTGAATCCTTGGACAATCTGCACAAAATGCATCTGGGAAGTGAGAAAACTTCTCTCCTCCCTCCTCCTCATTTTTGCACATCCACATTTACAATGTGGGCTCTCTCTCACATACACCTTGGTGTCTTCAGTCAGCCTTTATTTCTCCTTCACTGAGGCACATCTCCCACTGAGGTATCATTACCTCTGCACTCAATTCTCTCACTGAATATCCTAAAAGGAAGCATAGACTGACATCCTACAGTGTGTGAAAGTGAAATAAAAATGTTGTTTCTTTTTCCCCTGTGTGATACAAAGTTAGAAATCCTTATCCATCCCTGTGATTTGGCTATTCTAACCTGATCAAGTGCCACTCAGTACTTCTTCATCTTAGACTATGTTAGAAGCTGCAGCTCATATGGGAAAAAAAAATATAGAGAGAGCAGAAATGATAAATGGTGTCAAAATAATTAAGGCCAGACTTTCAATTTTTCCTTCCCCAGCTTTTGCATGATTTCCTACCTCTTAAACCTACCAAGGACAAAGGATATAAATTTTCCTTTGGACATAGGTGGCTAAATGCACACCTATACAACACAGCCTCTGGTGTCTGTAAAAATGCATTAATTCCATCCTGGTTCTGTAGAGAAGAGAAGTCTCTGTCAGGTGTTGGGGTCCTGGTGTTAAACCTAAGGGTTTGCAGTATGTGATCACTGACACAGCAAGAACAGAATGACCTGACATCTTTATCTGCCATAAAGTGAGTGGAATTGAGCATGAAAACAACCAGGCAAACAATATCTGAAAGCTGGGGCTGCTAGAAGCCAACCTGGCTCAGTGCCTGTTGTTACAGAGTCATAAGATTAAGGCACAACAGGAAAAGGCAGTATTTTATGTTAGCTGAGATGAAGCTGCAGGTAGGGAAGGAGCAATACAGGAATTTGGAAACCCACCAGGCTTGTAACAGCAGAGAATAATAATTTTTTATATTAGACACCTGATCAGTTCCCACTTAGCTTGTTTTGCCTGGGAGCAATGCCAGGATGACTGCTGTTTCCATGAGGATTCCCATGCTCATATAAACTTCTGTCTCTCTTCAGCTGAACAGCCATCCTTAGTCTTTTTGTTGTAAGACACTTTTCTGACAAATACTGTCAAATTACTTTTTGTATTTGCTGTGCTATTTGCTCATTAAAAAAATAATGTCATCCCCTGAACATCAACATGCTGTCTAGTCACAGAGTTCTTACAGTTAATGTTCTTCTGAAGGACTGAAAGTCCTGATTTCAGTTTTCCCATTATTCAACAAGACTCCAGAAAGAAATTATGGTCAATCAAAAATGAAATGGAAAAATCCAGGAAATTTGAAATGGAATGACTACAACCAATTGCACTGAGATGAAATGTGGTGCAGGGAAAAGGACCAAAACTTGCCCAAATTATTCCCTTTGGAATCCCTAAAATCAGGAAAGAAAGGGAAGCAAAGATATAGGATAGAAACAAAAGAATTGAAACTTCAAAAGAAAAAAAACCAACCTGATAGAATACGGACACCAGAAAAGCCAATGGGATGACCTGAAGGGCAGGAATATGGCCTGAAGCTTGCCCAACTGATCCTCACTGAAATTGCAGGATTTCACTCCCTTCCTGAAAGGAAATTCTTCCTTTTAAGGAAACCACAATGGTTTCTTCTGACTTTGCAGACCAAAGAAATAATCAGAAAAGGGAATAGGCATCCACTTTTCTGTGAGAAGTGCTGCCTCACTCTCTTGCCTCACTGAAAACTTGTCATTATCTTAATGTCTATCTTCCTACATAAACATTATATTCTATATCACATATTCCTCCCAAAATGATCATCCATAGCACTTTTATTCTCTGAAATACCAATTCTGCTGCACGTTTAAGAGTTAGTAAAATAACCTTGGGGATGTGCTTTGCTTGGGCATTCTGAGAGAACTTTGCTCACAAGGGAAGGTGTGAATAACACTGGTGCAGTGGAATTTCTGTTGAAGCCATTAGACAAATTTTAATTCCTCAAGCTTTGGGTAAGTTTTTGCCCAATTCCCGTTTTTTTCTTCCTGTGGCTCCGACATGTACAATCTAAATCCATCACACTAAGAATGAGATTATTTATTCCTTTCACAATGATATTTCTTGATATTTCAGCTGCTCTTTCTGTCTCTCATGTTCAGAACAGCTGGAATTTCTTGGTACCTCTGGAAAAGTGATATTTCTTCTCTCAGCTTCTCAGGATATCTCTGGCTGTTTTCTCATTAGGCTCACAGCAAGAAATAAATGAAGCAGGTGACTGGCACTGAGATTTTGGTTCTGATGGGATCCCTGCCACACACTGAGCTATAGCTGTAGCATTATGTATTTTTAGGTGAGAAATAAAGATATAAAATAAGCTGACTATCACAACTCAAATAATACAGTTGTGGCTCCATCTAAGACAAGACTGTACATGTTTTAGTGGATTCCTCTTTTGTTCATAACATCCTTTAACAGGTTTGACTCATGCAGTGGAACGATGCCCTATCCACAATCCTTTCCCCAGCATGCCAGCATAATTTGTAATAGCAAGAGTCTACACGCCCAAAAGGACAAACCTGATTCTGCTGTAGTCTGTATACATTCTGCTGTTATCTCCAGGGGAAAGTAGATTGATAAGTCAATTTAATGGATGTCATGTTCGTGCAAAGATCAGAAGCTTCCTTACCACCAAATTCTTTTTGCACTGTGGAGAGCTGCCTACTTTGCTAGCGTTGCCAACTAAGTGTAAATAGGTTATTTAACAAATATTATGCTTATGATTGAATTGCAGTTGTTGGCAGTGTTTTTTGGAGGCTATTCTGGCTCTGATTCTACTTTGAAAAAATTGTAAGGAAGCAAAAAGCCTCAAATAATTGTGAGAACAAGAATACTGAAAACCCTGCTAAAGATCTCATGATCTGAGGGTTTTGTTTTAGTCTACAGGGAGAATGATATTGGAGATCATTATTATGTGCCTAAAAAAAAAAGAAAAGTTCTTCTTATGCATATTAAGGATAAATTCTTTGTAATATATCAAGAGAGACTAAATTGAGCGTATCTAATATGAGCATTAGAGAGATGGAGGTGTGTACAAGAACGCTACCAAAGTTCAGTCAGGCAGCTGTCCTTAAGTACTGGGAGACATCTTCATACTGTTGAAAATTAATACAGTTAAAGTGTCATTTGAGCTATCTGAATCTGAGCTGTCATAGTATATACAGCTCGAGGTACCTTATTTTCCACATTATTTATATTTGTATGCACGTTTAAATATTTTCTTTTTCATCTTAGTTCAAAAGATATAACTTGTGTTGCCTTTATTATTTATTATTTATAACTTTGATACATATTCATTTTATACTCTGTTCTGCTCAAGCACATTATTCATTAATATAGTCAATTACTTTATTGTGTGATCTTCTGAAATTTGGAGGTGGCTTATGTTTTTCATGAGTTGCCCAAGTTTATTTGTCTTTGCATCTGAAAATAAGGAGTTCCATACCTTATTATAATTTAATTTTTCAGTCCTGACAGAAATGCTTCTGAATCCACTGAATTGAGGTGGGATACTGGGAGACAACCAGATCTGATTCTTTCTGGTTTTACTATTTTTGTGTCAATTAAATTTCTTTGTCTTGAAAAGTGCTGCCCCTTCTTTACTCTAGTTCCAATTAGAATAGAATCAAACCCAATTTAGGGTTAACAATGTCCATGCCTGATGCACTGAGTGTTTGTAAATAGGCAATTCAGATTCCCAGTGAAGGCCTGCAAGTTATATACCTTTAGTATATAGTCTAACCCCATAGTCTGCAGCTGTACTTTTTATTATGTTGATCAAATGCAATCAGACTGCTACAGTTACAAGAGAAAGAAAAATCTATCTGGCTTGTTGAAAAAAGATCTTTGCATGGCATTATAAACATTAATTACATTTCATTCATTAAATTAATGAAATTAGTCTCTTCTAATTAAGCTGACATACAAGGAGTGATTTTTATGTTCAGCTATTGCCTAAGTAAGGAAGTATAATAAGTCAGCTGAAGCAATCAGTTCCTTAACCAGCACACACTGAGCAGCCTTACTGAAATTCAGCGTGACTTTACTAACTTACCACAGGGGAGACACTTGCCATTCAAAGTCAGATTTCCTGACTTGCAATCTCCTGCACAGTGACTCTTTCACAAAGATGCCTACAAGAGTGGAATTTGCATAAAGTCTCCTTGCTGCTAACACAGGAACCCGGGGTGCTCGAACGCTGTCAGCGCGGGGAGCGCTGGCTGCGCTGCACGGAGACAGGCGGTGCTTGGAAATGTGATGGCTTCTTCCCAAGGGCTCTGGCTGTCAGCGGCTTTTCCCTAGATTTCTGTCAGAGCAAGTCAACTTTTAGCACCTGTTCTTCAGAATTAAGGGATAAGAAGGAGGCTCCATAAATCTGTTACTGGCTCAGAGAAGTGTCTCAGGAGCTGTGCACTCTTGGTCCCTCCAAGGGTCATACAATAGCATTGTGAAAAGCCAACAGGACACACTGTTAACAGCCCCCTGAGCATCTGCTAGCACTACATTAACTGGGTTGGTGGGTGCAAAACCCATAGCACCTGTCCAGACCAGGAACTGAGTTTCCTGTGTGGGCAGGGGGGCAATGAGGTCTGTATGGAGTCCCTCCAAAGAGTACCCTGCACAGAAACAAGCAGTCCCCCAGGTTGCTGTGAAACCACCTTTCTTTGTTCAGGAAATTCTGATTTCCTCTGTTGTTACAAATAATATTCTCCTTCAGTGGACACTTTTCTGTCAGCAGCATCCCCATATTTAGACCTTACAACTCTTAGGATAAATAAAAACCAGGAAATCAAGAGTTTGTCCTCATGCTTGCTGTGACTTTGCTGAACAAAACATATTTTCTGTGTATTTCCAGTTGTCTTTATCCCTTGCCCCATTCAAGTCTGATTATGTAGATAGAAAGGTTTTCTGTGTTTTCTACACTATTATCATCCCTCTCTGTCCTGACAGTGCTTGGGGTGTAAACACTGGTGTCAGACCCTATACATTCTGAGATGAATTGTAAGATCTTGAACACAATCCTGCACAGTGTGAAATGGTATAAAAAGAGATGCTGTAATAAAAAAAATAATTCTAACAGACATTTTACTTAACTGAAAAAGTCAGTTTTAGTTTATAGTTCCTCCATGTCCAATGAATCAGCTGATCCATACTGGTTAAAAAATCATCAGGCAGTAGCTGGTCTAATGTAATTTACACATCTTCAAAGAGATGAACAGTGCATACTACTGGAAAGGATATAAAAAGTTAAAAACCCACTTATTATGTGATAGGATGGCTGCTGAAATAGTGAGTGTTACCCTGGGTGGAGGAACATTTACCTGCACAGGCATCAATACAAAGAGCCCAGCATATATCCTCCCTAAACTTATGGATCCTTCAAGCAACTTACAGTCTCTGTGCCTTGCTTCATTTTAAGACAGTGCTTGTCAAGTGCATAAGCAAAACTTTCTGATTTATATTACATATGATGGCAATCAATTTTTGTCTTAGCACATTTTTTTTGGTCCTATTTTTCTTTTACTGATGAACCTGACAAATACCTTTTTTTTTTCCAGAAATAACATACAAAAATCTTATTTTCACAGCTGTTCACCTGTCTATGCATCCTGCTAGTGATAAAACATTCAACTGCCAGGGTAAGACAATCCAAGTCTCTTGTATTAATGCACTAAATCTTACGGTTTAAATAACGGTTTTTCACCTTGGAACTTCAAGAAAGGAACTGCTGCAGTTTTCAATTTCACTCAGCTGGGAATGATAAGAGGCAGTGTCTATTCCCACATAAACTGAGAAAAATGAATCTCATTATTTTTGATGATGTAGCAAAGAAGTAATGACCCTGTGGGATCTTATTACATGGCTGAAAAGTGAATTAACTTTGGCGTAACCGTACCGAGTGAATTACTCTAATGATCTGTTTCCTAACTCTTATGGGTGATCTCAGAACAATGCTCTCATAATCTGGTAGTACTCATGAGAGCATAAATTGATTTTGCTCTCCAAAATTCAAAGTTAATTCTCAAAGGAAATCACTGAAACACTCTGTCATCACATTGCTGAGGGAAGCAGTCACTCCTGTAGGTGATGATGACACCTTCTGTGACAGTGATAAAACTGGTCCAAAGCACAGGCATTCATGTATCACCATGTAGATGTAAAATTGAAGGTGGCCCTTGTGTGACAGAGGAGTTACTGTCTTCCTCTGACTGGTCACCTTATCCACAGGACAGGCTTTTCCAAGCAAAGCCACGCTGCCTGGAAACTTGTCTAAACAAGAAAAGAAGTTAAAAGGCAGAAACTATTCACTTTTACAGGAAAGGCTGGGTTTTTCAGCAGAGAGATCCTCAGGACTTTCTGTTAACCACGTCTTCTGAGATACTTGAAATCGTGGACATTAAAATTCATTAGTCATTTACGAGTTAGAAGATGAAAGTCTAAGTCTCTCATTTTTGTTTTCTGACAGATAAATATTTATCAGAGTTTGAAATAACTCTATCTAGGATTTCTCATTCATCAAGGTTCAGAGCAGGGCATAACATGGAATTATCTTCTTGTGGCTCAGTAAATAAGTTTCCACATTCTATTTAAACACATCTGCAGTGTGGCTGACTTACCCTGGGTCAGTGAGTTTCTGCACAGAGCTAAAGCTCCTTGCAGACTGGCCCTGTGCCTCATTCTGTTTGCTGCTTTCTTGTCCTGGAGTCTCAACATTACTCACTAAATTTGCGTAACACCAATTAAGGATGTGATCAGACAAAGTAATCAACAGTACTTCTGTTGTGCTCTGCGATTATTTCAAGTTGAGATGTGAGTAAATATGCAATTTCAACACAGGGATTTTAATTTTCTAGCAGCAGGATTAATGAGTTTGCTTTGCATTGGTCACCACTGACGTGTGAAGTGATGAAAAGCAGAGGCAGCACAGAACACTTGTCCATGGCCACGCTCACCCTGCTGCTGTAGCCTCTCCCCTTCCAGATCTCGTTGCTTTAAACAGTTGTTTATCACAAAATCCTTGATGGAAGAAGGTATCATTTTGGAGATTAATTTTCTGCTGCCTGTGAAAAGACCAGCTGTTGGTGACAGCCTGTCAGATTTTTTAAAACAATCCAACTTTAAAGGGCAAAAATACTGTGTCTGACAGGAGTAGCAGCAGTGGTTGTGCCAGGCAGCTAGTACAGCAGGTGGGTTCTGTGATACTACAGCACCATATGCTGTCTGCCACCAAAGCTCTGCAGCAGGAGATGAAACCTGAAACTGAACATAATAGAAATGTAGATAAAGTAGTGTCACTGCGTGTCCTTAGCTGCCCATCCTGCACAGAGGCCTGGAAAAGGCAAGAGAGGTGTCATTCAGCTGTAGTCAGGACACGTTTCGCTTGTTAAGGAATGCAGGAATTTTTATCCTATGTTCACCAAGAAAGAACTGGAGCAGAGAGCAAGAAAATAGCAAAGCCAGAGGAGCTGGGTACCAAACCTTCTTCTGCACCCTGGGAGTCCCTCAGCTCTCACACTCACCAAAATGATATTATTTACCAAGAGCTGTTGCCAGCTGTTTGCAAAGATAGACAACAAGAGGACTCTGAGGCAGTAATATGCATTATCTGAGCAGTCTATGTTTGAAATGTTGGTATTTTTCACAGCGTTTTCCTCACCTGTTGGGGAATAATAAAACTGGTAGCAGTCATTTGAAATAGCAAGGAGCAGCTGTTTACACTCATACCCAGCATAAATCTCAAACCCCTTACAACAGCAGCACACTCAACCTGAGCCACAGCTGATCTCCAGAGATAAAATCTGATTTCCTTTTTGATCAGTTTCCCTGAACCTGGAGTCTTTCCAGCACGGTGTCTTTCTTGAGGAAAGGAATGAGACACACTGAAGCAAATCTGCTGAAACATCATTTGGCACTTCAAGCACCACCAAGGATGGAAAAACACTGAGCAGAGATTTTTGTCTGTATCATGTGTTGGTCTTCCATAATAATGATACCTTTGCAAGTGTCATAAACTGTGGTAGCATGTTCATGGCTGTCACTGCCCCACCAGAGAGGGCATCTGAATTTAGTTCAGAGAAATCAGTTAAGACTGATGTTTAAGAAGTCATCCACTCCAGTCTCATTAAGCTGACTCAGACTATGAACAGATGATTTTTTTCTTGTCATCTACCACCAAAAAGCTAAAAAATCTTCTTTTTTTTCTTGTCATCTATCACCAAAAAGCTCTATCACATTAACCCCTTCTCAAAGGCTCCTTTGACTCATCTGATTATTTTCCTGGCTCCTGAAGTCTTTTTGACTCAATCTGATTGTTTTCCTCCCACTTTTCTCCCTTTGCCTGTTCCTCTCTGTCATACAGATATTGCTTTGTCTTTTCCCTCCAAGTGATGGTGCAGAATAGAAGAGCACTGGAGCAGAGACTTTGCTGTCTACTTTCCTGGAGATTAAAACTGAGCAAGTCCACCACAAACTTAGTGTGCTACCACATTATAAATTATAAAAATGAAAATACTACTTGACATCCAATAGACAGATTAAACTGCTGAGAGAGGGGCATATTTTTTAAGGGCAGAGGGACACTTCTGATTTTGTTTGACCTCCTCTCAATACAGGCTGTAGAATATCATGCAATCAGCTCCACATTCAATCCAATATTATACTGGAGAGCCAGAACATTTCCTTTAGAAATTTAGTCAGGTATCAAGTTTACCTCTGGGGAAGCAACTATCCCAAAGCTATGTGAGGCTGCAATTTTCAGCAGTCAGGAATATATGGCTACATCTGCAGATGCTAATGATTAAACTCATTTCCCTCTGTGGACGCTTCCTATTTTCTCCTTCATGCCTCTGCCATAACTGTATTTGAATGGGGAGGAGAAATATTAATTAACATATGTCCATGTCTAATTCCTCAAGTGAGACATGAGCATGAGCCAAAGGCATGGGGACAGGCTATTACTGTGTTGGCTTAGCATTTGGGAACTTCCCAGTTTGTTATAGCCTCAATTTCAAACTACATCTGTGCATTACATACAAATGGGTTAGATGACTGCAAAAAGAATCACTAATTTAAGACAGCAATGCAAACATTTTTGACATTTAAACATTATCCAGTAAAGGTTCATAACCCTTCTATTTGGCAAAAGTGAATACTAATGAGAACTAACACATTAGAACCCTTCTGGGATAAAGAAACGAGGGAACATATTTCTATTATTTCATATTTTTTTAACAAATTAATTCATTACTATGCTTCAAAGACTAATTCCTCACAGTGATGGTATAGACATTTTTTTATTCCTTTTTTTTGATTCTGCTGCTACTGCTGCCCAAGTGGCCACTGACTAATAGAACAGAATATTCAGCATTGCAAATGAAAAAATACTGGAGATTAGGTACTTTCTACCTTCTCAAAGGCCAGCTGCTGTCCAGCTCAATTTATCACTTTCCTCTCCTCACTCCCTCTTCACCCACAGGTTTCTTTGACATGCTTTCACTTCAGGATGTATTTTCTCTTGCTCCAAGGGTAATGTGTTCCTGCTAAGGAAGCCTGGTGAAATAGAAAAATGGGTGGAAAGCTTGACTCACACATAAAGTGAAGATCTACATTAGCAGTGTACATTAAAAATGACAGAAAATGACACTGACAGTGGGGAACCTAAAATACTCCCTATTCCAACCTGGTGCATATAGCTTGGGCATACTCAGGAGTGAGATCTTCTGGGCTCTCAGAGGTGACCTTTGATTGTGTCAAGTTTCTTTGTAAAATTGAGTTTAGTTGAACTGGATTTTGGTGGTGACCTTGCCAGACTATGAGCAGGGCCAAGCTTTTTGTCTTTTGTTCACCTTTGTGTAGCTTGGAGATGATTTTTAGCAATGCTCCTCTTCTGTGCAGCACGTTGTATATTAGGGTAGTGACCTCAGCTGATAACCTTGGTGTCCCTGCAATTCAGAAAAAAAAGAGTTATATGAACAGAGAGAACATTTAAAAAGAGAGCAGAAAGGTTAAAAAATATAACAGTGTTCACTCAACAGATCCAGCTCATGAGCACTGTGAGGTAGAACATGTATTTCTACTCCTTTCAACAGCTTAGGTATGGCTGTAGAAATGTCATGTAAATGGTCTCAAAAACTGAATACTCTGAATAAGCTAGTTCCATGCCATGTATCAAGTTATTGTTAAGCACTGATAATGCAGTCCCTTCTCTCATCTACTCCTGCTGAGGATCTCTCCTAGCAAACAGTGCTTCTAGCACAGTTTTCTTTCTTGGCATCCTGGCCCATTTCTGCACTCAGGTTTTTTCCATGCTTCCAGTTTATCTGTTTGCTGTCAGCTCCCCGTGACAGGGGTATTGGGCCTGACTGAGATGAGCTGAACTTCCCAAGGCAGCCTTGGAGCTGTGCTTTTGTATCAGTAGATGGAAAGGTGTTGATAACACACCAGTGTTTCAGCTACTACTGAGCAGTGCTGGCACAGCATCAGCACTGTCTCTCCCATCATGGGAGGGGACATAGCCAGGGCAGCTGATCCAAACTGACCAAAGGGATATTCCATATATTATGATGTCTGCTCAGCAACACAGGGTTCCTCAGGCAAGTTTGGGCAACCTGAGTGCCCTTCAGACACTCCTTGACAACACCTGTGCACAAAGGCAACATATTCTGTCAAAGTAGAAATTAGGCCTTGCAACCTTTGCTAGCAATCAAATCTTCTAGGCAGGAACTGAACATGGAGAAAACAGGATATTGCAAAGATGTCAAAGGACTTCAGGAGTCTGGTGAGACTCAGCCTCCTGAATCATTTAGACCTTCCTTATAGATATAGAGAGGAATTATCCAAGGATCTCTCAGTGCTTTACACAGAGAAAAACCCAATTTGTGTACTTTGGCAGAGGTCCACAGAAACAAAAGCACAGGGGAAGATGGATGAGGGACACCACAAGGGAGATCACAAGGCTTTCTCCATCAGATATTCCACTTCCTTGACTGAGCTTTTAAAGAATTTACAACGCTGTGTTCAAAACCTTTCTGCAAACCAAGTGAAATAATGTCTTTTTTCCCAAACAGGAGCAATGTTTTTCCCTCAAAAAAGTAGTCAATTCAGATGAGAAAAAAGAATATCAAAATGTTGTTTTGCTTGTAGTTATGCAGGTCATTTAGCCTTTTAGTATCTATTAATTATTCTTCTTTGTCTAGGCTCATTATAAAATATCCAGCTGATTCTGCTATTCTCAGTAGCCTGAGGAAGATACTTTGATGTTAAATGCTGTGCTGTCAGGAACATTTACAGAGTTGACCTGGGTTTTTTGGCTTGTGTTTTTTATTTGGATTTTTGTTTGTTTGCTTATTTGGTTTTGTTTTAACTCCCTTTCATGTAGTTTGTTGCTCATTTAACCTGAATTGAATTTGCCAAAACTTTGTATTAAGCAAGTGATACTATTTTTCTCTTCTGTAACGGGGTTTTTTTCAGCTATTTTTTTGGTCTTTTCAGACTGACCTATGAAACAACAATTTTCTGATCCACTTCTTCAACAGTAATTGTTCCTGCCCATCTTAATCACACAGCATACAGTGTGTGCCTGAGGATTTATTCCAAGTGATTAAGATGATTTCCCAAGGATGTTCCATATGATCCTTATTTGATTTACATCTCTCTTCATTTTCACTATTGTCTTCAAAATTACAAAGGTTCAATACAGGTTTTGTTTTTAAAGGAAATTATACTGAGAACTTCTCACTGCATTAATGCTTTTGATGCTCAAAGATGTTGGCAATTTGTGTGTATGTAATTACAAAATTCTGGTTTGCTTGGAGCTTTGTCCTTTTATTCACCCTACATAAAATGTTAAGAATAGCAGATCTACAAATGCACTTCATGGTATTTCTGATACTTTACTGAACTGAAGATAAAATCTAATAATTACCTTTGTCATAAAGCAAATTTCTTCCTCTAGAGAGATGATGAACAAGCTTTTTGTGGTGTGCTGTCTAATAATTCAGCTGGTCACAAGGCTTCTCTATGGCCATACACATGGAACACGAAAATCATCTGCATTATTCTAAGGTTACTGGCAGAAAAATGAGACATGAAAATGTCACAGCAGAGATAAAAGGATTGGATAGGGGCAGTTATAATACCTGGGATAAAATAAAAATTTTATCTAATTTTGTGCTTTAGGGTATGAAGTGAACACCAGCTTAGCTCAGGAACAAGTCCTTCCCCTGAATGTCTACCCTAGAGCACAAATGGTGACTGATTGGAATAATTGGTGACATGGCTGCAATTTTTCATCTTCCTTTGCTGAAAATATCTTCATCATTCTCAGACATTAAATGAACCAGTGCTATCTTGTGGTTTAGAAATGCCCTTGTTTTGACAGATTTGGCATTCCTGTGTCACAACAGAGCTGATTTCAGGTTGGTCCTGCATGGAGAAAAGCCTGGTGACAATTCTCAGCTGCAAGGACACATCTATATCAGTTTGCTAAATGGAATGGGACCCCAATTTCATAATTCATCAGTACATGGCCAAATAAGCCATTAAATTGTGTGGGATTTAGATATGTGGGCATTTTAGAAGTAGCTTGATCTCTTTTTTCACCTGCTTTCAGGTGTGCTCTTGGAAATGCAAAAAACTGGGGAAACTTTGAGTTCTTCTGGAGCTGGCAATTCTACAAAAGTAGGGCCAAATATTCACCAAATGCAAACCAAAAGACATTCACAGAGATTAAGTGTGAAAAAAGCAGGTGACTTTGCCAGAGCCACTCCAGTTTATGACACCTGAAGTTTTGACCCTGAACAGATGGATAGATAAAGCAGGTCCTTCACCTGCTTGCATGTCAGGTCCCATTTGTCTGCTGACTAATGCAGAATGCAGCAAGAGGCACAAAAGGCATCCACAGTACCTGGAAAAATATCCAAGGTTCAGTACTCTTTGCCCTTTTTTCTGAAAGAGTGGTACAATTTGAGTGACTGCATTTAGAGGTATCCTCCAAAATTTGATACCTTGGAGAGTGGTATCAAAAATCTGAGAATAAGAATCAGCTCTAAAACATGGAGCTGATAAAATATGAGAATTACTAGAGGGACTCACAAAAGGTAAGTAAGAAATACACCTCCATTAACTTTAGTGTGCCCTAAACAATCAAAGTAATGCAAGTCTGAAAGTTCAGACTGTGCCACTGAGTTGGCACTTGCTGTCCCCACACCACTGTGACAGCATTGAGTAGCTGAAGGAAATCTCTTACAGCCTTTTGGGTGCTAAAATCCTAAAATAGAGCCACAGCTGACCTGGGGGATCCAAGCCCACAGACCATTGTTTGGCCACCTGGAGTTTAAATAGAGAATATGTACCGAGAGTTATGTAGAAAAATTATGATTCTCTTACTATCCAAATACCAAACTGGTTGTAGCAAAAGTTCTGGCTCTTGGGGATGCCAAGATTGTATCCTCTGGTACCTATTTGAAGCTACTCTGTCTAGGCAGAGTCTGGGCTGAGCTGACACAGCTCAGGAGTTCTCTGGGTCTGTGGTAGCATTTCAGCATTGCACTTTGTAGGGTAGATGAAGTCCCTATCACAAATGGGAAGACAAACTCCTCTAAGAGTAATTTGAGGTTTCACAACCAAAATGGTAAGTTACCATCCTTCTTAACTACTTTTTTTAGGTGGTGTTTGCTCTGCAAGCCTGCACTGAAGTGTTCAAGGCAAAGGTTTAAAAAAGTATCATGAACTACACACATGAACTTCCTTGTTCCTATTGTCTACATGTGGGGGACATTCAGTCTCCTTCCTGTTCCCTTTTTGTGTCACAAACGTTTTCTTGTGAATAGCAAAGTGAACTAAACCTGAAGGAGATAAGATTATAAACCTAATTTATTTCAGAGCAAAGGAAATAAAAAGGAGTACAGTCCCCAAATAAAATCTTTTCAACTCCCTCTATTTATTTCATATCTACCTTCAGTAATAATGAATAAATAAAAATTAGGCAGGAACCATACCCTTTCTCAAAAAACAGAATCAGTCATCCTCTGTGCTGACGCAGCTAAGAGACATAAAATTGATGTAAAGGAGCAACAGACACTATTTTTTCTTCTAGAGAGTTATTTTCTTGTGATGGAAGCCAATTAGTGTTGTTCTCTGAAGAAACATGAAAACATCAGAGAGAACATTTTTTGTCTGGGAAGAAACAAAAAGAGTGAAAATAATCTGATCTAGAAAGACATTTTCATGTGCCTTCAAAAAATGGATAGAGACAGAAAAAGAGACTACTGTAGTTTTCCTGACAAACATAATGCAACTTTACTCTTGAAAATGCTGGAGTTCTGATTTTTTCCATTAATATTATCTACTGAAAATGTTCTGTTTCAGACAGCGTCTCACTTTGCCAAAATTTTCCTGCTGAATTATTTCCTTTAAACAGTGTAGCAAAGATGCTTCTAAAGCATGGCTGCCTGTTGAGATCAGGAGTTCAGGTAGGAAGAAGTGTTTATTTCTTTCAAAAGTTCTTGCAGGAAGATTGTTGCTTGTCTTCATTTTGAAGTGGATTTTTTTGCTCTTCTGGAATGCACCTTCCTTTCTCCTCAAAAGACTCCTGTTTGCATTAGAATAGCCTGAAGACAAATGTGACCCTGCTCTGGGAGAAGCCTTAGATCTTGCCTTGGGAAACGGAAAAACACCAAGACTCCAGGGAGCTGTGAGCCTGTCCTGGTGCAAACATCACTCATGGCCTGACACAGCCAGGCACTGCTGCTTCACCATCAGCCCTGAGGGGACTGAATGACACTTAAAATGATGAGGTAAACAGCCTCTCTGTGCCAACAAGCATTTGGATTGATATTTGGACATGCAAAAACTGGACAATTCTGCAAACAAAGCCAGAAGGAACATTGGAGATGCACAGCACCAGGGGAATGGCTCCTCTGAGAAGCTCTGGAGGCACCAGCTGGCAGGGCAGAGGGATCACGGTGATGGAGATGTGCAAGGAGCCACAGCCCTTTCAACATTTCCACAAACATCCAGGGGGCATTCGTAGTGTCCAGGGACAAATTCCAATTGGGACAACTTGCCAAATGCTGCCATAAAGAAAGAAATACCAAACTATGTAAGAAAGTCGTTCCTGCAGCTCCATGGGCAGCTTTGTGGGAGAGAGCCCTAACTGCCATGACATATCACAATTTATTTGGTACAGCAGGTGACAGTCAGAAAAGCAAAGAAAAGGGACTAAATCCTCCAGGCCCTCAGCTGCAGAGGAAGATGGTCAGCAAATTCCAGACAGCTTCAAGTGATGAAGCTGACACATTTTAGGGAATTAGCACCTGACATCTGGAAATTATAAACACACCAGTGAAGGCAAGACCTGGCTGTATTCCTTCCACTATCCTGCTAATACACAATAAAAGGTGAATTAATCTTGTTGATTGTGTTGTTCCTATCTGATCGTGACTTTTTTTTTTTAAGTGATCGTGTTATTTGCTTGTCTAGATTTTTGAACCATATTAACCACCTACATTTTTTGGCAACAGGGAGGTTGTCCTGATTTGTTTGCCCAGATGGATAGCCCATTGCTGAAGTCCTTTATTTGGAAAGACTCAGCCTTTAAAAGCTGATGGTGTCAGTGAGAGAAATCTTGTATTTCTGTTTTTTTCTTTAACAACAAAGAAAAATTGGATGAGAACATCCAATTTATCACTACAGAATTGATGTGATTTTCTTGATCTTCCCTCTGTCTTAAAAGATTCTGGCTTTTAAAATATAATGTAAATACTTGCTAGGGTATTTGCAGCATAAAAGAAATCAGACCTATGGCAGCACTAACATATCAATGGACTTGAATAAAATCACCATAAAAGTAGCATAAATACCTTTAGCAGAAAAAGGCAGAACAAGACCAGTGGTTTCCTTGCTGATTCCAGTTGTGACAAGTCATGACACCCATAATTTTGTTTCAGAGATCATTTGTTCTCACAGCTGTAGCTGTAACAAAATATCTTCCATGCATCTCCCTACATCAGAGATCTAAAGTCCTCTGCAGGCCTTAATAAGGAATTTCTTGGCTTTTGAGAAATTAAATAAACTTGTCAGCACACTAATATATTAGTTCAAATTTTTTATAACACCTGTGCAAATGTACTTACTCTAAAGAGAATGTGAGTCCCCTACATGAAAAGTCATCACATCTAATCTGATTTTGATAATACTGTATGTGTATTTCAGGGTTTCCTGTTTGCTTGGCTAACATGGGCTATTATTCTGCAACCTCCCATCTGTAGTTCTGGTTGCTTTTCTGACTTGATTTGGTAACAATATTTTAGAAATGCTGAGGTCTTTCCAATGCCTTAAATCCAAAACAAGGGTCACGGGAAAAACTCTTATGCTTGAGTGTAACCACAGCAAAGTGAAGCCCGGGCCAGAGATAATATCTTTGAATGATAAAGGAAGCAGATTAAACACATGGGACTGTCCAGAGACATTTACACATAAGGCAGGCCATTAATGGGCAATGAACTAATGATACATTTTCAGAAAATGCTTCCTCTGTGCCCAGAACCACTAACAAGATACATAAGAGGCATACACTCAGCCACATATTAGGCACTGGGCTTGGGTGACTTGTGTCCCAGGATGCCCAATTTAGTTGATACAGCAGGATGAGCTGCTCCAGACAGCAGGTCAGAGCAGGTGCTGCAGAGGTGGCAGTGAGTATTCCTCATCATGTTACAGAGGAATTGCACCACAGCAGTTTAATATGTCAGACCTGAGTGTAAAATTTTGTGATCTGCTTGGTGCAGTCGGGGATTGAAAGCATCTGTCTGTGCTGTGAGAGGCTGAACATATGGTGGCACACAAGCACTTACCTCTGGGACTGAACTAAATGAGAACATAAGCAAATGAAAGGAGAAACAGAAACAGTAAGGCAAGAGAAAACAAGCCAAGATGCTACAAATGTAAACACTTCTCAGTCTTTTTGTGGCATTCTTCACGTGTGTACCCTGCACTAGTTCTGCTGCATTGTTCTGTTCTTTAAACCACACAGAGTTTACAAAGAGCTCTAAAAAATCCAGCAGAAACATCCTGTGCTTATTCCAAGCTGTGGGAAAGAGCACACTGCAGATATGCAGAGTCAAAGATGAGAGGGGCAGTGCCTGTTAATTGCAAGAAAAGCCTGTACAACTTACAACATGGTGCTCTAATTAACAAAGAATGTAGCAAAGGTAGGCATTCCAGATCTATGCCTAATTCTCCTTCAAGTAATTGTACTTCTGTAAAGGAACCTGCAAGGACACAGTCCTATCCTATGTGTGAATGGCTTTAACCTCCATTCATGGTTTCATCTTGATGGAGCTTTCCTCCTCATTTCGTATTCCTTATGAATTTCTGGGCTCTAGCCAGAATCAGAACCAAAAATGAGGCACTGCAACTCTGAAGGAATTCCTGCCTGGGAACCCAGACATGGGAAATCTCATGAGAAAGCATGCAGAGAAACTGCTTGACAGGTTTGGTGAACTTGAAAGATGAGGGTAGCCTGGACAAAGTGATTATTGGTGCAATTTGGATGTAAACTATAAAATCTAATTGGTCTGAATAATGTCTGTGCTTATGTTCACACCACTGGCAATGAATCTGTAAAGCAAAATGGCTGGTGCCGAGGACCAAATATCACTGGGCTCATTTTGGTTTTTATGNTATTATAGATAATTAGATAATTAGAAAATGGTACTTTACCAGAAAGAAAAAAAGCTCGACAAAATTTCCTAAATTCCAAAGTATTCTTCTGAGCATTCAATGAAAAAATATTGGTGAAAATTTAAACACTTTTTTTTCAAGCAAAACACACCAAGGTATTTTGATTCTACATTTCTTGGCTCTTTGCATCAAGCTTGTCTGATTCATTCAATCGGATTCCCAAATTTTAGCTCTGTGCCTTGGAAAAACAAGATCCATCTGGTAGATGCAGACAAAACCACCATAAAAAGGATTAACCCATATGATATTTTTCTCATTTTAATTCCCAGTCTTAAGAAGGAACCAGAACAAAATTCACAACAAGAAAAAGGGGCTCTGTTTTTATGGAAGAAGCTATCACTTGACAGGGAGCACCAAGGCTGAGATGAATGGATGAAAAATACAGTCAGGCATGAGAATTTGGTAGCCATGAAACCTCTACCTCCCTTTGTGCTGGATGGGCTTTCCACACACAGCAACAGCCTGAGCAAAACAGCAGTTTTTGCCTGCTGACATGAAGGAGTGACACCATTACCACCAGAACTACTGTGAAGCTGACACATGCATAAAACCTGTGCATTGCATACAGTAGGAACAGGGGGACACATGCAGCCAGAATAGATAGAATTATAATATAAAGAAATATAGCCAGAATTATAATATAGAGTCTTCAGAACAAAGAGAGCTACCTCAGAATTCAGTGGTCATTTAGTGTCTGCAGCACTGCTGGGTACAGAGGAAAGGTTTGATTTCTCCCAGTCTGAATGCCTCTGTGGCAAAAATGGGCTGGGAGAGCATTGCTTTGCCAAGGAGTTTGCTATTCAAATGTGCTGCATGTAATTAAGGGCATTTGCATGAAATTTCTACATCCTCAAGGCTCAGGTTAGAAACACACACATCTGTCACAACCTGACATGTTCAATGAAAGAAGAAATAGAGTTGAAATCATTACAGGGTAGTTATTTTTAATGAGAGAACAAGTCAAAATACAAAGGAAAGGAAAGAATTCAGTGACTATCAAGAGCATGTCAAAGCTGCAGTGTTAATGGTAAAAAACCAGCAAAAAGCTTTTTCATTTCATGTCTTTCATCTTCAAGTCTCAGAAATTATAATAATTCTTAAACCTGTGAGTTGTGTGTTAGCTAAAGGTTAATGATTTTTATTTATAGCACCTCAAGGCGAAGCTCATTGACAATTTCCCATGGATGGCAGCAATGTCTGGAATAGATTTTTAATCGTGGGAATTATTAGGAAGATTTAAAAAATCTAGGCCTGTTAATGGTTTATTCAAATTTCAGGGACCAGATGATGTCCTTTAGCAAAACATTTTTTAGACTCTGCTGGTGTTTTATCAGACTGGTGACAAAGAGGGCTTTTGGCTTATAGTACCATATAGCTCAGCAGTACGACTGCTTTGCTCTTTAAATTTTCTTGTCTTGAGGATAATTTTAGGCAAAAAGCAATTACCCAGTGTCCTAGATTCAGCTGGGATAGAGTTAATTTTCCTCCTGGTAGCTGGCGCAGTGCTGTGCTTTGGATTGGCTTTGAGGATGATGTTGATAAGCCAGGGATGTTTTAGTTGTTGCTGAGCAGTGCTCACAGGACTTGTCAGCTTCTCGTGGCCTGCCAGCGAGGAGGCTGGGGGGGCACAAGGAGCTGGGAGGGGACACACAGGACAGCTGACCCCAACTGGCCTGAGGGATGTTCCAGACCATGTGGCACCATGCTCAGCATGGGGAAAAGCTGGCTGGGGGTGGATGCTCAAGAACTGACTGGGTATCAGCTGGTTGGCAATGAGCAATTGTTTTGCATTTGCATAATTTGTTTTTCTTGAATTTTATTTCACCCTCTTGCTGTTATTTTCTTCTTAATTAAAATTATTGGTTTTGATTATTATTATTCAATTATTAAACTGTTCTTATCTCAACCCTGGAGCTTTCTTACTTTTCTGGTTNTCAGACAGGGTCCCAAACCATTTGCATCTCCCAAAATTCCCCTGCTGTAGGAACCAAAGTATGATAAATGGAATTTGCTTCAAAAGCACACTTCTGCCCCAAGGAGACATGGTAACATAGATGTGTCTGAAGGTACTAGGCAATGGCATATCATATCTGAATAATTAAAATCTGAAAGTGCTTTATAGATATTTATTATAGATATTTA
>VXBC01007728.1:668162-836906 GCA_013399945.1 Ploceus nigricollis | reverse complement strand
TTAGAAACACACACATCTGTCACAACCTGACATGTTCAATGAAAGAAGAAATAGAGTTGAAATCATTACAGGGTAGTTATTTTTAATGAGAGAACAAGTCAAAATACAAAGGAAAGGAAAGAATTCAGTGACTATCAAGAGCATGTCAAAGCTGCAGTGTTAATGGTAAAAAACCAGCAAAAAGCTTTTTCATTTCATGTCTTTCATCTTCAAGTCTCAGAAATTATAATAATTCTTAAACCTGTGAGTTGTGTGTTAGCTAAAGGTTAATGATTTTTATTTATAGCACCTCAAGGCGAAGCTCATTGACAATTTCCCATGGATGGCAGCAATGTCTGGAATAGATTTTTAATCGTGGGAATTATTAGGAAGATTTAAAAAATCTAGGCCTGTTAATGGTTTATTCAAATTTCAGGGACCAGATGATGTCCTTTAGCAAAACATTTTTTAGACTCTGCTGGTGTTTTATCAGACTGGTGACAAAGAGGGCTTTTGGCTTATAGTACCATATAGCTCAGCAGTATGACTGCTTTGCTCTTTAAATTTTCTTGTCTTGAGGATAATTTTAGGCAAAAAGCAATTACCCAGTGTCCTAGATTCAGCTGGGATAGAGTTAATTTTCTTCCTGGTAGCTGGCGCAGTGCTGTGCTTTGGATTGGCTTTGAGGATGATGTTGATAAGCCAGGGATGTTTTAGTTGTTGCTGAGCAGTGCTCACAGGACTTGTCAGCTTCTCGTGGCCTGCCAGCGAGGAGGCTGGGGGGGCACAAGGAGCTGGGAGGGGACACACAGGACAGCTGACCCCAACTGGCCTGAGGGATGTTCCAGACCATGTGGCACCATGCTCAGCATGGGGAAAAGCTGGCTGGGGGTGGATGCTCAAGAACTGACTGGGTATCAGCTGGTTGGCAATGAGCAATTGTTTTGCATTTGCATAATTTGTTTTTCTTGAATTTTATTTCACCCTCTTGCTGTTATTTTCTTCTTAATTAAAATTATTGGTTTTGATTATTATTATTCAATTATTAAACTGTTCTTATCTCAACCCTGGAGCTTTCTTACTTTTCTGGTTTCCTCCCTGCCCCAGGGAGGCTGGAGGAGGTGGAGTGAGCAGTTGTGTGGTGTTTAGTTATCAGCTGGGTTAAACCACAACCTTCAGCTGCAGAGGACATCCAGATTCCTTCTTTAGATCTCTTTGAGAGGCCATGTTGGTGCTACTTCAACATGGTGCCAGTAGTTACAGGAGCAAATTTACTCTTCTGAAGTTAACATTCTGCTTTACAGTTAGGGAATGTTCCAAACCACAGGCATCTTGCTGAAACTACAAAACCACCTTAATCAAGGTTAAAGCCCTAAACTCCCACTGTCAGATCCAGCTGAGTCAATTAATGCACTACATTTAGTAGAGCAAAAAAATGGAGAGGAACAAGAGTGAAAAAATATTTCTTCCTTTTAGCAAGGTTGAACACTGAGTTGAAACCTTGGTCAGCTTAGGTCTGTGGCAAATGCTTTTTTTCTAGCCTTCTATTTAAGCAACAGAAAAAGTATCCCTGGTAAACTAAAAAAAAAAACACCCCAGACAGTTAAAACTTTTAAAACTTAAACAAATAAGGAAAGGTTTAACTTTAACACTAGCTCTTTTTTCTTTTCTATTTAGGTACAGAGAAACTTTTTGTGATGCTGCCTCCTGGAATGTCTTTCTGTTGGCAATAGAGGTGACCTTAATTGCCCTCTTGCAAGTCATTGTTACCTAAAATGAGCTAACAGAAGTTTCTTCTGTTGAGTTCTATTATGAGTATGAATATGTTTTCTTGGAGACAAAATAAGACAAATACCCAGAGAATGAGGAAGAAAGAACAACAAAGATAAATGTCCTGCTTCTGATTCTGCAGACCACAGCATGAAGTGTCTCTGTGAGAGAAACAAGGGTTGGTAAGCATCCCTGTAGCTGCCTGGACAAACACACATCACTAACAGGTTATTTCAGGCAGAGCTGCCTTCCTGGTCACAGGCTCAGAGCAGCACAGCCAGACACTCTTCTTCACAGTAGATCCTTTTCTTTAGTAAAATGCAAAGAAGGAAGAAAGGAAACAGAGTCAAGAGCAGAAAGAGCACATATTCATATGTGGGCAGCAGTGGGAACATAAGTAATCCTCCAGGTGGAAAACATTAATTTTTTTTATGGCACACTTTATTTCTCCAGCCTTCAGTAAAACCTTGACCAAAGGCTGACTGATAACTTTGGTGGAGGCTGTGGTCTCAAAGGCTTGCAAGAAAGGCAGAAAGGGTGAAGAAGGTTGTTATTTTCTCCCATTAGTAATGCTGGTTTCAGTAATAAATTAAAAAAAATCTCAGGTGTTTTTTCCATCCTCTACTCTGCTCACATTTCTTTCTGATGTTTGTGTTTACTTCAGGGGGTGACATAGGACAGAACCTACGCCCAGTGGTAAAATACAATCAACAGATTTAAAACTTCGTTATATATCCATCTTTCCATCTTTAAATTTAAGCTAAATTTATAAATAACTTGTAGTTGTTCTTCTTTTATCTTGACCAACATAAATTGCCCATACTTCACACCCAGCTTTGAAAACAAACACATTTCCTTTTGAAACTTTTAAAAGAAGCTTCACTTTTTCATTTTCATTTCTTTATTTACGTTCCTTTTATACTATAAAATAAAGCCTGAAGTGATGCAAAGAATTTAATCTGCACAACCAGAGTTATTGATTTAGCATCCAAAAAGAATTAATCACTGGATTTATAACCTGTCCTCCATTAATTTAACTAGTCTTCCACAACCACAGTCTCCAGAGACAAGCCTATGTGAAGAAATATATTCCCTGTTAATTCCATGTTGAAAGATCAATGAAGTGTCCCAGAACTTGGTGTTAAAGTTCATCTCACCCAATTTTACAAAAAGTTTCATTCCTTTACATGCCACAACAGTATTTTATGTTGCAGTCTCCAGTGACATGAGGAGAACAGATGCTGAGTGGTACCTGAATCAGGCAGAGATTAAACACAGTCTCAGCATCCACAGCAGTTCTGTTCTCAGGACCCTCTGCCACCCTTTCTGCCTTATTAGATGATGTCTGTGGGGTCCTGGTCTGTGGCTGCAGTATCTCACCCAAGGTACTGGGAGCACTACAGCACAAAGGTTTGAAATGCACATTTCACCCATCATAATAACTGGACATGTCAGCGGGGACATGAACACAAATGACTTTTGTTAATGTTGGAATTGTCTTCAGGACACATGAGCATCATGAACTCTAATGGCATTTATAGCTGCCTTGCTGTACCAAAAAGCACAATAGCCTCTTGATTACATTTCCATTTATGAGTTTAGAAGGCGAATTTATGAAAACCATGTTTGGAAATAATGCAACTGAAGGTTTTTACTAGTGTTGATGTTACATTAGATATAAAGAACATGACACAGACTTATTCCACATACTAACAAAGAAAAAAAATTAATTTAAATTAAGTAGCCAGTTCTCTGCAGTCATAGTTGAGATCTCTGAACTGACCAGAGACCTTCTGTTTCTCATGTCAGCTTTATGAAGTAGTATGGAAGGTTTCCCTGCAGTCCAAACCCAAATTGTGTTGCCACGACTTCCAGGAGGTTTAAAACTGAGAACAGGGTGGGACTACAGCTGGCCACTTAGATTATCTTAAATCCATCACAAACATGCAGCCTGAGGAACCTAATGAAGGCTCAAGTACTTTACTATTCAGTCTCATTAGATTTATTTTCTTTAGTCTTTTCTCTTTTCTTGCCCTTTGCACAGAAGTCCCTAAGTAGGATGTCAAAACAAACAGTAATCAAGTGGGAGATAAACATTTGATTTTGTGATGTTAAAGTTAGTTTCAGATGGCTAAACTATCCCACAATGCCCCAGAATGCAACTCAGTTCACACAGGGAAAAAAACTTACATAAAAATGAAAGAGCAACCTAAATCTACAGAGAACTGCTAAATACTTCCATATTGCAGCTGATATTATGGTCTTTAGGAAAGATGGACAAAGGCCTCCAGAAAGACAAGATATGAACATTAGGCTATTCTTGCAGAAGGCCAAGGTCATGCAAAAATGTTTTTCTATTTTTCTGGTTTTTGTGTTCTGTAAAAATCAGTATTTCTCTCAGACATGTTATATTGCACATGGAGTTCCACAGCAGTAGCTTTGCACTGCATGTATGTGACACCTTTTTGAAACTGCTGGAAGATTGGATATAATTCAAAATAATGACAGATTCTGCTAAAAAGACTGAATCAGAAACTTCAAACAGATTTACTTCATTCACTTGGGAAGTTGGGACTTTGCCCCTTCTTTTTATTTTTTTGCAGGGTCAGGGTCAGCCCTTGAGGAGGACAACGAATTGGACTGATGGAGGCATCATGTTCTGACCAGGCATGAGAGACGATTGCTGAAATGGAACTGGAGAACTTCTGGGAGATCACACTGACCTTGTAAAGTCCAAGTGACTCACACCACTGGAAAAGAGAGGGGTTCTTATCAAGACCAAGAATAGTCTTGCCATATACATGAAAGGGAAGCAAAACAGAACAGGAAACAATTGTTTCCACAAGCAAATTGCCAGCAGTCTGTAGTGCCCCTGAACCTTTAGAATCCATGACAAAATTTATATTTTTATTGTGCATTTAAAAATTGCAATGCAACCACCAAGTCCCGCTGAAACCAAAAGGAAAGGGATATTGTTTCCACATTAGATGTCAAAGCAGTCTTTCTTTCCTTATTATTTATTCTGTTTGCTTTGGTTACCTCACAATACATGACCAGAACAAAACCTTAGAGAGAAAGCATTTCCTTACACAAAGAAAACTTACCAGATTTTGAAACATTTTTACATTCCATAAAAGGACACAAAAGACATGAAAATTTTCAGAAAATTAAAATCTTCCAAAAACTAGATCAAATTTTGCCTAGTTTTATACTTTGTTTTCCCTTTCACCAGAGGTGAAGCTACTTCTGCAAGTGAAAGTTTAAAACAAAAGAGTAAAGCAAAACAAAAACCACTTCAGATTATAAGAAAATCTCTGTTTGTTTAGTGTGTCAAAATCAGGTTTTGGATTATTTCCACATCGGCTTATTGAAAGCCCTGGTAAGTGAAATTGAAGGCCAGGTGCCTCAAAACCAGCTGTAATTCTGTCACAAAAAGGGGCTTTTCACCTGAAAGCTGCAGTGAAGAGAATGTATCTTGACAGGTCAGTCAGAGAATGGCTCTGAGTGCTGATGTGATCCCACTGCTAGAAAAGCTGATGCAAACCCACCAGGCTGTCCTCCAGAGCCACAAGTATGCAGAGATGCTCTCTAACCTCCTGCACACCAGGCTTCTACCAGCTGGTTGCCTGTGCTTGAAAAGGACCCAGTGACATAAGTAGACCCAATTCCAGAGTTACATAGCAAAATTTATTAAATTAATTTTCAAATGGAACATGTGTTGACCTCAGCTCTTTACTGGTGCAGGTTAAATTTCAATAAAATCAGTGTTTTTCAGTAGATAAATATCCTCAAATCGCTGCTCAACTCATTTAAACCTTTCAGTACTGCTGTCCTCTGAATCTCTATTCAATTGCTTCAGCTAGGCATTGTTCCACATCTTGATCAACTCAGTCTCAGTTGATTCATCTTTCTCATTACACGAGAATGTGAGCCTGAGAACGGGATCTAAATGAGGACAGTACCTTATTAATTCAAACATCAACTGATGGCAAGGCAAAATAATTTTATTGCAGTCCCTTCAGCAGTGAAATACAAATGACTACAGCAGATGTTACCATGAAAATGTAACTCTGATTTTCTGTTCCAGCAACAAGCCCATAATTTAACTTTTTAGCCAGGTTGGCACTCACAGTGGTGCACTATCCTGACTTCTTTAATATCTTGACTGAGGACAGTGGAGTTGTCCTCTAATGGCTTGGTATGCAGTGACACCTACTACAAGCCCAGCTGACAGCACTGAGAGTGAATTTTCTGTGTAACCCACTCTCCATGATCAATTAATCAGAATTTTGGCTACCATTTGGACACAAAGTTTGAATATTACATCTTTTTTGCCTGCCCATCCACAACTGACAGACTGGGTAATTTCAACCAAAATGATTCTTTTGAAATCATGGTGAAGGAAAAATACATTAAACTGGTTAGATTGCAAAGAGTCCTGCTCTTCATTTTTTTGAATAATGATTTTTCCCCGAGTCTCTGTAGAGGTCATTTACATTTGGGAACAGGATAAAATCTTGTCACTGTGTTTTGCCATCTGAAAAAATTGTCCAAATTTGATCAAGCTATGAGAAAAATGCAATTTACACACTATGTGTTCTCTAGAAACTTCATAATGTGTTATTTTAACCTTCAAAGATTTATTCTAGAGAATAATGCTCTGGTCCAGTCTCAGAGCTCTGCTCCCCACATATGGACATGCTGAAATCTAATATACTGACAATTCTGTGGAGTTTGATTTAAAAAACAAATTACGAAAGACAGTGGACATTTATTTTAATACCATAGGTTTCGTATGAACTAAAAATTGTCAGGAATTAATTTACTAAGGGAAGTTGGTTATAAAATGCAGGTATTCCTGATGATTATGTGTATTTTGCAGTTTCAGAGATTAGGAAAAAAAAATGTGAAGAAAAATAATGGGTAAGAGTAGTATGAAGCAATCCATTGCAATAGCAAATGAAAGAACATGCAGGAAGAGCTCATGAGGAACTGTAAGAGGTTCTGCGACCCACAGTCATGGGACTGGTACCTCTGTGAAGCAAAATTAAGGTTCTTTATTGGGAAATGTCAAAAAATAGGGGAACCAGCAGCATTAATAGACCTGTTTTAACACATTAAAGATTCCAACTTCACTTGTCTTCTCCTTTGAGACTGGCAAAATTCCATAGCTGCAGTTTCTGCATACATCTGTTCACTTGGCTTATCTGGTAAGTGTGTTCAGGCCAGGCTATGAGACTTGCAGACATAAAAGCTGTGTGATATCTTTTGCTTTGGAAGCAGATCTTAAGCAAATCACCCTGATAAAATTGAATTGAATTTAATTTCTTCAACAGCTATGCATGCTCACCAGATGTGTTAATGCATTATTTTAGGAAAACAGCAAAGACATGGGGAGAAGAAAAAAGATCAGGGACTAATTTGAAGGGAACAAAATGAAATGCATGCATATAATGGAGAAGATATCTCCCCAAGCCCCTAAAAGGTGTTCAAGATTTCTACATCTGTGTTCATTTTCTGAAAGAAATCAGCTGTGAAACAGCCACGGGAGCGAAAGGTTTGCCAGGAGACATCTACAGAAAACTTACTAAGAGCTTAAAAAGAAACCATTTAATTCCAGGGAAAGACTGGGAATTTCTTCAGAAGGCCAGTTGCCCAAGTAAGGGGCTTCTTAACAACTGAAATGAAATGCAGAGAGAACATTCAATAAGTGGGGGAAAAAAGAGATAAGCAGCATGACTATGAAAGCACTGCTTTGGCAAGAGTAAATCCCAGGTGGAGGAAAAACTAGCAAAGGATGTCCAGAGCAATAAGAAGGGATTCAACAGATAGGATAGCTTCAAGAGAACTTCTAGGAAAAGTTGGGTCTGCTGCTGAATGGGGAGACAGCATGGATGACACAAGGAAGGCTAAAGTGTTCCCTGTCCTTGCCTTGGCAAAGACTGCTCCTGTACTTCAATGTGTACCAGCACAGCCTAGAAAGAGGGACACAGACACCACTGTGTGAAGGACAGGTCCTGTAATGCTGAGCTGCTCTGGCTAATAACACTGTAAATTGCTCAGTCTGGTTACCCCAAATTAGTGGCGTGTTTTGGTGTCTGTGGTCATTATTTCTCTAGGCAATTTTAGCTATGAGAACAGGAAAAGTGGAAGGAGAGAAGGATGAAGCAAGTCATGAGCATTAGGTGTACTAAGCTGCTCAAGTGTTCAAGCTGTTCAAGTGTTATTCCTGCATGTGGCAGAGTCAGTGTGGGGCAGGTGCATTTCTGTGCCAGCCTGAGGGGCTGGGAGAGCCCTTCTGCAATGCTGTGTGCTTGAAGAAACGCTTGTCTTTTCCTTCTTCCCGTGTCCCTCTTGCTCACAACTCCCTCCTTCCCAAAATTAACATTTGAATTGAAAGTTCAAAAGGTGTCAGGGCTAACAGGGGTTACTCTTGCAAATCAAAGCCCCACCTACCAATCTGCTCAGAGTCATAATGTCTCCATTAAGAAAAAAGATAGTCAAAACCTAGTGATTAAGTCATTAGTTATGAAAGCTCTTCATGTCCTGTCGACTTTTATGTGCTTGGAGAGCAATGTGCTAACCTGAATCACGATGATGTAAAGAAATCTCTTCTGAAATCCAACTTCATTTTAATGTGGCAACTGCACGGACTGAGCTAGCAGCATTCCCTAGAGATAAAGCACAGCAGCTCTGCTCTTTCACCTTAAAAAACTTGCTGCTGAAACATCCTGTGTGTACCCATTCAAACTCCAGATGTTAATGGACCCCAGAGTTATTTTGGTAGGAAAGCTGCATCAGATGTTTTCTCTAGAGGAGAGAGGGAGGGAAGATTCTTTCCTGAGAAGTGAAGTCTCTGAGCAAGAATATGGGAATGATGGTTTTGCTGCTTGGCAGCTGATCATATGAAAAGTTTTAGACAGAAGCAAAACTTTCTGTCATACGAATTGCTCAATTTCTCCCTTTGCAAGAGCACTTTCAGTACAAGAGAGGAAAAGAAAAGACAATGCTTAAGTGCCAGCCTACCTTACTTTAAGTTTAAACATAAAGACAGCATTTTTCTCAGTGGACTTTCCTGAGCCACAAATGTGTTCAGTTTTCCAGTTTGGCTGTGTGCCCTTCCTGCTGTTTGGTTTGACAACTGTCACCTCTACAGAGCCAGTTTTACCCCAGCCATCACTGTGGGCTGGATGCTCAGCTGATGCAAAGAGATGAGTATGAAAAATATTCTGAAAGAGGCCTGTTTTAAGGAAAAACATTTCACAATCTGCCATGAAGTCTTCAGATGCTCCTTGAATAACAAGCCAAGAAAAATGCAAATTGATATTCATGTGGTCCCCAGGAGTACAAAAGTTACATTAGTGAGAAAAATTATCTATTGTTGTATTTTTTTATAAACTGGAAAGTGTCTGCATATCTACATTGTAAGCAAAGAAATATATAAACAGCCAGCAGAGCCTCAGGAACACTTCTTGCTAACAAGTTGCATCTGCAATAATAGAAACTACTCACATTGAATCTTTTTCCCTGGCATCCAATTATTCACTTTCTAACACACAGAGCTAAGGCAAAATAATTATATTCTAATTACCTTGGCCAGGTGTATTCACATACTCAGGTGTAATTCTTGTGCAAATTTATTCTTTATGGCAAAGGAAGACTCATTGAAATGGATTTTGGACAGCACCAGAGTAAGTAAGGTTCATTATTTCCTCTCCTCAGCAGCAACCTCATCTTGCTGGAGAGCAGCAAAAGTAACAGACTTTAAAATGATGGTGAGAGGGTGTCACTGGGCCTGGGGTGGAGAAGGATGCCCCTAACCTTGGCCACACAATAAAAAAGCCATCAAGACTGCCCTCAAACTGAGCATACAGGCAGTCTGAATGTGGCAAATCTCTCACTCCCAGGTGAAAAATTACTCCAAATTCCAGTGAAAAAGGGCACCAGAAGTGGAGCCTGAGGATCATTTGCAAGGGACAGGCAGCAAAGCCACAGACTGAGCATCTGAGGGAGTTTAGAAATATTTCTGTCAGAGAGACATGAGAGATTGCTGCTGGACTGTTCATAGCAAATACCTCTCCCAAACCCAGTTTCACCAAGCCTGTGCCAAGGAAGGTGAAGAACAATCAAAATTCATTGCAAGAATTCAAAAGAGCAAAAATACCAAATTTAGAAGCAGTTTACAAAGTGTCCAGGTTAAGTTATGTTTTTTCCTTAGAGCTGAGTTACCCTAAACAGACACTAATTTGGCTTTCAGAGTTGTTCATAATGCAGTGATGCAGACTATGAGCCAAGTTAAAAAATATAAAAAGAAATATATTGTTGTTATACAAAATTGGACAAACTAGTTGTAAATATCTCTGAAATGATATCTTGAACATACAGATTATAAGACTGTTTGAAAAGCCCAGTGAAAATATCTTTATAGAATTTTTATTTTAAATCAGTCAGAACATTTAAATTTTTAAACTTTTTTTTCCCCTTAAAGCTGCAGTGCTTGCAACCAGCTGACCATGAAGTTTTTTCACCTTCAGATGAAAAATATGTTCCACTTTCCAGGATTGGGAAAAATAAATATATTTTTTAAATGAAATATATGCAGAATATAACCCAAAAGATAAATTAAAACTAATATCTATGTAGTTTATAAAACAACAACAATAACAAACCAAATAACCTTGCAATTTTAATGTTCAGCTCATGATGATTAAGACTTTATTACACTGTTTAAAAAACTTCACTAATCAATTAAATGAACCAATCAGCCCTGTTCTGAGATTTTTGAAAGCAAAATAAAATTGGGGGTTTCAAACAGGGAAGACTCTTGCATGGATTTGAGTATTGTGCTGTAGTTTAATAAGAAACGGTCCTTTTTCTATTTGCAGCAGCTGAAATTTATTGAATTGAACATCAAAATAATTTGCTCACAGAAGGATATGCACATATTTTAAAACTACTGTTGTTGAGAGTTTGATCTATGAGTTTAATATTGAATATATTTCAACATTTGCATCCCAGGTCAAATAGCCAGGTATTTGCATTTAAATGGATTATCAGCATATATTTCTTGTTCTTGTTACTCTCTGTGCTTTCCATGCAGTTGTTTGATATGACAACTTCTACTGATGCAGACAGGATTTTAGTAATCAGGGCAGGAGACAGGTTAATATACTTTAAATTAGACATAATGCTATTCCAATATATGCTATCACACTGATATCAAATCCTTGTGTGGAGCATCATTTCCCAGCACACTGAACTCCATTCACACAGAAAGGAGGCTTGGGGGACAGGCTGAAGTAGCAGCTTGGTGTAACAGGCACCAAACAACAGCAGAGACTGGGATGTTGGGATATTGTGCTCCCCTGCACTCCACTCCAGCAGTGCTCCTGCCTTCGAACCTGACCAAAATCCCTGCCTGGTGCCTCTGTGCTGACAGAAAACACAACTGCTTTGCAGAGGTGCAGTGGATTCCCTGGCCAACATCAGAGTTTTAACAAGGTTTTTACAGGAGCTCAGCAGCAAAGATTGAGATGGGCCTCGTGGAAGCCAATGCAGAACTGCCCCATTTTTACCCATCCTGCTGGAAGCATCACACACTGTCCTTGGAACAAATCCACACAATATTCTGTTAATCTAATGTTTTTAATTCAGTTGCAGAGAGAAGATTTATGTTAGATGTTGGCAGGGAAAAAAAAAAAACAGCCCTAACTTGCTTTTATGGGTAAGGTCTGTAATGAATCACCTGGAGAGGCTGAGGACTCCCCACAGTTAGAGCTCCCCAGCAGATGGACACAGAAAGAGTTGTCTGAAACAGGAGTGATAACAAGGGGAGTTCACAAGGAAGCTTTGCTGACCAGCATGGCCTCAAGCCTAGAGGAGTTCTCAGCGTTCTGTCCAGCCTTCTTTTCCAAAATTTAATGAAATCTGGTTGAAAATTGATAAACATTTTGCTGGCTGATTGTTACAAATAAAAGTGGCTCAAATCACGCAGCTCTTTGATGGGAACATCCAGCACTGGAGGAGATTACACCTGGAGGAGCTCAGGAAGGCTACAGCAGCTCCCCTACCTGAGCTATAACTACCACCCTGGCTTCCCAGCTGGCAAAGAGCTCCTCCTCTCCTGCCCTGTGCTCTTGCTGAGGTTCATGGCAGCAAACAGCCAGAAATTTGGCAAGTCCTGCGCTGTGTCTGATTGCACTTGTCCCACTGGTAGGGAAGAGGAATGATAGACACATAAACAAAACAGCAGTAAAAAAAAAATTGGCATGTGAGTTATCTCAGAGACATCCACATCTCCAGCTGAGTGAAACTCTGTGGGAAATGTTTTGGCTGGTACGCTGAAATCTGCAACTTTGAAACAGCAAAGTTGTCCAAGTCCTTATACTTTCCACATTTTAAAAATCACCACCTGAAGGATTTATGGCAGAGTGCACGGGCAATTACATTGCTCTATTTGTTACTGTGGAAACATGTTTTGTGACTGGTGAAATCTATGAGAAATATATTGAACGAAGTTCTGAAAAACAATATTTTAAAATTAAAACCGAGCACTGGATTTAGCAGCACTAGGAAGCCTTAGCCTCAAGGAAGTCATGAAACACCAGGGAGTCAGCAGCAAAGTGCCAACTAAGTCCTGATGGGATTGATTTGGTTGGACTAGCTCTGTGTCATAGAACAGAAAAATAAAAGTAGAGTCAACTCACCAAGCTGGTGCTCTCACAGCTGGAGAGCTGTGCCCAGAAATGGGTACAACAATGAGCCAGAACACAATGGTAATTACTCCTGCTCTCTTGGGCTGTGAATATTTTCCAAGCAGTCCAACCCTATGATATGAAACTGTCAAGACTTCAGTACTTTAAGTACCTTTTTCCAGTTTTAAGCTCTCCATTAGCCCTTAGTCATGAAAAACTATTGAACTTCTCAAATGTTTGTTAAAAACAAACAGATCTACAGATGCAGGATGGAGTGTCTTCACATACCTAAACCAAGGAATAAAAAAAACATGCACTTTGTCATGAGACAAACCTGGCTGAACTGGAAGAAAGGAAGAAATCTGGTTATTACCTCCCATTAATGATGGCTTTTTCATTTTTATATTGAAGGTGGCTTGGAAATGGAAGTCTCAATACTTAGTTAAGAAATCCAAACGCATCGAAATAATTTGAGGTGGCAAGACAAACAGGAAATCCAAATACCCTCTGTTACTAAGGAACATCCAGCCTTCATTTCTAGAGAGATTTCACAGCAAATAAAAAAAAAATAAAAGGAAAAAGGAATTAAAAAGATATTTGTTAAATAAGAAGGGAATTATGCCTGTGGGGGATTCTTCTGGACTATGGGAGGAATAATAATTTCTTTCCTACTGACCAGGCACCAGTCCTTATTGGCTAAGATTATGTAAACAAAAATATTATGTATCTTTTTGAATATTTCCAGTCCTTTCAAGCAATTTATAGCAGTGTATTGTAACCCTCAGTAAAGTTATTCTTAATTTACCCTGGTTTCTGTGGGAGGAGGATTGAAGCCTGCAGAAAGCCAAGGTATGAGACTCCAGATGTGATCTATGCAAAAGCAACAGTGACAAAAACTGAAGTGTGTGCATAAAAGTGCCAGGTACTGTGAGTTTATTGCTTGCCAAATCAGATATTCACTGTCAAAAGTTCAAAAACTGACAATAAACTTAACTGTTGCATCTTTAAACTTATTTATAACTTACAGAGGGAATATAGTGTCTTGGGTTTGTCTCTTTCATAAAGTTTACAGCCAGCAGGAGATAATAAAATCTAGGCTGAGCTCATATTGCCAAGAGAAAAAAAAAAATCAAGGCCTGTATGTGTTGGTGGCTGTCAGGTGAGATATTTTATACCTCATTAGTGTCTCAGCAGTTATTGCTTTTGCTTCCTTTATGAATAGATCATGGGATGCCATGCCTCTCTCTAACACTCCTCACCAATTTGTCACAGCAAACAGAAATAAGGGATTTCTTGTCAGAGTCCTTTTCACTTCAGTGCTTGCTTCTGATGACATGCTACCCAAACAAGTCTAGATGTGCTTGACAGCCCTTGGAGCTCCTCACTGATGCAGAGATCTTTCTTTAGGAGCTGTCCCTGCAGCACTGGTGCATGTGCTCCCTCAACAGCATGGCAAGGGAGGGCTCTGGCTGATCTCCCAGAAGGCTCCCCGGGTTCCAAAGCAGCTCACCCCAGGGAAAGCCATGGTTTTCAGAGCCCACAAAGCACTGCTGAGCAGTATTTTCATTTAACAGCTTAATCCTGAAGATTATTCAGGATAATGGTGCCCTCCTGGTGGAAGGTGGCCATGCATTCTTCCCTCAGATCTGAGCTGAGTCTAAGGTTTTGGCCAGACAAAAGTTATCTTCATGGTTTGTTTTTTTTTTTTTTGTGTTGAGATTATTCAAACCATGTCCAATCTGTAGGGAAGATGTATCAGGGTTCTTATATAGTTCAGGGCTCTTATATAGTTCAGGGTGAAGACACAAAGAAGAAGTGACATAGATTGATTTGAGCAGCAGATAATGCAAAGTGGAATAGAATTCTACAGACAAACAGATGTAAAGAAAAGCACATGACTATACCTGGCCCCTGTTTCTACAATTGTTAATGTACTCTAAAATAAATACCCATTATTTGCCATTCCCATTCTGAGCGTTCCTAAGGCAAATAGAAGCAACAAAACTAATTTCTGGAAAATCGACTATTCCTCTCACTCTCTCTTTCTGCTTGCAGGAAAATCTATTCAGTTAGAGAACCACAGCTAAATATTGTTTTCTTTCTTTAAAAAGCACACAGTTGTTACTACACCGTGTTTTGAGTGGAGGGCATGAAATTGTATAAGCTTTAATTAATCCACTGAACCATCAACTTATATTCCACTGCAAATACTGCCATCTGCTACCAGTCCATGCATCAATAATTAATGTCTGCTACAAGTTTGCTTCCCCAACATTATCTGATTAGGTAATTAGCCTATGGAAGAACAGCCAATATAATGCATTACTGTTCTATTAAGTGTGATCTGTTTGAAACCACTGAAGAATACCTTAATACTGCTCCATTTCCATGACTCATATCTCAAAAACACCCATCCAGAATATGACAAAGCAATTCAGAAAGGAAGGGGGATAACAACAACAAGACCAAAACCACATCAAAAGCATGTCAATAAAATTAGGCATGGGAACTGTTTATTTCAGAATAGCCTAAGAGGAAATATGAATATAAGACAATCCAAAACCACTGCTCTCCAGAGAAGGCATGAATCAACATCAACAATGATCTACTTATGATAAAGGCCCCTTCAGAGAAGAATGATGAAGCATACTTTGTCATCAAAACTCAGGGGTTTAATAAATCAATGGAAGGTGGAATCAGGAAGAGGAAAAACAAGTCATCTTTATTCACAAGTGTAAAATGTGACTGTTTCCAAGATTACATCTGAATTAAGCTTGTGAGGAAAGCAAGTGATGAAGATGCAGCAGAGGAGAACTGAAATGAAGCCAACAAATCAGCACTGTCAGATCTTGTGGCTGTAGTGCAAAACCTATCAATATTTGGCTGAGTGAAGTATTTTTACTTTATCCAGTTCTTGGCCTCAGGTGACTACAAAAAGAACTCTGATTTTATTTTGCATGAGATCACTAGCTTAGCTTGGGGCAGAGAAAAAGTTAGCAAAGTCAGCCTCTAAGTGCATGAAAAACACAAAAAGCATATAAAAAGTCCAAGTTTAGGAACCTGGAGACCTCACACATCATCTCTGCTATTTCAAAAATCGAGGTCAGGATTTGTTTGACCAAATTTACATACCAACATAGTAAGCAACTACACTTCATCCTATTCTCTCCACTCCTTTTATAGCCAAGAGAATCCTGCCCTTCATGTTGGCAACACAAATGTTTTCCACCACATTTATCTGGAATAATTTGCAAAATCATTGTCAGTTTAATGGCATAGACTGAAGACTATGTGTCTGCAAGTTTTAGTTCCGGACCAGGCTTTCTCAGTTTCAGGTGTCATTCCTTTCCAACAGGCTGTTTCACAATTAGACATTTTCAGTGGTTGTGACCTAATAACAGAATAAAATCTATAAACAAATTAATGAAGCCAATCCTAGCAGGAGCACACTGTCCCATTCTCTCACTTTGCCTTCACTACTTGTGCTCTCATTAACTTCTCCTCCTATACCTTTTCTTACTCTGATAGCAAACCTAGAGCTTATCTACAACCACAAGCTCTGACCTCTCCAAACAGTGCAGTGTCTTTGTCCAGCTGCAACACTTTCAGACCTCCCCTGCTGTCTAAATCTCTTTAAAATAAGTCATGATGTGCAAACAGTAGAGCACTAAATTAATTGGATTGAATAACAGCCCTTGAGATTTTTGGCTGACTTCCCTTCTCATTAAGAGAGTAGGAAGAACCCTACAGAACCAGGCCAACACTCCATGGTCTCAGCTGCAAAACTGAAGGGACCCTTTGCTGATTCCTTCTAGAATTTGTGGTTACTCACAATTTTCTACATTTCTACAAGTATCAACATTTCTCTAGTGTTAGGCAGTACATGACACATGAAAATTTACTTTTTGTCCCATGATTATGATTTGTCAGATTTTACTTAAAATTTGAATATTGTTTTATTTATCTTGCAACAGGAATGACAAAACTGAAATTGCAATTCCATGCCTATTCTTATGTCTAGTGTTTCCCTGTTATCAGTATCACTTGCATCGCTGAAAGCACTCAGAGCTGTCTCCTTTGAATAGGCGTAGAAACACATGTAGAGTTTAGGGTGTCAGAAGAGACACCATATGGAGATAGTAGGTTTATTTTTATTATTACCATTATTGTCTTTCTTACCATAGTGCCTGAGGCTCCACCTGGGACCAGGATCCTTGGCATTAGATAAAGAACTAGAAATAATCCATCCAAAGCTCGCAATTTAAAGAAGAATAGCATTCCTACATATATAAAGTCTGAGATTACTTTGGTGATATTACTAAAGGTATTTTAGTCTGAGAATACAAGCATTTTTTGGTAAGAAAGGTGGCAAAGAAGGGCAGGACAACTACAAACAGAGCAGTTTTCTTTGTACCTATTCCCTTGTAATTAAGATGTTGAGTTGGTGGGAGGGAAAAACATAACACTTGAGAGTATTTATTAATTACTTTTCAGCTTCAGTGCACAAGGTTAAATGCAGCCTCAGGCAGCTTTCACTGATGTGACTCACATCTCCACAATGTCAGAGCTTTCAGTGACACTGATGGGCTCATATTTTGCAAAGAATAAATGACCCTCTGGTGTATTAATTAAGCAGGTCCTGCAGCCAAGCAGAGCAAAACTATAAGACGTTTTACACAGTGACTTTCATACCTATAAAATGTGCCTTGACAACTGCTGTGCATGAAATCTCTCATTTATCCACAGAATGTGGGCAGCATGGATAAGAAACGTGTTACCCCCATGGCAACTGTGTCCTCAGTGGGCTCAGTCCTGATGGTAAGTTAGCACAGGCCTCTTCCCCAGGAAGATGACCAGGAGATGACCTAATTATGTCCAATCACAGCATAATTTCTATTAATTTTCATATGAATTCAAATGTGAGCTGAGGACCTTGGTAAATGTTCCAATGGAAATATTTACAGAAATAAAAAATCCCTGCTATACATTTTTTTAAATTGTGTCTATTATTTTACCATATTTTCTAACCACCTGAAATATTTTTATTTGTTTTTTGCACAGCTGCCCTAGAAAAACAAACCCAACCCCCCACAAATCTTAATCCAATCCAGCTACCCCAGCAGCTGCATGACCTTAGTCCATGTTCATGGTCTTTCATGGATCCTTCTGCCCTTCTGGAACACAGAGTATCTCATAGGACTCAGTCCATCCAGATGAACTGTATAAAGACAAATAAGCCCTCTCCAATTTCTAAAAAACCAGCAATAATGAATAAAACCCCACCTCCTACCGTGTTTCCCAGTGACTGTCTCCCCCAGGCTGATAATTCTAAAAATCATGGTAAATAGACAGATCTAGAAAGTGTGTGTTCAAAAAATATTCAATTTTTCTATATTTTATTTGCTAAAAAATAGAACTCCTTTCAAAAGCAAGATAACTTTTGAAATTTTAGAAGACAATCCCAGAAAGAACATATAAGAGAGTTTATGCCCCCTCTGTAGTCTCCCTTTCTTTTAGAGTTCTACAAATGACCCTTTCTGATACTTTAAAAAAATTTCAATTTAGACTTTTTCTATTTTCCATAATTTTTGGCCCTAAATTACAAAATTCTCTTACTCTTCCTCACAGTGTAAAATTGCAATTTCATCAGGCAAAACCAAGGATGTTCTGTGAGATTGCTGCTGGCATGGACAGCTAAATTCAGTTTCACCACACTTCTGCAAGCAGTTCAGTGTTCATTTAAGTGCTCCAAGCTCATGTACCTTAAATCACCTGTTACTGAAACTGAGCAAAATGAAAGCAACATTTTTCCATTTACATTCCCAAACACAAGCTGTCTAAAGTAGCAAGATCTTCTTTCTCTCACACTTGTTTTACACCTAACTCCCTGATCACCTGAGTGCTTGGCATGAATTCTTGTGAGAAGTGTGCAATGTGGCCTCAGCCCGGCACTTTGTTCAGACTTCTGGTTTGGCTGCAGCTTTGCTCTTTCACATTCTTCATAGCAGCTCCATCAAGTGGCCAGAGATCTGAATGTGTCACTGCAATCCATGACAAAGCCACCCACAGGTAGCAGGCAGGTATCTGTTGGTTGGGCTCACTGCAAACACATTCTGAGATGTTTCTGGGGCAAAGTCCAGGTGGGGTAGCAGATGCAGAAGGGAAGTACAGAAAAAAACCAAAACCAAACACATATGAGAGGACCAGACATAGGATTAGATACGAGAAAAAAAAAAAAAATCAGTTAAGATCAGTGTTAAGATTTTCAGTAGTTAAGAGATTTGCTAAAGTCTATAGACCAAAGGGGTTTTTTTTTTCACTGAGGTGCAAGCTTTTTGGAGGGAATAAATTTGGGATGTTTGCTAGCCTTGACAATAAAGCTTGTTTTCCACAAACACCAGGATAGAGGCAAGTAAGGTTCCAAACAAAGAAGGTAGGTGCCATATCTCCAAGATATGCATGGAGGCACAGCTCAGGGGGGCTCATCTTAGGGTGAAATTTCCATTTCACAGTCTCCCTGTGAAGTACAGGAGGTATCTGGTAGTGCATAACCCTTGTGGTCTGAGGAAAGCCAGCCTTTCCTGTTTCCTTGCATGTCTCCCTGGGTTCTGACTCACCTGGAGCAAAAGGGTTTGGTGCTAACAGAAACCTTTTCTGAGATGTTGGGGAAAGTTACTGCATTCCTCCATAATCTCCTTTTTCTGCCTTGTTTTCAAATGTACTGTGCACTTGCTCTGCCAGCCTTGGCTCCTGAAAGGATCCAATAAATAATAACTAACCTGCTGTTCAAACATAAGAATTTTACAGATTTATTTGGGGAGGGAAAAGATTGAAATTTCAGAGCCCTGGGAAATCTGAGCATTGTTCTGAAAAATAAAAGTAGGAAACTTCTCCACACATAGCAATTATCATTGCTTCATTACAAACTAAAAGAAACCGTGACAATTTTTACGCACTGGAGATATGATTTCTCTAACACTAAGGAGCACAAATTCCCCTTTAGTTCTGCATTAGCTTTTTTTAAGTATCTTAAATGGAATGGTTTCTCCTTATAGGCTATTTTCAAATAATCGAGTTCCTGCCAATATTCTTTATTTTCCTGAAAGATGTGGGACAAAACAAAGCTCTGTGTAGTCACGCAGAATTAGATTGCCTCTGGTTTTTAAGCTAACTGATTGACTCTGAACAAGTAGTTTTCAGTCTTTCCTGACTTGTAAAGTCCTAAAATTTTCCAACAGAGATGCACTCCTAGCCCCCTGAGAGCAAATTTACTCTACTAACAGGAGGCTTTTCTCAGCTGTGCTATGTGGATTCCTTTGCCCACAGGTTCAGAACCACTTCTGTGTGCTGTCTGGCATTCTGCAGCATAAACACATCTCTGTTCTGAGGAAAATAGCTCCCAGTTTTGGGTCTTTGAAAAATACATCTGGATCTACCTACTGAAATATGAATTCATTGTGTTTGCAAGCCTTGGAGCCTGATTATGGCAGCATGAGCAGGTTACATCAACGGAGCCAGCTGATCTGCACAGGTGTGAAACCCGATATAAATTAATCCCTTTGTTTTCACAGCCCTCACTGTCAAATCTTTTTTCAGTGCAATCAGAAGTTAGGCTGCATTAGTAACTTCAGACCATGACATTTTTCCACACCCACTAATCAAATGCTGAATCCAATTAGCAAATTTTTTGTGTAATGTGGAACACAAACACAATGTTGGATTTCCTCAACAATTACACCTTTAGACCTCACTGACTTGTTAGCTTTCTCTTTTTAACATTGGGTATTACTTTCCCCATTTCTGTTCTTGCAAAGGTATGAACATCTATATATTTTTTTGCAAGTGGATAACATCTTTTCATCCAAGATGGTACTAAGATTCATTTTTAAAAAGCATTGCCTGTGCTATGTAGGATTCTCATCAAAGGGAGAAACAGAACACCATTTTTTAATTCTCTCACTTATGGCCCCCATCCAACAAAACACTTAGCCATATGTCTGCTTTTCCCCCTAGACTGGGGGTTTGGCTACTGGATAGCACAAATCCATGCACAAGGAAAGGTATATTATCCACTGCTGCTTACAGTCAATCAAAGATGCTTAAATAGCTGATTTAGACAACTGGAATGTGACAATTATCCCATGGAAATCCAGAGACTAATGGGCTCAGGGACCCTGTTCATTATGGAGGTGCAGCAGAATAGTCCCAAAGCACAAGACATCACAGAAAATTGCCTCATGTATGGCTGTCCTTATGTTCTGGTTATCACATTTTAGAAATTGAAGCATTCGATGAAAACCACTGGACTATAAATTGGTGCCTTCAACATGTAGTTCCTTACTTCACAGTGTGACCTGCTCAGTGTACCCTATTAAAAGGGTAAACATGACAAGATAATGGATTCATTCTGGCAGCGGCAATACACTTTGATTTTGTATTATTTCTACTTTGCTCGCTCACATTGAGCAGTCCAACAGCTCTCTTCAGTTGCTAATCTATGAATGGCTAATAGCTAGACCCTCATGTTCTGGGATTAATGCTACATAATGACAGAGAAATTGCTCACAAGACAAGCAAACTTTGGTCATAAATTTTCAGGGAAGTTCTGTTGCAAAGTTTAGCTTTACTCTTTAAATATGCTTTCAAATGCTAAATACGCTTTAAAATATGCTCTCTAAAATGCTTTCCTGCTTTGCTTTTCAGATTATCTCAATGTTAATCTGAAATTAGCTAATTTTGAGCACCCTAGGAACTGGAGGGCTGAATTTGTATTGAAGTCTAGCCTAATCCTTGTCAGTAGCTCCAATACATTTTCTAGGTGAGTTAAAAGCACTTCTATCTTGACAATTTAAATGCATCACTGAGCAATCATCCTTCTAATCCACTTGCACAGATTTGTGTTTACTGCTTGTGTTCATGTGTCTAAAGAATGAAATATGGAACCAACAAAATGCTGAGGATCTACCTGGCAGTTTCCTGGCCCCTGAAATTGAAGGCTATTTTTTTTGTTGAGGCATAAACTCTCTTCTGCACTCTGTCAAAGGAAATAAAAGATAGAACCAGGGAAGGGAGAAAGCACCTTTTAAGGCTCCTGAAGCTTTTAATTGAATCAGTGAATCAGGAAATCTCATTCTCCCTTCTGCTTGTTCTGAAATGGAGAGACAATGAGCAGATTTCTGTCAGTTGAGCAGATGCTCTGTGCATGCAGACATTTTTGTGTCTAATGATAGCTTTGACGTTATGATGAGTTTTGTGGGATCTGCTGCCTGGGGTATCAGTAAAGCATTCATTAAATGCCTTTCCTGTGAAAATTATAAAACATTCTCTTAAATATGAAAAAAAATTGCATAAAATTAGGCTTGTAATGATTTACTTTACTTATCACAGGATTGCACTGGCAGTAAGGTTTTAATTGCTCAAATTACAGTATCTTTCAGATATCAAAATTACTTGTATTAATTGCCAGTGAAGACAAAGAAATAATGTTCCTGTACTAACACAGTGCACACCCAATTGTCATTAATGATATGATTAAACTTCATATGTCTTTCTGTAACATGATTAAAAGGAATTGGCTACTAGATAAAGTTCAGAACTAAGATGAATTCATCTTTTCAGTCTTCAAGTCTTAGCCTAAGTATTTACTTACATGAAAAAACCCCATCTTCAGATCTGTTTTTTAGATGGTGCATATTTCCCTAACTTTATATTTAGGCTGATTTACATCATATCTGAATATGGCTTTATTTTTTTCCTACAGTAGAAGCCAGTACTACCCCTACCTAAGTGGTTCTGTGAGTGGAAATATCTGGTTCTTCTCTCAAAAACCCCAGCTCTTCTTCATATATTCCTAGTTCTCCTTTATCTTATCTTAAGGAAACAGACCCTTATTTACCAGGAATATGTTCAATGTGCCATCCAGCAGGAATTTTCTCTCTCTCAGCTGGAAACCACACAAACAACTATGACTAAAATTAAAAAAAACGCTTATATAATGCTATTTGTTATCATTAGAGAGGCACCACATGTTTTGTCCTCTGCATTTAACATGTCGTGCAATAATGAAATTAGTAAAATTGAGATCCAGTGTTTAAGAGGATTTTCCTCTACTGTTGTTTGGAAAATATTTTTGGTAATAGAGCCACAAATTAAATTTTGAAAACTGCAGGAAGGTACTAATAGGAATAGTAAGCCCATACTCTTTAAATAGGTTTTTCAAATTGTTACACAGCAGTACACATTATGTATCATGACCTGAAAAAAATGGATTCTTTACACTGGGTTTTCATAGCCAGCAAACCTGTTTCTCATTGTAGAGTTAATAGAGAAGTGTCTTCTGCTCAAATACTAAAAACATGCAAAGTGGCTGGGAAAGTTTTGGCATTTTAAGTTCACCTGCTTACTTGCTAAATTTTTAAATGCACACATCTGAAAACTCCTTTGACGTTAGCTTTAAAAGGCAGTATTATTGAAAGAGTCTACGTTTAAGGAAGAAAGTTTCGAGCTCAAACAAAGAGTACCAGAATGAGCAGAGAATTTCTCATTGGCTCACAGTGGTCACCAGGGCAACTGGTGCTTCTGAAGGAGCTGTGAGAGGCTCCCTGTGTGTCACGACACCTCCACCACACCAGAGGGAGGAGCGAGTCAGAGAGGGCAAGAGATTAGTTCAGGTCCTGAAGTCAAAAGGTTTAATATCTTCTGCCAAAGTTGTTATCACTTAGTAACTCCAGACATATTTGTAATCCTCATTGCAAATTCCATCAAATTCCACTGTCTAGTAGCACAGTAATTTTATTAAATGTTTCATCGGGGAGCTATAAGAAAACAATAGAAAAATGCATCATTTGCAACCTTGTTGCACACTCTCTTTATGCACATATTTGTGAATTAAAGGCTTTCTTTGTGATCTGCATCCTTTTTACTCCTCTAGTCTCCTTTTAGTGTCTTGTGGATGGGATGTTTATACTATACAACATCACAAAATCCACATCATCATTTAGGAAAGCCACCATGATATTCTCTACACTTTCTCCAGCCCTGCACCTACTTTAGGGTAGCAGATGCGTGGCCATCCCTACTAAAGGATTCCGTAGGTGTTCAAATTTCAGCTGAGCTAATGAAGATATTTTATCAACTAATGCAAAAGCAATGCATTGAGGATTATTACATTCCCAGAAACCATCCCAAAGCCCCTGATGTGAAAACATATGAGGAGATTGTTAAGGGGAAGTCTTTTATGTGCTTGTCCTCTACTTCCCCCAGCCTCATACCCACCTACACCCCCTCTCAGAACCTGCATGTGACATAGACCATTGGTGCTGCTCAGCACAGCCCTTCTCATGCTCTAAACTACTTTGTCATGGCATCAGAATATCCAAGATTAAAGTTCAGAAATGGGCTGAACCTCAGGTGATCAGGTGTCTTTGGCAATGACTAAATCAACACAGCTTGGGTTCTTAGACTGGATCCTGATCTTTTACAGGAACTGGACAGATGAATGGGACAGAATGAAGAGTAGCAGTAAAAAAGATTAATTGGTTTGAATCCTGGATGATTGATGTATAATTGTTAAACTAAAGCAGTGGTGCAAAAGTTATGAACATTGTGTCAGTTTGGTTTGGATTTTTTTAAAATTTTAATACATATTACTAACTGGTTGCTGAGGTATGTTTACAAAGTAATTTGGCTAAAAGCTAAGTATGTCGCAACCGAGAAAATGAAGATCAAAGAACAGAATCTAACCCACAGCTGAAGAAAGAGGGGGCTTCTTTCTATGAAAATGTGCTATTCAATGCTTGAAAGATTTCTTATTCACAAAAAAAGTTCAAACCAAATGAAGAGATGTTAAGTTTCTGGAAACTACAAAACTGGGATGCAGTCCATGACCAAAGCAAAGTTTTATCATGTTCAATAATGCTAATTTTATGATAACGAGCAGACGTTGTTTAAAACTTCACATCTCTGTAATGTGTTCAGCATTTTAAAGCACATATTCCAGTTAGGGGCTAAATGTTAATACTGTTCTCCACACAGAACATTCAAATACCAATTAGTAAGTCAATATTTCTAAGTGAACAGAGCTGATCCCACATAAATGTAGAAAATAAAAGACAAAATACACTTAGGCTAGTGTATTTTATAAAAAATTTTAAAAAGAGGATATTAAAGGTGATATTAAACTTTAGTCCATTGTCAGCAACAGCCGTCAGAGCAGGCAGGTAGTATAGCAAAGGTGAAAAGGTTAAGGAGCCTCATGAGTATGAAAAGCTTTAAATGACTGCTCATATTGACCCACTGTGTGACACAGGACTGGACCCTACGGTGCACACCAGAAGGACAGGGCCACTGCGTGGGACACTGGCTGGCCTCAGCAGCCCTGTGCACTCACAGCATCAGAAACTCAGGGGCAGATAAATTTTACCCTTTAGAAAACAGGAAAAAACCTCTTCACTGAACAGTTTGTAGTCCCAGTTTCATATTACCTCCTTAAGCAGCTAGATGTTACAGGTTATCTCAATGTAGAAATCTTTTCCTTTCTCTTTTTCACTATGAAACACAGCCAGCAAAAGAGGAAATTTAATTTAAAAACCTGGCAGTAACAGAAAAATAAACCTTTTCTCTTTTTGGAAAAAAACCCACAAAACTATCACCAGCAATGAAATTCAAATGTCATCTCAAGTTAGGCATGTAGTTAGAGCTATCAATCACAGAAAAAATTCTGCTTGCATCTGTATGAAAAGTACATTTCATCACTTTTGGACCACAAACACTCCCACAATTCAGACAGACATTTTTCTCTGTGCTCTTTACTGGCTTTAGTACTATGAGCCAAAGGCTATTTTAGGCAAAGTTTATTTTTCTAAGTTTATTCCAGGACATATAAATAGGATGTGTGAAATAATTCTTCTACTCTGCTACTAAAGAGCTACAGCCCAAGAAGGCTGTTCAGTTTAGGGGATAGTTTCTTAAAGACACAGATGGACTAGACAGATGCCAGGAAAACAACAGAACTACTTCAGGTCCAGAAAGCACAACCTCTGAAAAAAAAGTTAAAACCCCCCAATGCTGAGCATGAGTAAGGACATGGTAATTCCTGAGGTACATAAAATGCACTTACAAAGGGGAGGACTATCCTCTTTGCAAGATGCAATGGGTCTTGGTGCAGCCGGAAAGACTGAGGTGAAATAATGGGAAAATCTGATATAGAACATGAAGCCCTGAAGGTTTTTAAGAACAAAGCTGACAGACATTTGTCAGGATTGATTAAGGCTGATCTGGATCGAGGGCAAAGGAATGGAGAAACTGATCACTAGAAATACTGTCCAGTCCTATTTTCCTTCCATCTGATCTCCTTCCTACTGAGTCAATGAGATTTGTGCAGCATGCGTGCTGTGAGAGTCAAAAGGGCTAAATCCTTTGCTCATTTCTAAACATTAATTAATTTGAATCTCTTTACATTGTATGCATGGATTACTCTGTGAAGACATTTTACCATTACTACTCCATAAAAAAATGGAGGCTAGACGCATTTATTAAAAGCAAAATATTCCAGTTTTGTCCAGAAAAATGGAGATCTCCTTCCAGTTTTAATACTCCCATTTAATTACCTGTTTTATGAATCAAGCTACTACTTCTTGTAACCAACTTTGTAAAGAAACAAATGGAAATGCTAGAAGGCTTATCTGCTTATGTTGCCATGTCTTGTAAAAAATCCTTTTATTCTGCCAAAAAATCAGAGCCCTGACTAAATAAATACACAACTCTCAGAAGCATTGCATAGTTGCAGCATGTTAAGCATTAATACTGCTGAAACACTGACCCAAGAAAAATATCCATGTTGGTTACATTGTTTTCCATGCTATATTATAGAAGCAATAAGCATTTACTTATTTATAATTTCAGATACAAGCCACTAATCTAGAAAATTAGATTTCTGAAAGAACACAGATTGTGTGGTTCTTGTATTTGCCAAGAACCAAAAATCTATCTGAATCACTTCATTCTTTTTAATAAACTTTCTCAGTGAAACATTGATATTGAAGGAATCAATATGACTTTTTAAAAAATATCCCTATTGTCATTCATTTATTCAAATAGGGACCTTAGCCTTAATTAAAATAATGCTGCAGAGACCCAAGGGAAGCACATATGTATAATTCCTACAATTACTTATTTATTATTTCAATTAATTATTTATTACTAAGAGTTTTTTTCAAAAAAAAGCTCATAGAATTTTAATTAAAGTTACAGTAGACTCTGAGTACTAAAAGTGCACATACAGAACACTTTCATATATCAAAATGAAGTCAAAATAATTTCAATGCATGCTAATCTATAAACAATTCTCTTTCTGTGGAAGTGCAAATAAAGTTACACACAGTCAAAGACCAAAAGCTCAGCTGCACACGTGGCTGCAATGTCAGTTTGGTTTAGTCAGACACTTCTCTTGGGTAAAGATCAGCCCAGCCTGGTCCTCAGCCTCCTAGCACAGGGATGATGGAGTGGAGTTAGAGAGCACAGCTGTGGTTCTCTCATGCTCACCAGGCACTGCAGAGAGAAGGACTCAGGCTGGTGGGCCTCCAAACTCCAAAAGGAGATATTAAACAACAGCAATCCATGTGTGTTGAGGGTCCAGCTACCTCCAGCTTCCTGCTGGGTCAGGTGGGCATAAACCTCACCAAGCCCATTTGAATGGAAAGGTCACACTCGGCACTTCTACCACCAGAGACACTTTTGGAGCAGATTATGTGTTTGGTTATTAAGGTGCTGCAACATCTTTGCTGTCATTTGGGGGCAGGTGCAAATCTGGCCTCACATGCTGAACTCTGTCACATTCTACATTTATTAAGCCTAGTTTAGGCTGTTTTTAAATTAACCTCCCATCAACATCTTCTCATTACAGAATGGCCAAACCATGCCAGCAGTGCAGCTCAGGAAAGTTTATTATGCTAAAAGACTAGTCCAGAAATACCAATAAAGTTATATTATTTCCATTGAAAGGGTGAAGCCTGCAGTTGTCCCTGGATATGTACCAATGTGTGATAATTGACTGCACTGCAACCTGTGTACAGATGTAACAGCACATTGGACGGATAAAATCTTATAAAAGCAGCTTTCCTTGGGATTATTAGAGTGTTATCAGAAGAAGTAAGCAGCAGTGTTCTGCTGAGGTGGAAGGCAAAGAGTAAGGAGAAGTGAAGTCTGTTTCAGTGAATTGTGAACAACTGTTTATTTTCTGTTTTAACATTCAGCACAACCACACTGGGGAAGTTGTTAAAAACCTTCCCCTTTTGTGTGTACTACTTGAAACGTACACTGTCTGTACCACAGCACTCTGAAGGACTTCCTCGTTCAATCTTGCTTCAAATTCACAAGGCCAAAGGTAAAAATCTTTACTCCTGATCTTCACAAAAGAATGTCTCTGTGAAAGGTTTGCCACAGCATCTACAACAGAGGTAACTCAAAGGTGAGTGCCACAGCCTTGCCTCTCAGACACCAATAAATACCAGTTAAAGGAGGTATGTTCTCCTCTCCCCTACCCTGGCTTTTATTTAGTGATTGAATACTAAAAGGGAAAAAATACAATGACATGGTTTATCACATCTTCTTTAGACTTAGAAGTCTTTGTAATAATTAATTACATGAATTTGGGTCTGAATCTGCATGTATGCAGTGACATGAAAGCTTTTTCCATGTTAAGACAAGGGGCACAAGGGAAAAGCATAGCTTAAACTTGCCTAAGGTAAATTGGCACCAAAATCATAACATTTCTTTGTGTTAGGTATTAAGACATACCAAGAAGACAGAAAAAAAGGGATGAGGCTGGTGATGGCCAGCCAAGGTCAGCTTCGTACCAGGGCCTGGGGAGTACAAAACACTTTTAGCTTACTGACATTACTGAAATGTTTGAAGAAAAGAAGATAAGAAATCCATGCCTCCTGGTTTGCAAGATTTTGAAGAACATATGGAACATCCTGCTGGTAGGAAAGCGAGGTTTACACCCATATGCTCAGCTGGTCTCTGATGTGACTATTGCAGGTCTGCAGTATGCCAAGAATTGATCATGTGTATTTATATTTCTCATGATGCTGTATGGCAGTCATAGTGACCCAGCTGAGCTTCATCAACAAGGTCTCATAAGGAAAAGGTGTGGGAAGAAGAGGATATTCTTGTGTCATTGTTTCTGTTGAGCTCATTGGTATGGGAAATGCAAGTTTGAGGTTTGGGTTGGTCTTGTTTGTTTGTTTCATTGAGTTTTTGGCTTTTTTTGGTTTTGTTTGTTTGGAAGGTTTTTTTTTAATCTAAAATTGTGTTACGATTGTGTCAAGACAATAAAAATTGGAGTTGCAATATATTAAGATATTTTTAGGTAGCTGTTGACAATTAAAATCTGATGAAGTTATTAAAATCTAGTAATTATGATTCTTAGCTATCTATCCATGAATATTACAGCCATTATACATATATACAATCACATATATGTATAATGTATATATACATATACATTATACATATATAGAGTCAATTATATATTTTTTTACTAATTCAAACTATTGGTAAAAGGCCTGTAATTTTAAAAAAAAAGTAGGATAAGTATATTAAAATTCTTATTTGTTATTGTTGAAAATAATATTTTTTAATACTTTCCTGAGTTCATCAAGGATAGAACTAGAACTATAAAGATGTAATAATTTGCTGTCTGTGTCAAACCCACATAATCTTCAAATAAACTGCTTGGACAGCATCACTCCAGGAACATACTATTTCACAGCTATAACAAGGCCAAAGATACACTGAGCTTAAACAGATGGGATTGTGTTTGTAATGCATTATTAGGCAGAGCCTTTCAACGAGCCTGAGACATTTCAATGGAACTTGAGGACAAATTAGTCATGGTCAGCAAGGCTCTTGAGCACCAGCACAAGACGTCTGATAAGTAGCTTAAGATTTAACAACTACCTCAGAGAATTCCTGAGCATTACACAGCATACTCATCTTCTGATCCATTGCATCTTAAAGAGAAGTGGAAGTAAAGCAAGCAGATCTCTCTGCTATTCATTATTTACCTGTTGTCCTAACCCTTGATATTTTATAGAACACCCAAATCTCTTGACTCCTCTGACAAGGTGAATTTTGTTGGAGGTGAGGCAGAGGAAAACTGCCATAGTCTGTGTACAAGTCTGTTTTCAAACACAACATGCATAAACCTCCAGTTCCCATCTCTGGAGAGAGTAGTTTCCTTTCCCTCTTGGTCTTAACTGAAAGGTATTTCATGACAACATTTTCATGCCAAGATTAGGTAAATTGCTGTAGAGACACCGTAACACTTTGTGTGCATTGACAGGGCGTTTGAGCACAGTAACACTTGGGAGCTTTATTTAACTTTCTTCCCCTTTAACATTAACAGAGTAACCAACTTCTCCACAATCTTTTATAAGAGTGAAATTCAGAGGAAATCACATTTTCAACAACAAAGGTAAAATCTCCCTTTTTCTGACTTAATAGAATTTTCTCAGTTCCTGTAGCAAATAAACTGTTTGTTGTGTCAGTAAGTACCTTACAGTAGAATGAAAGGCTGTTTATTTTAACTTTTATGAAAGACTAAACTCCAGATCCTGGTGCTTTCCATTCTCAACTTTATCCTTATGACTAAAGGACAGGTTGTACTGCTACAGAAAGGTGATAAAGCAGTGAAAAAACTCCAGGAGAAACTAATGTTATGACATCAGGCTCAGTATCTGAAATGAAAATACTTAAAGGAAACAAGCAAAAAGAGCAAGATACAGATAAGGGAAAAGGAAAGCGGATTCTTGTCCTGAAGATATTTAGCTTATAAAACTTGCACTGACACATGGAAGATACTGGCCAGCTACAAAAAAAGCATTAGCACCCAATATGGAAATTAGGTCAGATTTTTCTACTTCATTGGATTCTTCTTCATCACTAATTTTCTGTTTCATGCTTATGGCTTCTTTGAGGTTTCTGACATAGGTTTTAAATAATGACATAAGGAATCATTGTGTATTACAGGGATTGCAGTTCTAATCTAGATGGACTACCTGGACTATTTAGATTAAAACAATTTTTTGGGGTTGTAAACTTCTCTTAACTATATTTGACAAGAGGTCGATGACTATTTGCATTATGTCCATCAGATTCACAGATTCTCCTCAGAAAGGAGACTTTCAGCTGTTGTCTAAAGCATCTGCATGTGGCAGCATTCTTCCAAGAAGGCAGAGGACTTTAATGCCCATCATAGGACTATAGAAAAAAATCCCAAACATTATAAAAAGTGAATGAGTATATTTCTCCAAAATGTGTCTGTAATTTCAGAAATTCCTGCCATGTATCATAAACCTTTAAGAAATACAACATTTATTTTATGCCCCAAGCAATATCCTCTAATATAATAAAAAAGCACATGCAGACAAACTCAGAACCCAACAGAACTACAGATATTTTCAGTATAATTATGTTTTATGGCTCTGCATTCTTTGGGAAATAATTTTGTTGCAGGAATTTATTGGTTTGCTTTTCTGATACAAACAAAATAATAACTTGTTTTGTAAATGGAGCAGTAGTACCTTCTAGCTGTTCTCTAATAAATAAAAAGTAACAGAACAAGTGAAAGTGGTGGCATGGAGTAGAAGAAACTAGAAATTTATGTAAATCCCATCTTCTTGGAATGGCTGATCATGGGAATCATTAAAAATAAGATTATAGTCTTATGGGAGGTATTTTGGGCATGATATTTAGAAGAAGCCAGGCTGGGAGCAGTTAACAAAGACTGACTGTCTAAGGCTCTTCAGAAAGTCTGCAGCACTTGAAACTGTGTCAGACACTGCAGACAGAGCCTGTCCAATGTAATTCTCTCAGCTCAGTTTTGAACACTCTGACCTTAGCTCTGCTGGGACAAACACTCCCAGAGGGCTTAGAAGACTGTTAAGGGAAAGATCAAAGACAAATTTCTTCCTCCTGGTTGCTGTAGCATCTATGACCACTTCTAGCGGTCACAGAGGGACTACTGTGAAATGGTAATTTCTAACCAACAGACCTTATGAATTTTTCTGAATGTTTTCTATAACTTCTAGCATTAAAAAAAGAGTATTACATGAGGTAGGAAGTTATTCCAAAAACAAATGGTTATTTGCTTCTGTTTGGAGAAAACGTATTCCAGGGGAAAAATAATTCAAGAATTTTTCATTATCTTTAAAGCAGATAAGAGCTATACCATGAAAAGTTGAAAAAGGGCACTGTCTCCCTTGGCTACCCTAGAAAGCTTATACAATAAGAGTGTTTGAGGCTCTCTTACTCAAGGCTGTAGCTCTGTCACCGTGCTAAGGCTCAGCAAAGCAGAAACAAAGTACAGCAAAGGAAGCAGCAGCCCCAACCAGGGTCCTGCTGCAGGACTAGACGGCACAGTCTTTTGGAACACACTACATCTCACACTTCTGAACCTCCTTCTACTACCACAGAAGATCCCTACCACACAGGAAAGCTCCAGGCTTCCTCATTCCTCTTGCAGGTCTCCCCACAGCATTTCCCAGTGTTTTCTGTCCCCACATATCAGCCTTCTACCCTCCCATGTCTCAGATTTGTCTGCACTCAGAAAGCCTCATCTCTGTCCTACTGCCTCTCACAGCAGAGCTGGTGCCTGATGTACTGGATCCCTTTTGGGATGCTGGCTTTGTCCTGTTAAAACACAGAGCCCAAAACCCCAGTAAGACTGGCCTGACATGCCTTGTTTCTCACAAATTCAGGTAACTTTTATTCATCTCCATAGTGTCTTTTAAGTCTGTCCTTCACATTCTTATGCATTGCTTCCGTGATTATTTATTCCATGACTTATGCAGTGATTAAAACTACTCAGATTTAGAACACCCTAGTCACTCTAAGGCATGGACTGTGCTCATGCTTCCCCTATCACCCCCAAACTCCCAGGGAGAGCAGCTCTGTGGTTGCTCCATGGATTAGCAGACCTGAGGTTTTTCAGATTAAATGAGTAACTAAAGCCCCTAATGAATTGGAGGGCATAGGAGGCTTCTGGCATGAACAGCTAGGGTTAGCTGGCATTAAACTCTTCATTAATTAAAACCAGCTTCCAAGTCAATACCTAGAACAAGTTCAGGGATCAGGAAGAGAATTAATTAGCTTCTTATCAAAAACTAAGTCACCAAAAAAAAGAAAAAAGCCAGATTCAGACCTGTTTGGATTTATACATGGTCTATTTCTGTTGTTTTGGGTCTTATTTTTCAGGAGAATGCAAGAAGAAAATCATTAGATTTAGAAAAACTGCTTCTTCTATTTGTCTGTTTGTATTGCACCAAGGAGATGGGGATGAACAGCATTTCCAGACCCACACATTCAGTTTCCACTCCAGACAATCTACAGCTATGAGGAAGCAAACATCACAGGCACAGTACATTCCTGCTCCAAAGGACAAGGCACTGCATTCTCAGGTTTGGTAATTGAGAGTGCAGTCTGTTACTGATAGCTGAGCTCAAGGAGGGCAAAGATTAGACTATGAAAGGAATTTGTTCTGATGTGTATTTTAATACAATAATTGCTGGTTAAGCAAGACAGGGCATCTCTAGACTTGTAATCAGTAATATTCACTCTCATTAATTGCTGCATACAGCAGTAAAAAACAAGATTTTAATGTAAGTAGATACCATCTCAAAGAGCAAATGTTTCCACTACAGCCAGCAGTGCCCTGTTCCCCCCCGGAAATCCATGCAGGTAGATAATTACAGCCCAATCAAATGCCTCCAACAGACATTAAAAATAGTTTTCCTTTATCACTTAGCATTCAGCTGAATGTTTCAGGATATAGTCCTGCACCAAGGTGCAGGTATATCTGCATTTTTGTCTTCACAAACTATCAAATGAAGTTCCATTTAAACCTATTCCCCTTATTCATTCCTGTGAAGTCATCATCTGTTCTCTTTAGAAACTCATTGTGTGATACAATTTTCTCTGTATTGTGAGGTCTGGGGAGAAAGCAAGAGCCTGAAGTTTTAGTGAGTAATCTTACTAAGATATTAAAAAAAAAGGGTGGCAAGAAAAAAAAAAACCTTCCAAAAGAAATTAGTTTGCATAACACAAAGAGAAGAGGGGAAAAAAACATGGGTTAAGGAAAGATTTTGCAAAAAATTCTAAAAATTCCTTTTTTAAAATTGACAAAAAGGGACTTAACAGCCACAAGATGAAATCACCTCTCATTTTTATTTTTGATATATCCTAATTTGATTGTTAACAACCTAACCTAGTATACCTGGCTATTAATATGTATGTTTTTATGAATGATTGTGCTAAATTTCCTGCCCACAGACTTTTTTCTAGCACAGATGAGTGGAGAAATTGAGAACAGAAACCACTTCTATAGAAATAGTAGCTGGATGACAGTAATTGCAACATTGTAACATGGGTATTAATTCAAGGTACATCATGTTCATGTTCTCTGTGTTACTCTGAACAACAAATGCATCAAGAAAATATAATCTCATCACTTGAGAGTTTATATCAAGTTAAAGGCTGAATTTAACCCTCTCAGGTACATGATTTAGGCTTGATGTTATGAGAAGTGAAGATCTAAACTATGTGTTTGAAATCAAAGTCCACAGCATAATAACAAAGAACTAATTTGGAATATTTTGACTACTTTCTAGAGGAAAACACAGCTTAATCAAAAATTAAAAGCAAACTTTGGATAAAAGAATTGATTTAGCCAAAATATTTAGATGGAGAGAAAAGGGAATGAATCTAAACAGCCTCAAATTAATCACAGATATGTTGTTCTATTTTTTCTCCATTCCTCTGTGCTTATAAACAATATATTAAGAAGTATAAAATATATTATTCAGTTTCAAGGCATCTAAAATGAAATATTTATCTTTCAAAACTTTATGTATATCCAGCTGAATTCAGGATGAATTCTGAACAGGAGAAAAACAACATTCTTAATCCTTCACAGAACTAGATTTGTCACTTACAGCAGAGTTTTGCTGGCAAGGTCCATTTGTGAGAAGTGTTAGCAAAATTCTCAAGTCCTTAAAGTTGTACTCTACTCTAGGGAATGGCATAATTTGAAATAACAAAAATGGGGAGGGGACTCATTAAGAAGACATTCTTTTCACCTGCAAAGGATTTGGAAGAAACCAACAGGAAGCATCACTGAGATTTGTTTTTTTTCCACCAGGGACCCCCAAATTACAGCATTTGGCAAAAATTCAGGTAAATATTCAGGGTTTTCAGACCTGTCCTCATTCAAAGTCTGAGTGGAGGGGTTTGGGTCCCCTGGGTCCCAGTCTTTTTTGTTTAAGTAACAAAGCCATCATCAGATCTTGTGGAAAAACAAGCAACCCTTGAGGCTGAGCACAGACTAAAAGAAGTGCTTGTGGCTTGTTTATTCTTTATTTCCAGGTGTCTTGCAGCAGAGCAGGTAGAATGAGAAATGCGCTGTAAGAAGCCTGCAGAGTCATACAGAATTTGTTTTTTGCTTAAAGAGAGGAGGAAAAGGACAGCACAGAAATGATGTCACAACTTCACCTTTCCTAGTACCTGTTCCTCAACTCCACTGGAACAAAAATATTTAAGAAGCAGATGCCTGACAACTGATATGTCTGGAAGCTCTTCCACATCTTCCATGTAGTAGTGGAAAAGCCCAGACACTTCCCCTGTAGGCTATTGCTTTAGCATTATCTTTGTCATGTACAGTAAATCAGCACTGCTCAACACGTGTTTGCCTTGCCCTGGAAGTCTTGTATGAGCAATTTATACAGCAAGGCAATAAATGCCTTCCAAGTCACTGGCTGTTCAGCACAAAAAATTAGAAAACAACCTTTTTCGGGTACTCTGAACATCTGAGTCTATTTGAATTAAATCAGAGAGATTTGCTGATTGAGATTCAAGTGCTGAAAGGCTAATTTGAATTAAGAGAAAAATGTGGAAAAAATCAAATGTGCAAAGTCAAAATCCACTACAGTCAATGACTATATTTACCACAGCGAAGAATTTTCTTCTTAAACTATTGATTTTTGCCTTCTTCACCAAAATCAGTTCTCTTTTAAGCATAATTCAAAAGCTATGATCAAACATGACAAACATTGTTATCAATTCTAATATAATTTGCATAGCTTTAGCACCAGCTGAGGAGGGAAGATCTTTATATTAACAGCTGTAATAATTCAAAGATCTTGACTCAGGCAAAGCTTTAAAAAACTAATGAAAGAGAGGATCAAGTCATTATGATTTCCATGTTATAGATAAAACTTGAAACAACATTACAGGACAGCAATTATCACAGCCATGCAAACTTACAAGTCAGCCAATGAACTTACAAGTCTTGTGACTGTGACTCACAATCTGTTCTGAAATCAAGCCACAGATGGATTTAGTGATTTAAATGACACTGCTATATGGAACCACTCCAGCTGCCCTCAGCCTTAGAGCTGAAGGTGTTACACTCTCCAGCTGCCAGAGCAAAAGTCTAAGGGTATCATGAATGGCAATTCTCATTGGGATGTATTAATATAAATTTAACTTGTTACGATTTCAATTACCTGATGTAAAGCAATGCATACTAAAGATGAATAAATTCTCTGTTTAGCTGCTGCAGAAATTTTAACTGTTACCAGCTAGCTGTTGTCCACTGCCTATAAATAAATGGATGGTTACTTGGCCAAAATACAATGAATTTTTCTCTGTCTAGCAAAAAGAAACTGAAGACAACAGCAGAACTAATTTCAGTCTAGCTCAGGACATGATTAAGATTACTAGCTTTTTCCTATTTTTTAAAGGTATTCTTTAAAGACTAGTACCTAACCAAGAGGAAATTACCTGGATTATTTAACTGTTCTTTCAACTGTTATCACATCAAGTGCTGTCATAAGCAAAAATCTTTGTCGATGTACTGATGAAGATCCTAGAAAGTAATTTAAAAAATCTACTCTGAAACATTTTTGATTCAGGATTGTTACATGATATTGTGTCAACGTTTGCATTTCTATGTGTTAAATGTCCTGTCTTATAAATGGCGAGCAGCTTGAGGATGGTTTTCAGGTCCTTTAGGTTCCTTGTTCTCTGGAATTGCTTCCCTTGAAGTCTGCTATAATTCCTGTTGTGTCTCAGTGACATGGAGAGCCGTGTCTCTGAGACACAACTTTCTGAACGTGGCTGCACTCAGCTAATACTCGTTATTATGTGACACACAATGTCACTCATTATTACTGAGAAGACCCATTCTCACCCAAAGTAAAAACATTGTGACCAATTTTATTCTTCTTGAGGAAGGCATTAATATTTACTTACTTGCAGAGTTTCTTGGAGAGTTCTTGAGTTTTTTTTAAAATATTGACCATTATTGGTATTTTCAATACGCAATACATTTCTATGTAAGATTTTTTAGTCCCGGAAGAATTCTGGTGCCTTTGGAGACTTATTATGGGAAGACTTAAATGACTGTTGTTGGGTTGGAACTGTAGGACAATTGGGAGGTGCTTATTGTTTCTAGAAAAATAGAAAAACAATATTTCCTGAATTTAAGAATTTATTATTACAGTAACTTCAGACTCATCAGTTCATAGAAAAAAAAAATCCAATTCTTATGGGTGTTTTAAGGGTCATAATTGCTTACTTAAACATATTCAACAACTCCAGTGGATAGTTAGGATACAATATAGTGCTGTCATCACTGTATATTGCACCAAGGGGAAGTTGGTCCTTATGAGGGAGCACAAAAATGAGGATAGATCATAAAACCATTTCATGGTTTTGTCCTACTACACATGGAGATGAGTACAGCAGTTTAAAATTCCCTTTCTAGTGTTAAGTCTAATTTACAAAGTCTTGGCCAAATATTCCTATCTTCAAGAAAGAAAAAAGAGCAGGAAAAAAGGATAGGAGGAACAGAGAAAGAACAGTGATAGAAAGATTACCACCATAAATTGACATAAACATGCTTCCAAGGGAAGCCCATTATTTCTGACTGATCTGACTTTCCAAAAGGACCTCTTGTCCTTCTTTAAGACCCTAATATGATGAAAACTTTACCAAATTACAAGTTGTCCTAGCAACCATTTGCATTTTATTTCTAGATTAAGTGTGTCTTCAAATTCCAGCCTCTAAATTATTTCCCCTTTACCCCTTTCTATCACATCTTAGATGTGATAGAAATCTCTCCACATAGGTTTTTTTAGGGGTTGTTAAACTCATGTCTTATTTTCCTTCCAAATAACCCAAAGACATTGAGCTTTTTAATGTCTCATTTATAAGGTGCCTCTTCTGTATCTAAAAATCACTGCTTTTGCTGAAGCTGTCCAAACTCACTGAACTTTTTAAAGCACTTGTCTTCACAATGCCACTCCTCATAAATGCCAAATACAGGAAAAAGGGCATCTATTGCACTGTATGCAGATAAAAGAGCATGCATTTACTCAAAATTAAAATATTTTCTCTTAAATAACCTTTAGTGATGCTCTGATGAGTTCCAGAAGGTTACTAAGACGGCTGGGAAAAAACGGAGAAATGGCAGAAACAGTCACAAAGTATCTTTCACGACATTATTTAAATATTAATGATCATTAGTCAAGAAAGAGAAGCTGTTGTGGAGGTCAGAAAATATCTGCAAGCTAGTGTATTTGGATATTTAGCAGTGGGAAGTAGTTCCCATTGTAGGAGCACACAGGACAGCTCAGCATTGGTGCAGTCCCATACTAGTAGCTCTCACAGGAAAGAATGATTAGATGGGGAAAAGGAAACTGATTTTTGTATAGGGGCAGAAAATAATTGTAGCCTTGATGGAATATTATGTCCAGGTATCTAAGACCCCACTATTAAAAAGCAGAAGTGAAAGAAGCTGAGCCTATAAAGCTGTTTGCTTAAAGAAAAATCACCCAATCCCTGACTGGGAGCTGATAGGGAACAGATTGCACTCCCAAAAAATTGTTCTTCTGGCAGCTAGAGAGATACAAAGGAATGCAGGGATAAAATACAAGAAATACATGAACCCAAGAACAGTAAGCAGCTCTAATAACCAGATGCTCACAGCTCTTACTGGAAAGGAATACAGGAGGAGATTAAGAAACATGCAACCATTTATCAGTGGACTTTTCATAGGGTTTATGTACTTGTGAACATTTGGACAGAGCATAAAAACTCAACAGGTGAGGATTAAAGAGTCCCTCAAGAAAATGTATTAACTGGGAAATATCCACTAAGCTTCTAAAGATCTAGTACTTACTGTAGAAAGGAATCCTGAAGTGTACCTTAAAAATGATCTGAAGTGAAATATTTGAAAGGATTTTATGAAGAAATAGCATTACCAGGCACTTGAGGACTGCAAAGCTCTGAATCACCCTTTGGCAATATAACTGGTTCCTGAAGTCTTTTCATTTTGATCATCCCTGAGACCCTATTCTTTTCCCAGGTGTCCTTCACTTGAGATCTGTACAAGGCAGTACTTAACAGCTTTTTTCTCCTGATTGTGGTGCTTTAAAAATCAAGGTACAGCAGCAATTCAAAGAACAAGGGAATTTTGTTAATCAATAGCTAGGCTATCCCTTTATGCAAATTTCCTGCCTAGTTCAGTTATTTGCTCAACAGTCATCAAGAGGAGAATGCAATTATTCCATATAATATTTAATCCACTGTAGCTGTGCTGAATCAGCTTGGATGTAACAAATTTCTTTCTTCCACGGGCAGGCCTTCATTTACACTGCATACAGAGGGAAAATGAAGCCATGTTTTGACACCTTGCAGCAAGGAGCTGACTTAGACAAGAGAAAACAAAGGGCATCCCAAAGCAAACCAAGAAGGGTCAATGCAGAACAAAAAGCAACTTTCTCTGTGATTCTTGTTCTGATAGTTTAGTAGCTTAACTGGACAACACAATTTGCCTTCTGATTCAGCAGGAGCACCTTTTATGGATTTGCTTCAAACAAAGAGGAGCTGTACTACTTTTTTTTTCCCCTATGTGGTTTTGGTTTGACCCTGGACCTACCATTCATTCTCCCATCTCCAGAAAGAGAATAGAAGACTGAAGGTCAAAATTCCTTGTGCCATGCCTTGTTCCATGGTCAAAAAACCATGTTTTGTCAGAGATTCTCTCAAACTTTTACCTACTTAACCTGTCATCTCTGGTCCATCTGAGCATTTTTCCTGTTGGTGTCAGAGGGATTTTAATTTATCAGCTGATCATAGCTGCCTCCTCCTGCCTGCCAGAGCTGACATTACCTCATCTCATTGAGGTTAAGAAACAAGGAAAAGGAATGGAGCAGGTTTTGCTACTCTCCATAAAGTGCTTATCTCTTGCTGCGCTGTGAATAAAGGAGCTCATTTTGAAATTAGTCACTGTAGCACAAGAAAAGAGGCTTTTGAAAGCCTTGAAAGTGAGTAAAGAAAGGAGAAGGCAGGGCCCAGCTGGAAGTCTGAGCACCAACCATTCTCCAGGAGGATGACTGCACTTATCTGCACAAACAGTGCCTGCAGATTAGGGACACGTACTTCTATGGAAGTGCTTTGAAATTTTCATTTTAAACATGAGCCCTAAACAAAATTCTGAGTTTCATCACCTCAGACTAGTACAATACCTCAGCCAGTATGACTACATGGGAGCGCTGCAGGAGCTCTGCCTGAGCCCAGCACAAAATATTTGGTGACCAACAGACCCAGTCCCTCACAGCTGCAAAGTGACCAGAGATTGGCTAACAGGTGATCTGTGGCCTTAGCAAGGAGCAAATCAAAAGGTTTGAAGACCTATGGAAATATCAGCCCTCTGTGTTTTGAGAAAACAAGGGATACTTCAAAGAGCAAATAAGTGGTAATTTACAGGTTTGGGGTTTTTTTTTTCCCAGAGAGTGCAAATCAATTCAAGCTGTATTTTGTCAGTGCATAAGTGCTCATTCAGAAATAAATCTTAAAAGTTGAATAATTTAACTGCAACCATAAGAGTGCAATGTTGGAGTTGTTTTATAGCAATGAGAAATGGTGCTTACATTGCAGGCTCCAGGGAGAGGGCAGTTGGTGTTAATTTATTGCCATATGAAATGCAAAATAACTCATGAAAGTTACCCCTTGCTAGGTGGAAAAAAAAGGGCAAGGGAAAGCATCTCACATATCCCTGCTAAATAGTATTTGGAAATTGCTGACCTGTCTCAGGACAGTTACCCCTGAGCAGATCCTACCAAATTTAGAGAATAAATTTAAAGAGGAGACCAAGAAAAATAAACAGAAGGCAAGAAAAGCATCAACAGTGAAGAGCAAGGCCAAGGTAATATACTTCTTTCTATATCAGGCACTTAAAACACTGAAATAAAACTCATTTGTGTTCATTGACTTCAATGAGGTTTCCATCAACCACTCACTGCAAACATGGCTTAAAATGACAAGGAAATCATAGAAGCAGTGACATTATGTGTGTTCAGAGACAGACTATGGCTCATAAATATCTTGTATGGCTTCTAATAAATATCTGGTTCAATTAAGAAGTTGAGTAAGCACAGACTGTACTTATAAATAATAAGTAGTTGACAATGATGACGTGACCCTGGCAACATGAAAATCAAGACCATATTAGATGCTATTCACAGGCAGTCTCATATTTGGGATCAGGGGTATAAATTAGTATAGGTTCCTTGACATCTAGAAAATAAGGCTGATTAACACTGGCTGAAGGCTTGACCCATGGCAACAAGTATTCATAGTAGTCCCTTGTGGTCTCATGCTTCTCCCAACAACATCAGCAGCAAAAATGAGGCTTTACAGGGGGACATCATTACACTTAAGAGTCCTAAAAGTCTTTCTTAGTGACAGAGCAGGAAATGTACACCAGACATATTTCTGACGTTTTTTGTACCTTTCTTATTGGTCTTTTACAAAAATGTAGAGTGGCAAAAATTACTTCTGGCAGGTAATTCATCAGGGCCTGAAAGCCAGGACCTTGGTTCAAAAAACTGCACTGAAAATAACTAAATTACACTGGCAGATGTGACAGAAGGATCTGCTGTAAGTTTAGCATGAAATCTGCTTGCAGAAAAGGTGTGCCAACTATATAATAATAGAACGAGGAAGAGGAAAACAATAAACCAATAAATCATAACATAAGCAGTGTTCAATTTTGCAACCCTGAAGGATTGTAAGATCTTGAATTCCATTTTTTCTTTTAATTATTTAGTGCCTTGCCAGTCCAATGAGGTCCGGAATGCATTCATTTACAAGTCAAAAATCCCAATACAGACCCTACAGCACATCTTCATGCATCACAGAGACAAGGAAATGCACTTGCCTTACTGGAACACTGGCTCATCCCTTACTTGCAAATACAGCTGCATCAGCTCTGGCTTGCTGTGTTACTTCTTCAGGATTTTTGCTAGGAAACAGCACTTGGAAAAGCAGAGAAACATTTTACACTCCACAGAACCATAGATGTGGATGCGTAAAGACTGGGCAAAACCTAGCTCAGGTTCTAAGCTGGCAAATGTCACAATTTCCTCAAACTTCCAGATAACCAACACTGTCAGAGATGCAGAACAGTAAAAACTGAGGTATTGCCATTCACTTCAAATGGAAGTGGAAAGCAAAAATCTGTGATGGACACAACTACACAGACAAGCTTCTGTTGCTTCCTATGAACCCAATGCTACCTGCCTAAAATGCCACTACCTACTCTCCCACATAATTTACACATAATGCAACTTAACAGGGAAAAAGATTTTCTTTCATATCTGACCAATTGTACTCATGCAGCTGAAATAAATATGTTGGGGCATTAATAGAATCAAGAAATATTATGCCCGATTTTCTGAACTAGGGAGTATATTCTGCATATTAACAGGGCTCCATCTCACTGCTGCCAAGGGGATTTCAACATTAGATTTGCTATAGCAACCCCTGAAGATGCTCTTTCTGCCAGTGAAATTTAGTTCTGTGCTTAGAATAATAATTTCTTAATAATACCAAAACAGTACAGGAGATTAACATCTTAGATAAGAGCTAAGAACAAATTACACTGCAAAACAGAGGTGAAAAAGAGCTATTAGCTCAGGATCTCATCCAGCCAACACAATGTTGCACTGTTAACTAACAAGATAGAAGCTGAAAGTCATACTGAAAGTTCTCAAAATTATGACAATCCTTCCTCTATACAAGCCATGTAACTATTACAGAAAGTTCCTTGCTTTATTACTGAACTCTTCCACACAATATCTTTTGCAATAACTGCTCTCCAGCTTCACAATGTCTCTGAAAAAAAAAACCCCTTACCTTCCCTGCACAGCTGCATAACTGGAGAGCTGACTCTCAAGAGTAATTCACAGTCATGCAAACACTCTGTGACTCTAAGAAGGATAAATCTATTGCACAGTCAGCTTGCAAACTAAGAAATTCTTTATCATCTCATGTTTTTGCATCATTCGTTGTAAAAATGGTTCGTTCATCTATACCACTGTTAAGGTTTAGGACCAAAGATTATTAATAATGTTGCATTTTAAAGAGGATCACACAAAAACGTCAGGAAACATTCTTGTCACAAGAATGGCTAAGGCAGAAGACAGGCCAGTCTCAAGCTATTTTGCTGAAGCCTTTCAACAAGCCTCAGTTTAAACCTAAGAAATACAGATTTTAGCAAGTAACAATACGATACTGACAGTTTAAATATAAACGATCTGAGTCCTGGAAGAAATTTGCCATCTCCATCTGTCTGCACTGCTGGTCTTGTACAAGGAGGACCAGCTCTGACAGAGGAGGGTGCCCAAGTGCTCTGTGTTTCTACAAGAAGCAGAAGGCAAACCTGGCACACAACTGTTTTATGTAATTCCAGTGGTAATTGCACAACAACTCTTATTACTGCAAGGTTACTCTAATTAATCTAATGATTTTATAGTATGTCTGATTATGACAAGAATGATTGTAAGAGCTGCAGCGATGTGGCAGATCAGTGTTGCACTGCATACTAAAGAGGGAAAAGGTACAGATTTTGTGATAGGCAGGAAGGAAAGAGACACAGTCCTGTGACATTTCTGTCAGATGGCCACGGGGAGCAAGGCTTGCTGTCAAAGGTATTGGCAATATTGCCCCTTTTCACCCTGGTCTCACTCTTAATCTGGTGAGATGACAACCTGATTAGGAAACCAATCTGTCTGAAAATTGTCTGGGAAAAATAATCTGGAGGAGGCTGAGGATTCACCAACAAGCAGGAAAGGAGGAAAATGCTTTCACTGCAACTACTGTGCAAGGTATGTTCCCATGGCTATTGCCCCAGAGAGATCCTGTGCAGGGAAGAGGCAGGAATTCATCTGAATGTCTCAGTATGACTGGACCACAGCTGCCAGGGAAACGAAAAACCCCACAATTAAATCATTTGCACATTATTCCTTCTAAAGTATCACATCAAAGTTGGTAAATTGAAGAGAAAGAAGAGACTGGTATGAAAATCACAAGGCATAAACTTATCACACAGGCACCTAGAGAGTCAGATGTAGTTCTTAAAACATTAATGAATTTGCCCTTTCTTTGTCACCTCTCTTATACCCTCTTTTACCTCCTGTTATTACATTTCAGGTGCAACTTTGATATTCTTTTCAACACAACAAGAATGGAAGAATGAAGCTGTGCCCCAGACAGCAAAGCCAGAAAAAACATGTTCTCTCAAGGGCATTAAAATGGATATTCTTGAGTGTCACATTTCTTGTTTTCATAGTAATTATCATGCATTTCTTCCATGAGATCCTCTAAAGTAATAGCCTAAAATCAAGGCCCATTGAACAGATATTTTAAAGTATGAATTAAGCCATAATACTTGAGGTCTAAAACCTCACAAATCTAAACAGATAGAGGGCACAGGGCAAAGGAAAGTATAAGGTCTCATACTTCAGTGCCAGAACTGAAAACAGAAATGCAGTTTCTGAAGTGCCAGTGCAATAAATACACTGCTCACTACTGGGGAAACCATGAGTGGGTCACACAGGCACTGAGGGTTACTTGTGGTGACAGTTTGGGAATATAAGAGTTGACATTCAAAGCACAGCATTTATCATGGTAGATAACAGTTTCTTACCTATGATATATTGGGACATAATAATATTGAAAGTGTGAGAAAGCAATATTGAGAAAATGTAGATTTCAGGGTAGCCAACATTTTCAGCCCTCTCCCTTCTGGCAATGGAAAATATTTCAAATAGAAAAGACTAAAGCATGTCCATTCACTTCATGTTTTCATTCTTTAGGTATAAAATATTTTTTTGATTCTATTTTATGCTAATATCCTAGATTATTCTGCAGTAGCTCACTGGTTTTGTTAGCATTCCCATTTTAGTATGTTTCTTCTTAGCAATTACAATAGCTTTTTGTTTAAGCTTTTAACAGATCTCCAAACATGCAGATTTTGGGTCAATATCACATGTGCTTGCACAAAGTAAGTAATAATTGCTGTTACCCTTGCAGCTGTTAGCAAGCTCAGGTCAGCAATGAGGTTTTGACCTTTGGAAAAAGTCCAGTTCAAATTCAGTTTACATGGGCACAAGAGCATCTGTATTTGTCCTGCATTTCTTTTAGAAACACTAAGCAAATACATCCTGGAATAATATGACCTGTGGAAATATAGATTTTCTTTCTAACCATAAAGGACAAATATTTATGGGAACATTTTGTCAGTTCCATAGAAAGTAACAAATGTTCTTCAAGTGTTTTCTTGCAGTCCTGGAAGAGCTTTAATCAATAAGGATCTGAGCTCCTACAACACCATGTTATTTCTGATGCAGAACCAGGCAATGGTGCTTTGATGTAAAATATCATATTTACCGTGCCTTTTTTATGCAGAGAAATATTGAGTCTGTCCATTGTGAGAGATGAGGTTACTGTGTGCATGACCTTTGATAACAGGATACACACATAGCCCCTTATCCAGGAAATAAAGGAAAAGCTATTTTCCTTTGTCTGTGTTGTAGGGAAGCACAAGATGAGCTGGGAGAAAGACTACAAGAAGTGTTTGAAATGACAAGGATGATATGCCAGCATTCACTGGGATGGGAACTTGTTTTCTCACCCATTGTCTAGGATCAAGTCTCTCACCTCAGAGGTGGTTACATTTCTGTAATGGTGAAAAGCTCTGTACTGTGCCTTATCCATGGAGAACACAGGGACAGCAATTATCACCCTAATTTAAAATACTGGTAGTTCATAAGTGAGAGAATTACAGAAGGAATATTTGATTTATGCTTTTCCCTGTCTTCCCTCAATAATTACCTTTCTTCCCAGAAAGAAGCTAGACAGAGAGCTGTTTTTCACCAGTGCAAGTTTGGTTTTTTAATGAAGTTCTAAAGAATCCCACTGCTTCAAAATTGGACTTGAAAACCAGCATCTACTTATTTGAGAAAAAAAATTCCACAGGAAACTGTTTCTGTTTGATTAAGGGTTGTAAAAGCCCTCTATCATCCCTTCAAATCTACTTTTTAAAAAATTCTATTTAAATTATCCCTCTCAGAAGGAGAAGGAGGATAATATGTATAGACTAAGAAGAAAATTGCAAGTTCCAAGTTTTTTAATTAAGTATCAAATAACCAATTGTTAGACAGGAATTTATTACAACTTTTTAAGGAAGGGCAATACAGTAGCCTTACCAAATCTCCTCTAACACAGACACCAGCAATACCTAGCCTATGTTAGCCCTCTTTTTCTCATTCACTCTGTCCCAGCTTTATTCTTTCTGCTGTCCTCATCTTCTGCCACGTTTCAGCTTGGCCTCTCTTTTTTTACCAAGGAGAAGTAAGGATGTGCCTGACGCAGTCTGCCAGACACCCACTCTCCAAAACTATTGATTTATAGGAAAAATAATCATCAAAAGTAACACAGACAGAATCAGAGGCAGGGGCAGATCAAGAGGGCAACCTGAAGTGTAGATGAGAAGCAGACTCCCTCAGCTCACAGGTAGTTTGGCAGCTTGAGGTTTTCATGTACTGAGAGATCTTTCACCACTCAGAAGTTACTTCAGAGCGTGACTCCTCTGCAAAGCAAAGACCTCAGACCACTTTGTTTGTTTCAAGTGCTTTTTGATTTGCCACTGCTACCAATCTATGTCAAAACTTGACTTTAAAAGTTCTTGTAGTAGGCATGAAAAGAAATGAAAACGGCAAACTCAGGCACACGGGCACAACTTGTCTGCAAAGAGACTTGTCTAACTTTAAAGGAAACAGAAGCTTTTCTGCTCCCTTTATAAACTCAGAAGTGTGCTTTTTTTTTTCCAAAATATTGCCCTACAACACGGGAGAACAACATCCTTGCCTAAAATTATGAGCCTCTGATTTATCAACAAAGTAGAAATGCAAACCAGGTCCCCAGATTTCCAGTGAGATCCACAACCAGATTTTGTCAAAGGAGAGACAAGTAATTTAAATATCCATGGAGATACAAGGACAAGTGCAAAGCTTTTCTACATGCAACCAGAGCAAGAATGAGCCTCAGGATTCTTTTTTCACATATTATCTTTATATGCCTTTATTATCTTTTTCACACGTGTTTTCTATATGCAGCTGGTTTAGAAAGGTCTTTTGGGTGAAGGTTATCTAAATTCTCTTAGAACACTGTTTCTAGAATAGGAACCTGTTTTTCTCCAAATTGCTCTGAGACCCTAATGTGTGTTTAACAAAACACAGTTCAGAGGAGAGAAGGCGATAGCTGCTTGGAACTGAGTATAATTCAAGTCTGATATTTGGAAACTTCTACCTGATAATCACAGTGGTGCCTGTGAAAATGTCAGGCCAATTCCTTACATTTAAAGAAAACAACATGTTTCTTATGAAAGCACAAACACCAAAGCTGATCTTATTTCATCTGCTTTCTAAAATTAAAGATTTTCTTCCAAGAGCTTCAAAGTACCTAATGCAAACTCTGTGCCAGGACAGCACTTAAAGCCCCAAGAAGCCCAGCAGCAGCAGGGCTTCAGGAATTTTTGTCAATGCTGAGGTCAGAAGCCAAGTGCTCTAGAGATGAGAAAACAATTATTTGTGCAGCCAAGGCTGGGGCTGCTGCTTATTCCAAGCACTGGACTAATATAAAAATAAAAAGCACTGTGCATTTATGGAATAGACCAGATGAATGGAGTATAATTTCTCCATTCACTCAGCCATACTTCTATACACATCCATATGCAAAGTATCTAAATCAGTAATAAGCTGAATTTATACAATACAGTGTTGACTACCAAAACAATGACTATACTATTTGCTCACAGCAAATGATCCATACCAAAGGAAGAAAAAAAGAAGATAAAATAATTTTTTAAAAAGATAAAGCTACCTAATTTAAGAAGCAGAATAACATTTCTAAAAGTACCAAAAAGATGAAGGGGCAGGAAGTGGGAGGGAACAGGAAATTAACNAAAAAACCAAACCATTATTTTAACTCCTTCCTTGAGAATTATTGAGCTGTGGATCACAATTTTCAAACATTTGCAGTGATACAGAGAAACTTAGATTAATCCAGTATTTCTTCTGTTCCATGTAAACTATCAAAGGTTCAAAATCCCTACAAGTATCTGGTTCTCTCCTAAAACCTGCCTCACTCCTGACCTTTGTAACCTCTTGTGTAAGTGTCCCTTTGTCTGTAGATGCATCATGTAAGATCATGACATTTATGCAATCAGACAAGCTTTAAAGGGAAAAACAGTGAAAATGAGTGAAATCCAGACTCTCTCTTTTGTGGAGTTTCCAATGTTACATCACAGTAGGTAACATCCAGAGAGGAAAACGGCAAGTTTCAAATTCTGAAGAACTGACAGTTGATTTTTAAGCAATCCCAAATGCCTTAAATCACAAAGCTGTGGAAATATTGCTAGAAAGTAACCTCTGAGTCCAGCCTGCCACTTCAAATGAGACTGCCCTGAAAACCCCCACGAATGGATGTAACACAACTTCTCTTGATAAACTGTCCAATCACAGGAGGCAATCACAAGGATATGAAACCAGAAATTTTCAGTTTCTCATCATCTCAAAGAAGTTTTTTGTCAGAGTCCAATGCCCCAATTTGTCAGTAGTTTGGGTTCTCTGAAGCAGAGCTGAGGTGAAACTTTAATTTTAACATCCTTAACCAAAACCCCCTTTTGTTTGCCAAAACAGAAATGAAGACAGTCCAATGAATAAAACCTTCCATAACAGAGTGTTCACAAACCATCTGCAGATTCAGACTCAGATGAGTCTGACCAACAATAGCAACTGATGTTCATGTTTGAGAAGAGTCTCTTCCATTTGTAGATATTTTTTTGAGAAAGATGATCAAATTAAATGAACTACATGGTCATTCAAGTTACAAGTGGGTCAGTAATTTGCACAAATACATGAAAGTTATTTACCCACTTGTAGTCTGTCTCATCATCACCACTCTCTCCTATTTAAAATGAACAATGGTGTCTATTATCTTCATTAACCAAATTGTTTTGAATCAATATGAATCTCTACAGCCATAAGCTATTTTATCTGTGCCAGACTGGGAACTGCACTGAAACTGCAGTGGCATTATTATGTTATTTCCTGATGAAAGTGATGCAAATGAAAATCTCTGCTAGCTGATACCTCACTCTTATATGCTCATAGTTTTATGTCTTAAAAAAGATGTTATAGCCCAGTCTAGGCTAGAGGTATTAGCTAAGATCAAAGGTAAAACTAGATGTTAATGAGTACAAAATACATATCCCATACTTAGGAAAAGACAAGGCCTCTAGGAAGGGAAGGACATAAAATCAGAGTGCACATGTAGCTAATAATTTGGAAGAACTTGTAATTATGAAAGAAGAAAAAAATTACAGCAACAGGAAGATATTAGAGAGAGACCTGGGGGCGCTCAGTTGTATGTTTTCAAATAGAAAATGCACACTGGAATGAAACAGCAACTATACTGGCCAGATTTGTCACTGTTATTCCATCTCTTTGCTGATGTAAACGTCAGTAAGACCAGAACAGTAGCTGGGGGAATTTTATACCCTCAATTTTCTTCTTTCTGCTGATTAACTGCATGACACATTGTTCCCAGCTACTAAATTATTTAACGTATCATCTACAAACACCTGGAAAAATATTTCTTGCTTCATTTCAATCACTTGCATTTTATCCCCTAACCTACTAACAGAGGAAGTAATAAAAGCTGTCATTCCAAACGACTCCTTCAGATTGTTTGAAATTACTTCAGTAATGTGTTACCTCAAAGCTATTTTTAAATAATCCTTTCTCTCCATCTTGGTCACTACGGGATGTAACAAAAAACTGTGAAACTAGAAGTGTGTTTAGAGGTTTCACTTCCTAAATAGTTAATTAACTTTTGTTATGGTTAATGGAGGAAAACTCAGAGGAAACCATAATGGCCAATACAGCTGTGGTATGTCTTTGTGATCTGGAACATATACCACAGGAGAAAATTATAATAATACTCTTCTATTTAACAGGAAAATTGTCTCTAGGGCACAGCACTCTTTAATAGAAGAAAAAAGGTGCCAGAGAACCCTCAGTCAAGTGTGGGCACTGGGCTGAGACCTTTGTGTTCAAATTCATGAGTCTTTTCTCTCCAAGCTTAAAACACTAAACCAGACACAGCTCAATGAACGTGCAAGAAACAGGTTGCCCATGGCACGGGCTAAAGAGCCAGGTCCCAGCTCTCAGGCTGTGTGTTCTGGATTTAAAACACTTTTTGATAGACTATACTGCCCATAAGTGTGACTCCACAGGCAAATGATGGCTGTTGCCTTGATGAACATGGCACTGAGTTTGGGGAGAGGTCTTCCCTCTGTCTGTGAGTGTTTTCTGCCTGGGGCTGCATCCCCACAGCTCTGCCAGCCACTGGGGCAGCATGAGAATCCCTGAATCCACTTTGGACACACTCAGCTGCATTTCTGAAAGGCTCAAAGGGTTGTGCTAGTGCAGATGATTCTCCTGAAGTGAGACAGGGAGCAACTTTGCCCAGCTGCCTCCACCAGCAGTGTGGTGGGACTGGTGAGCCAGCAAGGGCCAGCCATGGACTAGAGGCAGGAACGATGGTATTTCAGCCAAAATCAGTCAGGGATGTGTTCCCACAGCATGCAATGTCTCTGAAACCTGCATCAGCCACATTTGACAACAGCTGCTGGTTTTCAAAAGTGTCTTTAATCAGCAAGCCTCTGCACAATTGGCTGCTCTAAAGCATCACACAAATTTTGGTCACAGGTGAGCTGCTGCTTTGCACACTGGGAAGAGGAAATCTCATACTGCTCACTGGAAAATTCAGAGGGTGAACATCTGCAGAGGATGACAGCAGCTAGGAAGTTTTTATACTGGTTAGCAACAAACTGCATGTCTGCACACCACTCTGTGTCACTGTGATCTGCCAGAACACAGCATCTCACCCGTGGCCATCTGCACTTTACAGAAAGGAGAGGGGACACAGCCAAGAGCTCGTCCATGCTAGCAAGGACAGGAACACTTGCTGCCAGGATGCCTTGTCCCCTTCCCCAGTCACACTAGCAGCAGAAAGCTGTGGTACTGTTGTTTCTTATTTGACAGCTTTCAGCTCTTTTCTGAGGTTGCTAAAGGAACATCTCTGTGACAAGCATTGAGTTTCAGCCCAGAAAAGAAGATAAAAAGACATCTCTGTCAAAACAGTGACCTGGTTTGTCAAACCTGCCAGCCTGATGCAACACTCCAAAATCTATACAATCTGACCCACATATGGTAACAACCTAAATTCAGAACTATCCAATACTTATAAAACATAACAAAGTTAGTGAAAAATAGGGAGGTGAAGTGATGATGATTGAATACTTGGAAAATTGGATATTTACTTAGAGGCAAGTATTTTTGAAAATGTTGGCTTATGTTGATATAGTAACAATCAGTGCTCTGAATTCTTCTGACTCTCAACAAACAGCTTGCAGCCACACCATTGATTTTTAGCCTGTCTGTGCTCACCCTGTTGTAGTAACACAGATCTTGGGCAGAAGAGCACAGCATTGCTCATCCAAGCTCACAATGGAAGTTTGTATTGGGGTAGAGAAATGCAACAAGTCCCATCATTACACAGATTACAGCAGTTTTCATCCAGTCCTCTCTTGCTTTTCCCTTAATTCCGTGCCATGCACTGCCAATGCTTTACCTTGAGACAGCTGTGGCTCAGGTCTGATCCCATGGTGCATCAATTCCTTTTAACAAAAGAGCAGAAAATTACCTTGGCAAAAGCAAAGCCCTCAGTTGGGTTAGAGAAGCAAATTGGCTCCCCATGCAAACAGGTGAGTGCCAGAGCCAAGGAAGGAGGGAGAGGGATCTCACTCATTCATTTCAGTGGGCTGTGACCAGCTCAGCTGCCTCTTGCATCCCGAGCCTCACTGCAGGCACTACAAGAGCAAATAGCCCATCTTGCCTCTGAAGATATCAGTGCTGACAAGGAACACATGAGAGGGATTAGGGAAAACAATATTTGTAGGGAAGTCATTTACCTGTTCAATGACAGAACTGTTTACCAAGACCCCTCACAGAGCAGTGCTTGAACAAAGCTATTACCATTACCATCCAATTTATTTTAATTTTTTTGAGAATATTATTTTTTTTTTCTATGCACAGTCATCTTTTAATTTTAGAATAGCTTCCTCTTGATCAGCTGGAGTATGGTCAAAACATGTTGACTACATCATAAATCACACACAAAAACCTGTCAGAGGCTAAATGTGAAAACACACATGCAATGAAAACTCCAAATGAAACACTAAAGAATAAGAGCCATGGAGAAACAGAAAGCCACTTCTTTTAGAGTGAAAATCATGCTACCATATTTTTCAATTCACAGTGGAAATAGTTTTCAGCAGTCCAAGTGAGGACGATTGGATCTGTGTGGAAGGGAAGTAAATCAGCCCCACAGAAACCTGTGTGCTATTCTTCAAAATGCAGGAAATTTGAAAGGTGTGCCTGAAACCCCCACATAAGCTGATCTCAATGAATATTTGCAATGATTTCTCAAGTTAAAAAGATCCATAGAATAAAATGCAGATGTTTTCCAACAGCTAAACTTTTAAAACTTTTTAATAGCCATTTTCTAACTATAAAAAAATGAAATAAGCATATTCCTGGCCAACCTAAGAAAAAATGTTATAAGGCTCAAACTTTATAAATCTGCAGCACTGGTGAAAAGAATTATTTTGCCCTTGGGCTACTAATGAGTGGCTGGGTTTACCAGCATTTGAAAGAGCATTAGACATTTATATGGCTAATGAGAGCATTCATGGTTACGTAAGAAGGGATAAATAAAATTAAGGCTATAAGCCTTCATCCTTCAGGGCTAAGGAAAAAAATTATTTGGTGGCAAAGTATTCTATGAAGACCCGAGGTAAAATCTTGGCCTTGTTATAGTTAGAACTCTTCCAAAATAGCTGTGGTTTTACCTCAACCTTGCTTAATTATGCAGCTTTCCCTGACTTCATTAGACTATTCATCATCTGCAGAGCTGCTTATTCTTTTCCACAACACCTGAGAACAACCAGCATAGCTACAGATAAGCAGCTGGTATGATTTTATGTACAAACTGTAATGACAATTTCTGTATTCCTTTCATGTCTATTTTAGAGAACTGAAATTAAATATTAGATCTGATTAGGAACAGACAGGCTATTTTGACTGGCCCTAGGACTACTAAAGTCCTTGGCATGAGGCAAGAGCACAGTACAGTACATGCCCATCACACTGCACCATCCTGCTCCCAGGGAGCAGCACAAGGTGTTTTTCATGGAGAAACTCTGCTCCAGTGCCAGCCTGAATTCCTTTGCATCACCATCAGAGCAGGATCCCTGAAATGCCCCAGCATTTGTCCTTAGTCCTGACTGGCACCTTGCAAGCAGGTTCTCCCAGTTCCCACCCTCTTTGCCATCTGTCAGCTGCTCCCCAGGACACACACAAGCACCAAAGCCCATTGTCTCCTCCTCTATTTTCCTCTGGCCCTTCTTGGGCCTCTCACAGACACACACATCTCCCTGCTGTCTCTCCCCCAGCAGTTCTGCCTCCAGCCAGCTGCTTTATTTCCTTTACCAATACAGCAGACACGCAGTAAAACAAATCAATACAGGCTCCAAAGGGTGCTTCTCCCACAACAGCCTCTGTCTGAGCTGGCAGGAGAGACCAGGCAGGTCTTTGGTAGCTGTAATGCAGAGCCAGATGCTGAAGCTTTCCTGCTTGTCTTGGTAACATATCCAGGAGCCTACATAACTCATCGTGATTATTCACTGCATTGTGACAGGATTTGGGATTACTCTGATGTTTGCCAGCATGAGCCAGGACTACATTATTCCTTTTACACCATGATGAAGCATGATTCTGAGGGCATTTAAATGCTGAAAAGTAACACTCTCCCAGTGCTGCTGGTGACAGCATCTCCTCCCTGTAGCCATCCACCTTTTGATGCCTCATGTATAGGGTATTCTTCATAGGAAGGTACTAAGATGATTGAATATTAGAGAACAAAATTATTTACTGAATTAAAGCCATTTCTTTCTCTCCTCATGTGCTTAAACCCCTCAGTTCCTTCTGTAGAGGTAGAAAGAGAGAAATACAGTTGACAGATAAGACATTTACCATAGAGCAAGGTGTGAGACAGAAAAAATTTATGCACTTGCTGCTTGACTTCTCCATAAAGAAAAGTTAAGAAACTTGTGAACACAGTGAAATACTTATAAACCCTGTATAACAGGAGTCCTGAGACTGGTCAGTCTTTTACTGACTAACTTCTTCCAAGAATCTTGCAGCACAAGTTGTTAAGGGGTAATTCTCAAAGGCTATTAAAGAAATAGGTGCTCATGACGTTTCATTTTCAAAGGAATCCAGTGTAAAATCCCCTCCAGCTCTAGAAAACCTGGGCTCAGTGTTAGTGAGCCTTATCTTCTCTTCTCTCAAATTGAGCTTCTTACCCAGCTTCCTAAAGACTTTGTGTGCCTGTGGATAAGGGTTATACAGTGCTGCTTTTATTATCCTGACCAATAATACAGAGAAAACCCTATGACAAACAAGATACACCAAATCAATTTTTGCAGAAAGATGAAGCAAAACCTTTATTTCCTTTCCGGATGTTCAGCTTGAGACCCAGAGCTTTTAACAAACAAGGTACACTTTGTATCTCCTCACGCCTTTGTCCCAGGCACATTGAAGCTATCCTGTGTACATATTGCTGAATATTCCTCAGACATACACAGAGATTCATGTGTCCACTGACTGTGACTGGCTTTAGAGGTGATATCAGAGAGCTGATATCCCCCTTTTGGCTGGAAAAGGTCAGGGTGAAGCAGCCTTCCAGCCAGTTGAAGGGATATCACCACAGCTGGCCAAGACTGAGCCAGCAGCAGAACCACACCAGCTTTATGGACAAAATATAATTGCTTGAGTGGAGAAGGTAAGTGCTCTAACTCACAAATCAGATCACACTCCCCTCATTTCCAGTAGTATGAAGAAGTGTCTGTTTCTTCAAATATATTGAAGAGGCACTAGGAAGAAAAAACAACAACCAAAAAAAACCCCAAACTGACAAAAAATCCCAAATGAATCAGCACAAGAAACTTTCCCAGACTGAGGCAGCATTGAAAAAAACGGGAGAAAATCTTGTGAAATTCTTGTAGGTGTGGAAGTTAAAAGACCTTTATCACTATTCCCCATGCCCTAGGATGGATATGTGGTAACACAGTTAAACCAGCATTCAGTTTTGAATCTCCAGTTGTTCAAACTCAGGTTAAAAGAATGTTTTGTCCATGTATGTCAGGACACAGGGCTCTCAGTCAAAGCTCATCTGCCCTATCACACAGGTTCACAGAAATCAATATCAAACATTCCAACACAATCTTGCTCTAACAGCTGAGTATCGAGCTCCCAGCAGGGCATGGTGAATCACAGCCCTACTCTTTCTCCATGGATGGCCCTAATTTATCTGTGAGTCTCTCAGTTGTTTAAAAGGACACCCTTGGACGGAATTATAAAGACTTCTTTTTCACCCCAGGCAGGGAAATATTTCAGTTCTTCAATTTGTTCTGTACACAGCACAAATTTCTAAAGTGGCCTAGCACTAGCCTATGCCTTCTCTTCAAATTACTTTTGACAAAAGTCAAGAAAATACTAACAACTGCACATATAATTTTCCTATTTTGTTGTCAGGAAGTAGTGTCTTTGACAAGACTGAAGGTGCTGTACTTTTATCTCCACTGTCTTCATCTTCCTGCGTCATCTGAGGCAAGAAAAGAAGCCAAACAGTCAACAATGAAAGAAAATGATGTTTCTTCACCTTCCACCTTTTTTTTTTTTTTGTGTCATCAATAGCAGTATGGTTGATTCCTGCAGATAGGTAGAACACTATGTGTGACTTGGAATAATCCCCATAAACTTCAGCTGGTCAAATGTTACCTGCACAAGAACCAAATACAAAACTGATCCATCTCTTGCTTTCCCCCTAATTGTCTCAGGGTGCTTCTCCCCTTTCTTCTTTTCCCCATCTTGTCAATTATCCCATGAAAAACACTCTGCAACTGATATGAAGGAGTTTCACATTGTCTCACCTCACTGTGCCAGCGTGGAGCACCAGCCCCATCTGGGGACAGCAGAGCCTTCTGCTGTGTCCCCTAATCTCAACACAACCCCACTGGTGATTTGTCTCTCTGAGCAAACCAGCCTCACACAAGCAGGATGGCACCTGCACAGGCCCCTTTCCTGACAAAACTCTCCAGGTGATGTTCCTTGCTGCATGCATTTTGCTGTTGGCTGTGGCTGTGTGCTGGGCAAAGCAGAACAGTTATCACGAGTAACCAAAGATCACAAAGCTGAAACAAACAGTGAAAAACACTCTTTGTCTACTGCTGTATTTTTTTTACAGATGAACAGTCCAAAATTAGATTAAACTGAAATCCCTGCTATGAAAGCTATCTTTTTTCATAATCTTATTGTACCTTTTTCAGAAAAATATAATATTTAGTTCCTTTGTGGAACCAATGTGCTCTTGAATGAAGAGAATTAGGGATGGAAAATCATGAAGATATTATCTAAAACCTATTTGTCCAATAGGTTATCCATCAGTGTTTTGTTAAATACACATTAGGGTACTGAAAAAGCGTGGAAAATATTTGGTTATCTAGAAAGATACCATCATATAGAGACATATAACGATACATGAGTCCAGCAAAATTCTTTTGGAGATAAATAACACATCAAAATTCTTCAATAACACCCAATACAAGAGAAAGTAAGGCTGAGTTGTTTTTCCTCACCAAAGACTTCCTGTGTGTGAGCAAAAGAATTCAACTTCTGGTCAAGGAAAATGTGCTATTTTGCCAATGGAAAATTTGTTTTGGATTGCTAGAGACTTTTCAGCTGAACACTAAGTCAGATTAACCAGTTCAACAATTAATTATTTTTGCCTAATTAAAATCTTGAAAAAATTTATTGTTAAGTTATCTGGCTGTTCAGGCAGCTCAAATAGGCTTTATTAGCATGCCATCAATAAGTATTTCTAATTTTTTAAAAAATCTAAAGAAATAGATCTAGATAAACCTAAAGATTGAGTCTTATGAAAGTCATGTAGTCTAACTTTTCTTGAAACTATAGGGCACAAAGTCCTTGGTTATATATGCTTTCAAATTTTGCTTCCCAAGGGGCATTTTAAGACACCTGCTTGTACATATAATAAGATAAAACCAAAAATTTATATCTGAAAAAACTACCTTGGAATCATGCTAATTTATGAGAGATCTCAAACAGGCTAACATTCTTATATTAACTACAAATTCCTATTTTTTTTGTTTTCTTCAGCTTGGCAACACAGTAATCTAAATTTATTGATTCAAATCTTATTTTTCAGAAATTTTAGCTAGAATCTGAGCATAACTGTCCATGGCAAACATGACTTCTTTTGGGTCTAGCACAAGACTTCCAGCTAAGGAGGGACCTTACCATTTCTCCTGAATTGGAACATACTTTCTTGCTGTTTGTAAAATGATTTTCTGCAGACAGCCACATCCTAAAGCAGCAAAGGTGCTGCTTTATGTTTGAACTTGCAGCTCCTAACCTGAATGGAACGTGACATATGCTTATATCCACTGCAGTCTTCAGTGATTATAAACTTTACACTAAGCACACGGACAGAAGCACCTGCCTGAAGTGAAGTCTGTATTTACAGTTTGCTAAACATCTGAACTTCTGCCACTATTATCCCCAAGGACTCTTATAATATGGTCTGAAATGGAGATCTTCATTAGAATGTGCACCACATGCAGCTTCTCCTCAACACTTGCTTACAAATTAGATGTAGCAGGGACTGTCTCTGACCTTCAGTTAATTATTTGATATCACTACTGAATTTCAAGAACTCCAGGGGTTATCTTTTAGAAAACACTTGTTGAATACCTGAGGAGCAGCAAATGACACAGGGTCACACATTTAATAGGATAGTACCAGCATCCTGTGCTGAGGACTGCAAAGCAATCCTGCACTCAGCACCACCAGTAGGAAGGAAGAATAAGTAATTCAAAGGGAAGGGGAAAGATTTTGCATTTTTCAGAAAGTTCCATGACACAAACTTACAGAGATCATAAAGAATTTTCTTCACAGGAATCCTGACTTAAATTCTGTTGACTTTCTCTCTGGATCAACATAGCAGAGACAGTTCAGTGAAGTGAGAACTTTTCTGAGCACCATAACTGTAGAAATAATTCTATTTCTGGGCACACCTCACCTGGGTTCCTGCTTCTGAATGTGATTTGCCTTGTTTGATCCATCCTAATGCAAACTGACAAACAGAATAATATTCATATAAGCAACAATTTAATCAAGTTCTCCTTGATAGCCAAATACCTTGGAGTACATACAGGTGTTACAGCCTTGTCATAAGCCTTGAGGGAACTCAGATAATTAAAATTCTTATGGTAATACTAGCCAAAATAATAAAAGTGCATTATTTTACTCCATTGACTTCTATTTGGCCACCCATATCTGTAATTTGCCTTTTAAAAATTATCCTAAACTTATTATCTGCTCTTATTTATTCCCTATAATATGCGAACGTGAATAAAAGAAACCACCAAACCAAGAAAAGCCAGTTATGCAATGTCACAGTCAGCTGAAGAAAGCCCCAAAGAATTAACTGTGTTCCAGGAAATGCAACTGGAGGGGTTGAAGCCCTGAGCTTGGCAAAGAATTACAAGTCTCTAAAGACATCCCTATTTGACTGAGGTACCTCTGTATTCCCTCCAAGATGGATGTGCAGTGGATTTGTGGGGAAGTGAGACTGGTCAGGAAGATTGGAAAGAAAAGTTCATAAAGAAATGCAGTCCTGACATGTACAAATATGCTGCACAAAAGAACACAGAACAACCACACAGCTCTCTCATCTAACTCTATTAAAAAAAAAAAAAAAAGTTTAACTTACAGTACTGAGTAGAATCCCTGAGGCTAAATTATTCTTTGCAAGATGTGGGACTACAGGTGATGTCTCTTAGAGGATGCTGAGTTCACACCAGTATTTTTGTCAGTGGAGAGATGTGCAAACACATCCTTCTCCCATTATCTCAAGCACTTTCTCCTGCTGTTTGTTACCTGACCTACAGTTCTATCAGCAGTTTGTCATCCTGAAAAGCCTCACACCTCATCCCCTCCAACACTCGACCTCTCAGTGACAGGAGACACACACCTTGAGTTTTGAAACAAACAATTAGAATGACTCTTTTGGCAATGACTAGAGAGTCATATCAGAGAGGAAAAGTAAAACAAGTTTTCAGGACAACTTTTCCCACTTTCTGCTGAGCAAAGCTTCCTCAACCACAGGTGACAGCTTCCTACAGTAGCATCAAAACAGCTTAATTTTGATTTAAGTCTTGCTTTGCCTTGTGTCTGAACTTACTCAACACCAGCATCAAGAGACAGAAAAATTGTACCAAAGTTTGCAATGCTCAGATCCCTATCAGAAAACAGAAGCTGCATTCAACTTTTAAGAATAGCAGTGGAAACACCCCTGTTCTCATGATTGCAGTCCAGCTGAAAGAGCAAGAAATATCTCCAGACTCCATAGTGTATGGACCAGCTCGCCAGGACATAGACACTCCGTTGCTGATCAAATCAAGCCACAATATCTTATCATTGCTGTCTGTGTTCTAAAAGGTAAACGTGAACCAAATCAAAACACATTCAGCCTTACCTCTGAGACACCATGTAGAACAGCAAGGATGCTGCAGCTGAGACGGCCCCAATACACAGAGTGACACCACACAACATCAGAAGGCTTCAAGCATCTGCCCTTCTTGTTCTTTGGCCCAGCCTTTTATACCCTCATGTCCATGCACTGCACCTGTGTGCCCTCTGCTCCCTTTGGTGGTTGGTCAGTGCACCTGGGCACTCCATGGCTCATTGCTGTCAGTGCTGCTCACCTGCTTCTCACAGCTGTGCCCACTGGGGATGGGGCTCCACTGCAGCCCCACTCCAATCACCACAAACTGTGTGCCTACACAAGTATGTTCAATCACACACAAAATGATAGAAGACTAATGAACAGAAAATAAAGAAATGACAAGAAGGCATTTTGGGGGGGGTGGATGCGACACACTGATACTGAGACTGTCAAAACTGAATAATAAATTTGATTCCTTAACATCTCAAATAAATCCTTGTGGTAGTTTCAAAAATCTCAAATCACTTTTCAAGCTCTGACACAAAGTACAGTGAAATCAACAGGAAGACATTTAGTGCTTAAGAAAGTTAACAGATCAGAGCACACAGAAGATACAAAAATTTGATTTTGCCTGGGGCTGTGCAAATCTTTTACTTCAGTTTTGCTCCCTGGTGCTAATATATACTTTGGTACACTAAGAACTAATGCGCTTAGTTTTACAGATTATTACTGAAATTTTCTACGGCGATGCTTGCTGTTTCAAACAAAATTATGTCTAAGATGTCTTAAAATATTTTAATTACTTTTTCTTCTCAGCAGATATAGTTCCTTTTCATTGTTGGGGGTTTTTTTCTGGATTGATCAACTACAAAGAATTTAAAAACAGACTTATGCAGTAAAGAAGATATACTGTACTATACTGTACTACTTCAAGCAAATAGAAAAAAATAAAGCACTTACTGACTAACAAGATTTCTTTTATTAACTGACATTTCACCACTGGAAACAACACAGAAGAAAAGAGGTCTAGTAGAAATCCATATGGCTGAAGTCTGTTTTCATGGTGCACATTCAGCAGCTTAGATACAGGAGCCCCATAGGAATGTTCGTTTGGCATTGAATCCTTTTTATATTGACCTGTCCTTCTGCCAGCCCGTTAGCTCAGGGTTGACAAACACACAAAATCTGCCTCCCTGCACTGGATGTTAATGTCCTTGTATAATCCACAAAGTCTCTGATCTTAGTGTCATGCTGCAGTGTTTCAGCCACAACTGTTTGGTTAATTGAAAATATTTTCATTTGTAGCTAGCAAACCCCATGTTTTGTGCATCTCCTTCAGAGACTCCCTCATTTTCTCCGGATTCCTGGGCATAAAGGGAAGGCACACTGGATGGCTCTGGAGTCTGGCATAGCATGTGCTCCATTCTCATTCCACATGCAAAATTATTTGTTTTACTCTTAAAACATTTCTGTACAAAATAGCACAATTTTGGAGTTTTAGGAAAATCTTTTCAAATTGTTCTCTCCTCTGCATTTAATTGCAGGTTGAAAACAAATCTCTTGGTTTCTTGAGGCCTCTCTGCACCATTATTCCTTAACTTTTAATTACTTAGCTAACTCTGTTAGCTTCTTGCAAGGCATCTGCTCCCACATCACTACTTGAAAAGCCATCCTACCTAGAAATCTTTTTACTAATATGGGAGTTGTGCAAATGCAAATAAACAGATATTTAGATCAAGAGGGTCAAAGAGAACCTCCCATACGCTACCAACAACATTCAATGAGAAGGCCTTGAGAGGAAAAGTACAAAAATTACAAGGGTTCATGATGCAGGACTCAAAAGCTCGTCACAGGTAAAGGAAGGGTGTTAGCAATATAATGATGTGATTTTCATTCTACTGCAGTAGAGCTCTTGAGGTCTATTAAGGAGAGGTGTGCAGAGAGCACAGAATAATAGACACTTGATGAGAAGTGCTCTCTCCTGTCTGCTGGCACCTTCAGATCTTACCATGGTTTAGTAAACAAAGTGAGCAACAGTGCTTGGAACAGTTCAGGCTGCAAGGATTCAGCTCTTGCTTTTACATCCCTTGAGCAGGACACCAAAGAGTTGAGAACAGCTCAGGCTCATAACCTGTTTTGAATGCTGAAGTCTTGTGTACCTGCAAACAATTTCTTCACTGACTTCCTTTCTTTATCTGCCCCAGGAAAATTACTCCATTCCAGATAAACAAAAGCCAGGCATCTTATCCACATTGGCTGGAATAAGATAGGAAAGAAAAATGTGAAAGAAAAAATCCAATGACTGTCCTGTTAAAGGGTTCAGATAAATTGAGTTTTGGAAGGAGAAATACTCATGAATGTATACATTGTGCAGCCAAATAGCACAGAAAATCCCTCAGTAAGATAAGCAGTCACAGAAAAGAAAATCAAATTTAAAAAAAATGCTCATGCAGTTATACTTTCCAGCGTGATCCCACAGGAGACCTCCAGCTAGATTTTCAGGGTGTTAGTGGGTCTAAAGATGGGATTTTCATAGAAAGTCCCAGCCAGTCTGAAGCTTCAAATGTCAAATACTTACATGGTCTGCAAACCTTGACAGGAAAAGTATCTGGAGGTGTGTTCATTAATACTAATTCCTTTTCCCACTGGGACTAGGATTTCAGATAAATAAGAATTTGAGCTAATTTTTAGCTAAACCCAAGATTTTCCAATGTAGTCCTTTAAAATACAAAATATAACCCTAAAACAAACAGAGTGAGGTTCTAAGTGATATCAGGTTTTTTTAATAATTTTTCCAATATTTTGTTGATAATAGAGAGAAAAATGGCCCAATGTTTAAATATTTGACTGACATTTGGAAGCTCAGAATTCAAGTTTTGAGGATATTTTTTAGTTTAAATAAAGAGATTTTCCTAACCTTCAGTTTCTCTGATTGTCAATATGAGTTCAAGTCAAATAAGCTTTTTCTTTCATAAAGAGACATAGCTAAAAGTTAGTAGTAATATTTTATGTCAGCTCATTTTGCTCATTTCAGATTTTTGTTCATAGAGGGTGCACTTACAAAAGAGTGTGGAAGAAAATATAGTTTTGAAACGAAGGCCCAGAATTTCAATTTCAAATCATCACAAACCAAAACATATCAGCACTAACAAAATAAGGAATTTTTTAACGTGGGAGGACATGGAATATTATTTAAAGAATCATCATCATCATCTATTCATATATTGTCCTAAGTTCTTGTAAGATGAGTCAGCTTCCCAAGTACTTTTAGTTCTCATGATGCTGTTTTCCCTGTTCCTCTCCCCCTTTCTTTTAATTTGTGACAAAGTTACTGTTCTTTAGGCAAATGTCATCCAGGTCTAACTGTGAGAAGCTGAAACATTTTAACATAAATACCATTTTAAAAATCAAAACAATACAAATAAGAACATTTCTTTGCAAATACAACTCAATTTTTTCTGTATTTTTTGTGTGGGTTGCAGGTCCTGCTGCTCTTCACCAGCTTTGTGGTCTAAAAGCCATGCCAACTGGCTAAAATGTACTTTATGCTTATTCTCCTTTTACGTGTTTGTGTTGCGTTGTTGGGGGTTTTTTGAGCCTGGAGTGAGGCATGAAGACACATATCTTTAGAAATATCTTAGAGGGTGGTGTGAGAGAACAAGTGTGGCAAGCTGCACTCTGGATAAAAATTACTGATTAATTCATCAAGTACAAGTACAGAAAATAAAACACAAAACAGGAGTCACTTAACAAGACACAGTTAAAAGTGCAAACCCAGGAAGTGAAAGGAAGATCATTTCTGTACTTGTTTTTACAGGTGATTGTTTCAACTGCCCTCTCCACTCTGATTCTAAAGCAACTGGGAAAAACAGGAGCTCTGGATGGACCTTGACACCCCTCCCCAATTGTTTTCCTTCCAGAAAAAGGAGATAAAACAGGGCAGGAGTGAAAAAAATTGCCACTACAAATTGTTCACGGGCCAGACAGCCATCAATCATTAGAATCTCTGCTTCTCTCAGAAGAGCTCTGAATCTGTCAGCCTCCCTCTGCCCTGGAGCCAGAGGCTCTGCTAGACACAGGGGCAGGTTTCTGTAGGATTCCCACAGCAGCTGCCAGAGACATGAGAGAGCAGATTTGTTTCACTCCCACCACTTTCTTCCTGACACAATTGGTCCTTTCCACTGTGTAAGGTGGAACAAGCAGGAATCTAAAGCCTGCCAGGCACATCTATTGAAATGCCTGCTGTGCACATAGCCTGTCAGAAATGGTGGCCAAGGGCATGAATAACCCCTCAGCCTTTTCTCCTGACACCAAGGGAAATATTTATACAGTGACTGATGGAATTAGGGACCTCTTTCTTTATGAGAACTCAAATCTTGAGTTCGCCTACATAATTTCTGAACATCAGTCACTTGGGACAGTGGGTAATTGATAAGGAAAGAGCCAGGACTATAAGCAATAAGATAATTTGGACCTTCTCAGGTCTTCTAAGCTGGAATTTAAACAGTGAGATCCCTGGAAGTTTTATGAAATACTGGAATTTTGTGATCTGGACTGCTTATTGGTGGGTTTCACCACTTCCTATATTCAGAAAGTGCTGAGACTGCCTCAGACTGTCAAAGCTGAGAAGTGTCAGTAGAAACTCTTGATTAACTAAAAAACCTCACAAATTTTTAACCCTACACAAATTCATGCCTTCTGTCAGATGGTTAGCCAGTGACCACTTTAGCCCTAGGCACACTGGAGGTCCTCGTCTCTCTCACAGAAGACAGGGAGAGGACAGACAGGTTTCCAGAAACAAACTTTGCCTGCTACTTTTTTGAAGTACTTCTTGTTTCACCTGTGTCCCTCAAAAGTCTTCTAGTTCTGACACAGGAAAGATCAAGAAAGATAAATGTAAAGTTCTTACAGAAGGAACTTCTAAACAAGAATTCTACATCCATGGTTGGACTGGATGATCATAAAGGTCTCTGCCAACCTTGATGGTTCAATGATTCTATGATTTAGAAGATGACACCAGCCTCTTGAAGGTGAAGGGTTTCTGCCAATCAGATAAATCAAATATATCTGGCAAAGCCTACTGTCAGGTAGCAGAATTGCAGACTAAACCCAAACAACTCTGATTTCTCACTGCTCAAGCCCTAAAAGCACATTTTTGAAAACCAGTCTATCTTGTCCTGGAACTCATAATTGTACATACCCGCTGTGAAAGCTGAATAAGCAGAGCTTTTAGGAAACAGAATCCAGGAGCACAGCTCTCAACGGATGGAAAATTGAAATGATGAAGCATTACCCCTGCAGAAATAAATATCACAGCCAGGAAACCTGGATGAAGGCTGAAACAAAACCTGACAGAGAGGTTATTTCAGAAATTACAGAAAGGACAGGAGTCAGTAATGACATGAGGAGTCTAGAGGGCTGAAGGGATTTTTCTCTGAACCTTGCTTATTTTCTACAATGCTATTTTCCTTTAATGTACAGCAGAGGTTTTGTGTTGACAATTACTAATATCTCTGAATGAACCTTAGTGTCTAGCACTCCTCAAGGATTCTGTGGCTTTTTTTATTAGCATACCACATTTAGAGGGAGATGCAGTATTCACTACACTACTCACTGAGCTGTAAGAAGCTCTCGTTAGTGTAGAACCAAAAGTTGAGTTCCCTGTGTCAGGGACTTGATTAAAATAATAAGCAGAGAAAATCTCTAAATGTATTTAATCATAAAGAAAACCCTTTTCTGCCTCAATGAATGTGTGTTTTATGGAAGGGGTGGATGCCTCACGAAACAAGTGGTCTTGTCTTTCGTGAAAAATAGAAACACAGATGTATCAGAAAATGATATTTTTATCTCAATTTTGAAGAAGCAAAGGACATGAAAGTTATGAAATGAAACTTTACCCAGCCACACCCCACCCAGTTACCTCTTGTTCAGGTGAACCATTTCTTTGAAAAAATCTGTTTTAAGAGTTCATAAGTTTGAATGCATGTGGTTTCAAAATGTCATATTTTTTCTTCTTTTAATCCTTTCAGGAGAAACACCAAGTTCCAAAGAAAAGCAAGCTGCACATGCCTAGGAAGGATAAAACCATCCCCTGCTTGATTAAGAGCTGAGAATATTGGCTCTGACACAGTAGAGAAATGCTTCTTTTTCCTTCTCCAGATAAAGCTAAAGGATTGTGTGTGCACACATACATGCATTTAGGACCACAAAAACCCATGAGGAGAACCTGAATGTAAAAGACACATTAACACTAATGTTATCCTATGCTAGAGAGGACATGGGCCTAATTTTTACCTCCTTAATACTATTTTTTCTTTCTCCTCAGACTAAGGAAAACAAATTTCCATTGCTATTTGAAAGGAATACATCATCCGTCTACATTCAATCTGTTAGAAATGTTTTCTTCAGCAACAGAATATTTGCATAACACTGAGTTCCTTGTCAGGTTCACAATAGTGGTGGGACTTATTAGACTGGTTTTGTGCTGAATATTCAACAGTAACTCACTAGTCAGATAAGCAGCCTCATAGGAGTCAAAATGTACATGAGCTAAGACAGATGATTTAAAATATAACCCTATCCAGAGTTTGAAAACAAAATGCACTTTGTGCAGAAGAGTAAAGGCTGGTGTGCAGGCAAATTGTCAACAAACCTACTCTAGTGTATTATTTGTGTACACTGAATTTTTCTGGTTTGAAATAGAGGCTGTTGAGGGCTTGCAAAGGCGTACACACTTCTTGACAGTGTTATAAATCCTTCCCTTCTTGACCAAGCTACTTTGAACAGTAGCTCATGTCTCACCTGTGATTGCTGAAACCTTTCCCTTTCTATAGAGAAATAAGATACTTCACATTAATGTTAAAGGAAAATCTTTACAGAGACAAAAATGAGAGAAAAAGGCTCTGGGTACTTTTGCTGTTGCTTTGCTTCGTCAGACAGAGCTGGAAGGAACAAGTTGGCTGAATGCAGATATGGCAGGACAAAGAAAATGCAACACTAAATTTCTAGAAACAAAAGGGTCATAACTATGATTTAGAGGAGGATGGGCTTTGTATAGTGGGAGCAAAAGGAGCCCTTGACATGGTGAAAGCCCTGAACTCCAAGGAGAGAGCCTGCTGGAAAGTGGAAAACACCTATCAAACTTGCACATATTCCAGTGAAACCAGATTAGATGTATTCCCTTTGTTACTGACAAGGCCTACAGAAATATCCTCAAGGAAGGAGACACCTGGTAAGAAAAATGAACTGAGTGAGAAGCAGGAGACTTCCCCAAAAGGACTGGACAGAACTCAGAAGCCAAGGACTGAGAGAGACCCTGAGGAGAGCTGTGGAAACAACAACATCCTGCTGAGAGCTGAGTTCTGGGCAGCACTGGGAGGAGAAAGGACCATGGAAAGGATAAAAGATTTACACTGTTCCCTGGAGAGGAAATAACTCCAACTTTCTGGGGATCTGACTACATAGTCTAACAACATCAAAGACCTTTCCAAAGCCTAGCCTCTGCCCACAAGGTGAGGCAATGGGACCTGCTCCTCCTTCCACAGCTGTTGGTACTCCCTTGACCCAAGGGCTGTCTCTTCACAGCTCTTTCTGACAGCCATGGCACTGAAACAGGAGCAAACACACCCAAATCACACATTTTATCAGCCACTAAATCTCTCCAGATGGCAGACAGTCATCTACTACCAGTAATCCATTTCTCCTCCTACTTTTCTACTGCAGCAAATTGATGTCAAATCATCCCAGCAGTCTTTTAAAAGAGAACAAGGATATACAGATGTTGTTTGTTGTTGTTGTTTTTAACAACAGACAACCCGGGGGAAAATATTAAAAAAACCCAGGGGAAAAATTAAAGCCCATAGTGCTGCTACAGAAAAGAGTCATTTAGTTTAAAAACACATTATTTGCAAGTAGTTTCATTTCTGACAAATGGCAAATGCAATCACTATAGCTGCTTGCCAGGCCAGCTCACTCTTTCTTACCTGCTGTGAGCTGAAATGTTGGCAAACTTGGTTCTTGCCTTCTCACAATTCCTTCCAGCCTCATACTTGAACATAGTTTGTAAACATTACTCCCTCTTCCTCTCCCTTGGCATAGAAATTTTGTCTGCTCCTGGAGAATAATTTTTCTAGGTATTTATCTCACTAATCTCTAGCTCCTGCAACCCTCTCACTTTTTCCCTTCTATATGAAATTTTAACAATCAAGAAAGAAAAATAAAGTGTCCTGGGAACACCAGTTTTGGCAAGGTAAAGTAATATTGGAGTTGGTAAATCAGGTCCTTGCAGAAGTTCAAGATTCAAAAATTCATATCAACAAGACATGAACAAGAAGCCATGCTGGACAATTTCCACAGCTGGAGTCATCATGGTAACCAGTTTTCTGATCTTGTGCTCTAACACAGCAGCTACAGCAGTAGCTGTGAGCTTTTAGATGTTCAACACATCTTGATTCTTGAAATTGTGTTGAACTTCTGGACTCAAGGTCATTGGCTCAAGTACAAGACAAAGATACACTTTCCCACTTTATTTTTTCCTGTGAAGTCAGAACATAAGATTCCTTTCCTCCTTGAGGTTTATGAGGTTCACATAATATTTCATGTACGAGGACCCACAACATCAACACATTTTTAAGTGTGTAAATGCCTGCACTAAACCATGTCCCCCAGGAGGTTCCAATATTGAAAAGCTAGCTAGGAATGTGGCTATCCATCTCTTGCTTCTTCGTGAATCTCTAAGCCACCAACAGGAAAAAGACTGCGGGTATCAAAGGGGACTCTGCAGAGCTACCACAGCGTGTGGCACATACCTTCATAGAAGCACCAAAAGGGCAGAGGAGTAAGAACTGTGACCAATTCAAAGGTCTGAATTGGAGGGTTTCATCCATAAATCCTTAGAGTCTTACTCATTTCTTGGGGTCCTCTCATAAGTAAATAGCAAATCAAGCTAGATGGCCTTGTACCTACCAGCTGGATCTGAGACTGGATTCTCTGTGATAGCATTTTATGCTCCTGGGTACAGCAGAAGACAATACAACACAGAATACAGGCAATAAACACACAGGCTTTCTGTGACAGCCACAAAACCAATAAAAAAATATGGCTGTGTGGTCAGCCAACTCAATTCTCAGCAGTAATAAGCATGATTTAAATAAGTACAGAAGTGCAATCAGAAAAAATACAGGAGCAGATACCTTTTCCCCCCCTTTAAGCTTTGTAAAGTTAAAGATCATTGCATTTCTTACTGGAATTTATTGAAAATAATAAATCCTGTCTCTTTTGTGGTCGACATAATGAACCTGATACTCCTACACCAAAAACTTTTTCTTTGTATAATAGCAGTAGATAATTTAGATGTCTCACCAAAACCAACCCAAACAGAGTTTGTTGACATTTACCTGCCTCGTACAACCTTTTCATTTCAGTCTGGGAAAAACAGGAGGTGGGAAACCTCAAGAAGCTGGGTTTTTACTTCTGCTGTTTTTATGTCTGTGGCAGTATTTTAGGTTGCAGGTGCCACAATTGTTAAAGGAATAAATGCCCAGAAATTCAAGATTTGATGTAAACAATCTCTGAACTCCAGAGAGTGATGGGAGCAGTGTTGGAAACATCAGAGCCAGAAACACTATCCCAAAAGGTCTCATTATACCTGCTAGACAGCCCAGAGAGCAGAAGGCAGTGCTGTGGTTGAGTCACACAAGCAGAGCTACAGTCAATCCCCTCTTTCCAGATTGCAGCAGCACAAACATCTGAGCAGTGTCAAATTCTCATCCAGATGTATCCTGTACTTGGGAAACAAAGGAGCTGTCTCTTCCCCCCACCATGCTCCAAAGGGTTTGATACCAGGTGTTCCTACTCTGCTCCTGTGGCACCTGAACACAAGGGGACAGATCTGGGAATCCACCCCCTCCACCCACCTTGGTCCCTGCATGAGATTTCCCTTCAAACTTCCACTGCCCTGTCTTTGTTCACCCTCTGGAAGCTTTTCAGGCATTTTCATTTTTTCATTTCCTTTTATTTAACAGCATATGTCAATAGTTGATCTTTTCTAGACAGGAACCTTGAAACTACAACTCCAATAATTTTTAATTCAGTGTAACCTCTCTTGATACAGTTATGAATCTCTTAATATTAGAAGAGGCTTCAATAAGCACAAATTGCTAGAGAATATTCAGATTTTCAATCATCTCTAGCAGTACAAATTTTCAGGTCTGCTGAATGGGTGCCTTGGTTTCAGCTGATACAGAATTAATTTCTTCTCAGTAGGTGGTACAGTGCTGTGTTTTGGACACGGAATGAGAATGGTGTTGATAACACACTGATGTTTTGGGCTTTGCTAAGTCATGTTTATCCTAAGTCAAGTACATTTTGTGTATGTGTCTGTGTGTGTCTCATGTTTTGCCAGTAGCTGGAGGAGGTACATTAAAAAAATGGGAGGGAGCATAGACGGGACAGGTGACCTGAACTGGCCCAAGGGATATTCCAGATATTCACACCATAGAACACCATGCCCAGTAAATACATAAACAGGGGGAGTGCCTGGGAAAGGGGGTCAGCATCACTCAGCAGGTGGTGAGCATTCATATTGTGCAGCACTTGGTTTGGTTTGGGTTTTTTCTTTCCCTTATTGTTAATGTCATTAATATTGTATTACTTTTTTTTTTCCAATTAAACTGTTCTTACCTCAACCTACAAGTTTTACTTTTGATGCTCTTCCCCACTCCACTGGGGAAAGGGTAGACAGGGGGGTTGAGCAAGCAGCTGCCTGATTAATTTCCAGCTGGGCTTAAGCCCCACAACAATGGGGTAAAGTTTATTTCCAGAGGTATATTTGAAAAAGAATAGTTTTCATACACATTTCTGAAGAAGAAACGAGGTCTGAAGAGACTTAACCAATTACTGGGAAAAAATCCCATTAGAGCTGCTTAGGTCAGAGAGGTGCAGAAGCACTTCGTCTCCACTCCTACACATCTCTTATCCAGACCCTAAATTGCCTTCATTTGTGCAATCACTGAGGAGTTTGTCTTGCAGGCTCAAGCAGCACTCCCCCTGCACAGAAGCATGCAAAGCACCAGGAGAAAAGGCTGTCCACAAGGAGCTTCCATCAGTGCTCGCTTACTCAAGAAAAGGCATTGTCTGGAAAATCCAGGCAACGTGTGGAAAACACACCAACGCAATCTGGAAGTGGCTAATGCATATAGATGGGGTCAAATGAGCATCAGCAGCTCTACCACCTGGCTCCTGGCAGTAATGAGCCACAGCTGACAGTGAAAATCAGCATGACATACCCCACATTTCCTACTTTTAAACCACAAGAGACATTAAACTGTTCAGACAGTTTTTTAACCATCCTTTTGTGCTCAGGCTGTGACCTCCCTATTCCTATAAGTATTAAATCTCTCTGAGATTGTCAAGAAAATCCTAGGGACTCTGTAATGGCACGTGTAGCTTGGAATGTGCACATTTATTTTCCAGACTTTCCTTGATTTCACAGCAGTTTTTTACCACTCCCACTAACTCCTATAAATCACATTCTACTTTGGCCTGTGACTTTTTAGCTAAAAATTGCACTCAACATAGGTTTTCTACAGGAAACATTTTCAGCTTCTCAGGCTCAAGTTTTTGTTTAATCAGTTCTAAGGGTAATTCCTGGAAGAGAAAAGGTAGAGGAATATTTATCTCTTGATTAAATTTTCCCATGGCCAGAACTCCTCGAGTATTAATTCTGTGGCTCTTACAGCAGCTCAGCCTTCTAAAAAATAAACTAAATAATCAAAATAATCACTCTAAGATCATGAAAATCCAGATTTTTACATCTTTTAAAATACATCATATTACCCTGTATAGAGACAGACAAATAACATTTCCATAAACAATAGATAAAAAAACCCCAAACCTATAAAATTTAATGGAGCATTTCAAATGCTTGGTTAGAAGGCATATTTAGAAAACTAATTTTCAGACTAGGCCACAAGTGGTAAACAAATTCTTAGTACAGAAATGTTTCAAATGGAAATTGCATAAAATGAATGATGCTTATTCATGGCCACAGCAGGCTGAGAAAAAAAATTAATTTAAAAAGTTGGTTTTTTTGTTTTTTTTTTTTTTTAACCAAGCCCAAGCACATCTGATTTCTAAATCAATAGCTGCCTCTAACCAAACTGAAGTGCTTGTACAACTTCAGACAGGTAATTACTTACAGGGATTGGACGAGGAACAAGCACATCAAGGGATATTGCTGCGTCAATCTCTCTTTTTTATGTTTTATTGTAGCCTTTTGGATGTTTCAGAAAGCAGCACTAAGAAGTGATTTTATCCTCTAGCAGCTACAATATAAAGAAAAGCCAATATACTAATACACAGGAAGATGTGCATGGCTGCATTGTCAAACACCATTTAGTGTCATGGTTTTGGGGCAAATTTCACTGGGAAGACACAGATTTTGAGAGATTTAGATTTTTTTTTCTTTAGACCAATGAGTGCAAAATGAACTAAGGTCCCTGGAATGGGAATTATGAAGATGCCAGCATGAGATACAAAAATTACTTAATTTCAGGATGAAATACATTTGTAAGACCCTTTGCATATGTACAGAAGGGGTAATGCTGTTGCATTTCATTAAACTGTACTAACATGATGCAATAACAGATCACCAGTTACCTCTGCATTGAGGAAACCCCATAATACACATTCAACTTAATCAACAAATGGCATGACCACCTGACATTTTTTCCACTCTCTAGAGAATTAGAGGTATTGACTTTTAAGTTAACCTCTTAAATTGTATGGCTTTTATTAAAAAGTTTATTTTTAGATGAAAGCCTAAAATTTTCAGGTTTTGAAAACAACTTAAAATACAAAAGATATATTTTGCCTCTTTTTATCAAAAGTACAATTTTCTCTATATATCTGTGTGCATGCCTATGTGTGTATTATTAAACACATTAGCATTTTCTGTGGGGAAAACTTGTTCTTTGTAGATCTAATTTTCAGTATTAAAGTTTTTGCTTTTTTAAGATTGTGAGCTTCTGTCTCCAAAGTCCATTTTTGACAGAAACAATAAGGAAAAAAAATCATATTTATTTTGCCAGTTAGAAAAACATTTTCTAAAAATCACCCTTTGGGATACTTACTGCAATAAGAGTGAGATAGTACATGGAAATTCTAAAAGTCCTGAAAGGTCTAGGCTCGAATGAGATCTGCAAGTCTTCCTCCACTTTCCTTTGTATCACTAGATACTCTTGGCAAGTATTTCCTCACAGAGAAGTAAGTTAAAGTATACAGCCCTCCTGAGACAATGCTACTTTTTATTAGAAGATTATGTATTTTAATGAACTGGATACATTTAGTTGCCTCTAGTATTTCCTCTGGTGTTCACTACTCTCCCAAGTGATGAGTCAAAATTTGCATTTTAACAGAAGCTGAGTACTCTACTGGAAAGCCATCATGCTTAAAAGCTCATAAGTAGATTTTTGTCTATTATTTAGTTTATTGAAATTTGTTACTGCCTTTAAAGTCTCTTGTTTAAGAGATACACAAAGCTCCTGTTAATTGACCTAATTTACCATCTGTATTTTTGCACTCACATGTAGGGTTATTATACCAGAGCATAAATGTGATGATCTGCTTTGCTGGGCAATTACTCCACCTGTTTTGCACTGATCTGATGGCATAGAACAGGTAAAAACCTCCTGATCACCTGGAAACTGTGCTTTGTGATGTAGGTTTGACTATTCAAGACCTTTTTTTTACAGAATTTCAGCCATGCAGTGCTGACAGCAGCTGTCCAGCTGCTTCAAGAAAATAATCAAATGTGCCACCTAACAACAAAGGCAATACTCCTTTTAGGGATCTTTTAAGATAAAGCAAATACCTTCCCAAAAGAAAGTTGTCATCTGTCCAGCAATCATTTCAAATTTGACTGAGCAGCTGTTTAAATCTTCTCTCCTTGCCTTGGGAGAGGTCAGCAAACAAGCCTCTTGCCCTTCCCTGCCCTGTGGCTGTGTGAGGTGAGAGTAGGGAGGAAAAGACTCTTCCATCTCATCCTGGCTGCAATCACAACTCTTTCACAGCTGTGGTTTGCATGCACCAGGCCAGCAGCTCTTGCCCACCTAGAAAATAAACTCAGGACACAAGTAAAATGTGATCTAGTAAAAAATCCAACCAACCAAAAAATAAAAACCAAACCAAAAAGAGAAATCCAACTCCAACTTTCACTTGTCTAAAGTAAAGCTTCACTTCCTAAATTACCCTGTGACTATACAAAGCACTTTAGCTGTTGCAATAGCTCATTTTTTATTAATGATATGAAAGGGGACCAATTCCGAAGCTGCCAAAACCCTTCATTTTTCTGCTGAAATCTCTCTCATTCATAATTTACACCCAAGAATTCTCCCTTCAAGCAAGACACATACATTTCATTTCCCTTTTTCTTTCATTCAAAACCTATTTAACTACAGCTGCAAAACAAAGTATAAATACAACATTAAAAAGTACAATTTGAGTGAAATACAGAATAACTAACAGTGAAATAACTGACAATTTTTGGTTTAGGAAAAATGCTCTTTTCCTCTTCTGCTGCTTTTTTTGAGATGTTTCACTTCCAAACCTACTTAAGATAGAAAGTCTAGAGACGTTATAATCATATTTGCTGATTGCTTTAGCAATTGTCTCCTACAATCTTCTAAACAAGTCATTAGACTCCCACAGATGGTTTCCAGGATAGAAAAAGATAACATGAACATCCAACAATCATTATTTCTTCAGTCCAGCTGTACTCACATCCCACATTCACACATTTAGGTCTGAACACATCCTAGGCTGCTATTACTGTGCAAGGCAAATAGATGATGACCTGAAGGAGCTAAGACTGATTTTTTAGCTCCTCACATCACCATGGCTCAGAGATCTCCAAAACTATGCATCTACAGGAGGAAAAAGAACCTAATCACCCCAGGAGCTGTGGGTTTAATTGCTGTTTGCACCTCCCAGCTCCTCCTCAAGGCCTGCAGAGCAGCTCAGTGCTGTTAGCTGTGGTCCAAGAGACACACCATGTCCTCAGGGGTGCACCTCCTCTGGGAAAACAACAGGCCAAAATTCACCTGCTCTCCCTCTCTTAGGAAAGTCAGTTTGATAAGGATTGTTTCTGATTGACAAAGACCCATCCACTGCATGCATTTGCAAGGTAAGGTCTAAATTACCCACAGGCTCTTTGCCTTCAGCTCTGCAGTGCTAATAGGTTTGGGCAGCTGGGGTTTTTGGGTTTTATTTTTTTGTAGTTTTGTGGTGGTGTTCTGTGAATCTGGGTTGTTCTGGTGGAGGGCTTTTTATTGTTATTATTCTTGGATTTGGATTTTTTGTTTTCATTTCGGTTTTATTAAAAGGGAGATAGTTCATATACATCTCTGCAAAGAAATTCCAGGATTTACTGCAATACAGCAACAAAAGAGATTTATATTACTGACTGTTATTCCCATGGGTGCAAAAGTCATAGACCAATACCTGGATAATTAGATTAGGCAGCAAGTCTGATTGTGAAGCGTGAGGAATATCCTTTGATACTTTTTACCATCTTATCTCCATTTTGCAAGGCTCTTAGCCAAAATGGCAAATACTGGTAAGTCTGAGCCTTGTCCATGTCCTCTGTTACCCAGTCTAACAGGACAATGTTCTAGCTCTTTCTGAGCTGTGATAGAAAGCAACTTCTCAGCTCAGTTTAGATTGTAGCATATATTAGCATAATGGTTACAACTTAATTAGCTCTTATTCTTGTTGATTTACCAGCTTGTTAGCATCTGATCATCTTTTCCCATCTGCCTCTAGGGTGTTGAAGATGCCTTTGATACATTAGAACTACAGCATAGTCAAAGTTATTCCTTATCACATTTAATGATTTCCACCCCCTTCCCCATGGCAATAGAACACAACCCAAAAGGGAGCTGGATGAGCACAGCCAACTCCTCCCAGAAGTGTGATGATCCAGGAGGTCACAGTCCCTCTCCCTGGTCAAAGTGCAGCATCCCGGTCAAAGTGCAGCATCCCTGGGTCTCACCTCTAAAGCAGCACGACAAGGAGAGCACAGATTTGGTGGCAGATGGAAAAGTGTGCTGGTGGCAAGGACTACTAATAACAAGCAGTACTGAATGTTGAAATAAATTAGCAGTAGAGGGGAAGTAAAATATCCAGCACAGATGACTTAAAGAATAATGAAAACAGTGGCTAGGAAGGTACAGGCTGATGTACAGGTACAGACTGATGCTCACTTGATATTCCTCCCCAGGCTTCCTCCCCGTCCCTCACCCTAGACAGAAAGCCAACACTTTCCTTCTGCAGTTCATCCCTCCTCTCTGGAAGGGATGCTCCAGTCATTGCTGCAGCCTCACCCAGCACAGCAAGGGACAGGGCAGGAGTTCCCTCCCCAGTGGCTGAGGCCACCTCAGAGAGCAGATCCAGAGCTGTAGGGCACTTCATGGCTCCTCAAACAGGATTCCAAACAGGTTTTCTTTTGTTATAGTCCTTCCCCTCCACAGACTTGGCCTCATCCACCTCCAGCAGTTTCCCTCACAAGCTCTCTTGGAAAGTTTGGCAGGCACTGTGGGCTGCCAGAGTAATTTACTAGAAGGGCAGAAGGAAATGATAAATCTGTTTCAAAACACATACGCACACAAAAGTGCATCTTCATCACACACCACTGAAATAGCTTCTCAATCAGGGCAAGAGGCCACAGCTCCTCTGTGTTCCAGGGTCAGCTGGGCCAGCATTCACACATTTTTTTAGCATCACCTCGGCTTGGCAATTACCACTTTGTTCTTTGCTGTTTAGTTACAGAAATAAGTGACAGTTGCTTCACTCCCAGCACTAGGCAGTGGTAGAGGGAAAAATTCAGCCCACAGTGTGGTTAGGGACATTCCTGGAACTGGGGCCACTGTGGGGTTCTTGACCTCATGCTTTGGCTTTACTGCATAATTGCAGATAGCACAGAGGCTGCTTGGTAGCCTGTGGAATAACCTAGGCAACAGAGCAGGAGGGCCCCTCTGCTTGCCTAGATTTTTTAATAAATAAATGTAAGAAAAAAATGTAATTACCACAGTGTGACCATGCCCATTGATGCAGTGGAGTGTGGAGGAGGAAAGAATGTCCCACTACTGAGAATAGCTTTTAAGTACATGCTATGCATTCATTGGCTTTGTTTACCCAGAAAAATGCCATGTAAGTCAGCAGTGGTGTAATTGGGTGCATAATACAAATACATTCTTTAGTTCAAAGGGACAATGAAAAGAAGGGGGGGGGGAATAACACTTCACACTATGAGGTCATTTTTTGTTCAGCAAAGTAAAAAACCTGATAAGGGGTTGTTTTCATTTTTCTGACTATTTACTACTGAGTTGTAAGCTTTTACTTTCCCAAAGCACAGGCCAACTTTTACCCAACTGTGTCCATTGAGAACAAAACATTTCTATTTTATAATTGAAAAAAAATTGTTCTTATAAACATTACTCAATTTTATGGAATAAGAAAACTCAAATATGATAATGTTTTCTTGACTTTTCTGGCACCAGCTTATAGGAAGTCATTTCCAGTTAAACTTTTCAGCTTGTTGGAAACCAGATGTCTGTGGGGCCCTGGGAAAGGACAACAGGCAATGCTCAAAAACCTGGAGACTGAGCAGAGAAGTCACCATCTCTATTAATATTGCTGGGATAGGAGCTTTTGCAGCTGTCAATGAGCCCTCTCTGCTCAGCACACCTCACTGCCACCCTGCCTCACTCCACTAGAGAAACAACATTCCACCAGCTGTGAAACAACACCTCAAACTGCTCAGCTGGGTGTCTGCACCATGGGATTCCCCTTCCCACACACCAACATCTGGCCCATGTGCTGGCACAACAGGAGGAGACACTGGCACAGGTTGTCCAAAGAAGCTGTGGGTATCCCAGCCCTGGAAGTGTTCAAGTAGAGGCTGGACAGGGCTTTCAACAACCTGGACCAGTGGAAGGTGTCCCTGCCCATGGCAGGGGGGGTGGAACTAATGAATCTTTAGGGTCCTTTCTGACCTAAACCATTCTGTGATTGTGGATAATCCCTGCACCATTTCCAATGCAAGGAAAAAAAAAAAAAGGGTAAAATAATAATTTACATTCAGCTGTCACCTAGAAATCAACCACATATCTCTTAGTGACAAATATCAACTCTTCCACCAAGACCTTGCCTACAGCTCTCTCTCATTCTTTATACACAGCTGTGAAAATCATACTGCAAACAGCTAAAAGGCTTCAGCATGGGTCTGCAGTCACAGCAGATATCGAGTGTTCAGTTCAAACAAGAGCAAAAAATTCAAAGGAAGCAAATTTGAGAGAGTTTATTGCAATATTAGTTGTCTGGGACAAGACATGCAGTCACCTGAGTTCAGGTTTTCCTATTACAATCTTATCCTAATGCTTCTCCAGAATCCCAAACTGTATGAAATTAGAAAACTTAATTCTACACTACTCAAATGTAGAAATTAGAATTTATTGCTGGAGCAGAGTAAATATCAACTCCAAAACACAGAGGAAGATTTAAGCTTTTCTAATTACAGACTAAAGCCTAAGCAGTAGCAAGAAAAATATTTAAAACTCAAAACAAGATTATTGCCTATTAGCAAAAGNTTTCTGACCTAAACCATTCTGTGATTGTGGATAATCCCTGCACCATTTCCAATGCAAGGAAAAAAAAAAAAAGGGTAAAATAATAATTTACATTCAGCTGTCACCTAGAAATCAACCACATATCTCTTAGTGACAAATATCAACTCTTCCACCAAGACCTTGCCTACAGCTCTCTCTCATTCTTTATACACAGCTGTGAAAATCATACTGCAAACAGCTAAAAGGCTTCAGCATGGGTCTGCAGTCACAGCAGATATCGAGTGTTCAGTTCAAACAAGAGCAAAAATACTGCTACATTTTATAGTTATTGAACATTCCAGTTCAAGCCTCACAAAAAGTAATCCTGAGTATTATTTAGATGGCTTTCTTTAGGTGGTTTTAATTTTTTTATTTTACTTTATATTTTAATTGTGAAAATTCATTTTATGAGCAGGATGAAATTTTGGCCATCATCAGCTTCTCAGTGGTCCTGGTATACATTCACCTAGATGAGCTGGAACCTTCTCCAGTGTTGCAGGATTTCCTTGTGGCAAGAAGAAGCAGAATAAATTAATTCTACGGTTTCTAGCTGGCAGCCCCACTGGCTGTATAAGAATGCAGGGTGGTTTTCTAAGACAGGGAAGTTATTTTAAGAAAAAACTCTATGGTTTTACTCTCTTCAAGAAATTTCACAAATGTTGATGATGTTGCTCAGTAAAATGAAACCTCAGCAAGATTCTTAGGATTTTTAAATGAAGACAAAATTTCAATCTTATTTCAGTGCAAGTCAGCAACCTCTTAGCACAATGGGTCATTGACTTTTCAAAACCCTTTTTCCCTGACCAATGCAAGGACATAAGAGACAATGGAAGGGTTTGCAGGGCCAAACAGCTTAAAAAAAATTCCAGACAACATTAGACAGGAAGAGATCTGACAGCTCTGCAATTTATAAACATTAAAATGCAAGATATTATTTAGAAATTTGTCCAGCAGAAGGAGATTATTTGGACAGGGAATCATGACTTCTGCCCTAATCAAACATGTAGAGACAAAGAGATAAACTTTCCAGCAGAAAAGTTTCATTTTGGCAAAGATTTCCTTTCCTCTTTATCTCAGAACATACAGGTTAAACCATTGTACAGCAGAAGATTCTGAAATTCCTCCAAAAATTATTTGAAATATTTCATTAAAGTTGTGTAATAATGATTTTCCAGTAGAGATTTATACTTCTCACGTCATAGAATGGTTGTAGTGTTGAAAAGCACAGTATCTTTTATAATGTGGTGGCACTACGATATACCTTGTATTATTAAAAGTTTTCGGTCTTCAAGTATCTCAAAAGAAATTTTTCCACGAAAAAATTTTATTTTTTCTGTTATGAAAACTCTGAGTAGCTGTTATGACCGGATTCCTGATTTCCCACATGCCCAACACCTGCAAATTCTTAAGCCCATTAACTCTACCCTGTCTTGCTAATTAAATAACTCTTGCCTCTGAAGGCACAAAGCCAGCAAGAATCCTTTCTGTGCTTTGCAGCAGGGAGGCAGCAAAAGCCACTCAGCCTGACCACAATTTGACAATGACCTGTTTAGACCCAAGACAAGACTATGAACACCTTTCTCTCTATGCTGACACAGCCTACAAGTGCTCTATTTCTGTATTTTGTTTATTTGAACAGCAACCCATGACAGTGCTTGGACTCCCCTCTTCAGGTATATCCTAGGGCCAGTGCAGGCAGAAAGGTAAGGAAGGACAGCATTCACCACTCAATTTTCATTTAAAAAGGAAGAGTCAGCCATCCTCAGTCAGCAGCAGGGAATGGAAGAGAGCTGGTTACACAGAATGGTATTTTCATGTTGCTTTGCAAAGGAACAGGCAGGAAGGGCAGAGGTATTATCATCCTGACGTTAAAGGAATGAATGAGGAATAGAGAGCTGAAGGAATTATTCTAAATGGGAGCTTTCATCATTAGAACGAGCCAGGACTCTTAATGTCCAGTTCAGGTTCTCAGGCTGTTTCCCTGCCAGGACAATGTATTCAGAGTAAAAATAAAAGTACATTTTTATTTCCACCAACAAAAAAGATGTCGCAAACTGTTCACCCAAAATTAGTCAGCAGTGGTCATTTCTACACCAAAGAATATATTTAGAATCAGAGTGGATATTTTTCCCATGAAACAGGATGCTACAATTCAAGCAGGAATTTGTTCTTAGAAAATCCTTAAGTCACACTGCTGAGGAGGTTCAGACAGCCTTGAACTCTGGACTGCAAAGCCTGAGATGGGGGAAGTACAGATAACAATAAAACATTGTCCTGCATTTGAAGCAAGTTAAAGCTTTGAGAAATAATCCACTTGCAGGGAAGAAACCCTTCTAAGTTTATCATTATGTTGGTCAATTTTTTTTAACTGACCATACTGTAAAAGATATTTTCTACTGACATTTGACAGAAGAAAAAGTTTTGTAACTAAAAAAAAAAAGTCAGTAAATCACTTCCCTATTCTTCTGCTGACAATATCTGTCAGTCAGAAAGCCATTTTCCATTATTGCTACCACAGTAATGTAGAATCCTTTTTACTCCTTGGAAAGAATACTCGTCATTTATTAATAACCTCTCAGTTGTTTCACTTTATCTCTTACTACAACTGTTCCCTTCAAGTTTCCATTTTTCTTGGAATTTGTGAAACTTTCATGTAATTCTTTCTTGTCCAGAAAGACATCTGTTAACTTTCTGCATCAAAATGTCAGAGATTGAGGAAAGTTCCTCCTGAAATGAGTTTCCTCAGTTCTTCAGCTCTGACCTCTGAAACTGTGAGGCCATGATGTCTTTCATGATCTCAATGACCACAGTTAAAATGTTCACTTCCGAGGAAAAGGAATATTGAGCTAGAAAACCATTTTCTTCCTACTATGGGAACGCCTTCAAAAGATCTCCTACTCAGACCCTTCTGTTAACAGCCTACTGGCCATTTTTTAATTGCACTCTCTTTTGCTACCTTCTGTAACAGCTGCCTTTTTCCAAGTTCCCCCTCATTTTTGGGTTAAACCTCAAAGACTTTGCTCCTAACACCTTCAAATACCAGAAACACCAGTCTTTCCCAGTATTGTGTCTTATTACAGGTGGAGAATGGGGCTCAGAACTTATTTCCACTCCTGCTGCTGACATCATATGATACATAAGTGGTGATGAATGACAATAATTTAAAATCACTAGCTTGATAAGGAAAGTTCTACATTCCCACTATCATACTCTGCACAGAAATAAGGTAAAAGCCTGCAACTCTGTATCATTTCAAAATGAAAGCAGCCCTTCCCTAACCTGGTTTTATGGCATAGAAAAGGTACACATATAGTTGTCATAGCAAAGCTCCAGGTTAATCAGCTATGTTGAGGATTTGTCCTTCCTTTATTGCACTGATCTTCCCAAAGAGCTTTTACATTTCAGCTTGTGAAAACACACAGTATTTAACCTTTCCTAGGTACCCCATGCATAAAGAAGTTGAGTTGGGTTATTTTTTTTTTTGCAGACAAAAGAGGCTCTTAACCTTCTAGCAGTCTCTTGTAACAAACTAGAGTGTTTGTTAAGTACTAAACCCCCAACACATGCTTGAAGAAGTAGCTTTATATTTAGTGATGTATAATCTACATTCCCAGCAAACCTTGTTTGGGAAAACTTGAGAACAGAATTCTCAGGGTTTAACCCCAGCTGGCACCTAAGTGCCACACAGTTCCTCACTCAGCCTTCCATCAGTGGGATGGGGAGAGAATCAGAAGAGTAAAAGTAGGAAAATTCATGGGTTGAGATAAAGACACTTCAACCTGTAAAGAAAAAAGCCATGCACATAAGCAAAGCAAAACAAGGAATTCATTTGCTGCTTCACATCAGCAGATGTTCAGTCATCTCCAAGAGACCAGGGCTCCATTACGTGAACTGATTACTTGGGAAAACAAACATCACTCCCAACATCCCTCCATTCCTTTTTCCCCAGCTGTATATACTTAGCAAGGTGCCACACGGTTTGGAATATCCCTGTGGTCAGTTGGGCTCAGCTGTCCAGGTTCTGTCCCCTCCCAGCTCCTTGTGCACCCCCAGGCTGCTCACTGGTGGAGTGGGGAACAGAAAAGGCCTTGACTCCGTGTGAGCACTGCTCAGCAGCAACAAAACATCATTATTATCAACACTAATTCAAAATGCACCTCCATACCAGCTACTTAGAAGAAAACTCTGCCCCAGCCAAAACCAGCACAAGGAGTTTGCGTTACCATCCTGTCCTTAGGAACTCTTGATGAATCTTACTTCCATGGCCTTTTCAAACCATCCATATTTTTGGCCTTCAAAGCACATTCTACATAGCACACAATTATATTGCTGACACTGCCTTCAAAGTTATTTTTGTTCAGACCTTCTACATTATTTCACTTGGCCTTCAATTTCGCTTCCTGACTGAAAACATCATTCACCATCTCTTTCCTAAATGACAATATTTCATTCCAAGCCTATCACAGCACACATTCAGTTAAGGGAATATTCTTCCTCATGTTCATTACTTTGCTTTTACTAACATAGAATTATTTTGCCATGTTCACATTCTGAAATTTAGGATGGCGAAGTCCTCCTGCTCCTGTATTCAGTCTCAATTCTCTTTCCACTCAACCCTTTTCCCTATTGTTATGACCACACAGTTTTACCTGTTGCACAAACTGACTTTTTTTTTTTCAAACCCTCTCTCACAATGTATCAATTGCACTATCAGTGACAGTTTAGTTATTACAGAAACCTCTGGCTAAAACTAACCAAAAGGGTCTTGTTTTTTTTTTAAGAAACTAGCTATACCACAGTATTCAGGTCATTCTCCTTCACAAATATATATATTGACTTGCATAAAAATGAAGAATTGCAACTTCTCCCAAAAGGACACATTAAAATGAATAGACATACATTTTAATCACAAGTAGCACCTATTTTCCATGGGTTTGTGGATTTAAAACTGGAATCAATAGTTAAATCACTTTGCATTTTCTTTCTTTTTGAAATCTTGGTCAATCATCCCCAATATAGGCACTTGCCACTCAACCTTATTTGAACTTTTTTGGTTCCCTTTTGGGAAGGGGGGATAGTCCTTCTTTTACCTCCCTTTTCCAGTAAAAGAAGCCTTTTTTTTTCCACTTCCAGTAAGAACAGCCTGTTCTTTATCAAATCATAAAAACCTATGTGGGCGTGAAAAAACAGCAAAAATAAGGAAGAGGGCAAAGTAAATTAAAAGCAGCTAAGTATGCATACCATAGAAAAGAAAAGTAATATAAGTTTAAATGACCTTCTTGCACTTTGATGGAAACTTTTGACAAGCTTTTTATAGAAATCCACTGCACTCTGGGTTTCTGATGGATTTTCTTGGGCCAGCACTGGCTCTGATACTTGACAAGAAGACAGCCATTTGCAATGTTCCAGAAAGGTTTGGCAGAAAGATAAATATATTGCTGTGTCCTTGTAGCACTCAAAACAAAGTTAAGGAGTTTTGAACAGAATCAGCCTCTAATCCCTAGCAGGATAAGCATCCATCTCAGCCCCAGCTCCCAGCTGATACAGGAAGGTTGTGCACTGCTACTTTCACACAGAACTAACCCCATACCCTTAGATACCTTGACAAATCTATGTCCAAATATACATTCTCGCTAACTACATTTAGTTTATTTTCCTCTCATTTTGTATGCCTTATTTTTTCCACAGTGCTTGGCTAAACTTGTGAGATTATGACCAAATTATTTGAAAAGCAATGGAAGGGTTGATAGGGTGCTGTTAGCATCAGAAGCAGGCTCACCCATTGATGAGTTCTGGGATCCACTCAAAGAGAAATAGGATATTATATATCAGGTGGAAAAGGTGGCACCTCTCACTAACACAAAAAACTGCCCCACCTCAGTTCCCAAAACATACAGGAAAAGCCATACACAAAATAAGGAAGTTTTTCTCTAGGTGCAATTCTTACAGGTTCCCACCAGATGCAAAACATTTCCTAACTAAGCACACAAATCCTTGAAGTTAACAAGGGTAAAGTCATAGCATCTGAATTATGGGGGTAAAATTAAAATAATTTCTCATTTATAATTAATCAGATGACAATTGTGAATGGGACAAATCCTGAATTTGTTGTCTGAGCCTGGTCACTGCTATCTTTTTACCTGTATTCCACAGCACTCCTTTAAAAGAACTGGTTCTGTTATGCTCAGATAACCTGAATGCACACACACAATTTACAGGCTTTGGGTGAACCTTCCTCTTACAGGATGATAATTACAGTGCTAGTAAGCTGTGGGGGAAAGGATAGGGTGGAAAGAGAAGTGTTTGGGATTTTTTGGGAGTAATGGATGGATGGGAGGTGGGAGTTTAATAGGGGTAGCTTATGAGGTGTTATGTGGGAAAAATACAGCTGTTGGACTCCAGGATAGACAAATCTGGATTAAAATTGTTAAGAACACTGAACTGCAGATACCAATAAACATCACTGTAATAATAATTATATTATATATATTATGGAGAACATACTTAAATCCCCTTTCTCTTTAGGCTAAAGGGATTATCTAACCCTATGAGCATGGCTATGTGAAAGAGAAAGTGGAGGCAGCAAAAGGAAATCTTTGGTGTTTGTTGTGTGTTCAGACCCGGAGCGCTCAGCAGTTCACAGAACAGTAACTGAAGTGAGCAATACAGGCTTCTCTCTGATCACCAGAGAAAGAGATGAACACTTAAGAGAAACAAATTATATAAGCAACAGGAGTGCAAGTAAAGTGATTTGGGAAAGGGCAGCTTTCTCTCTGCTCACTGCTGATGAAAGCTGGCAGTCAGCAGCCAGAAGCTCTAGGCACTGCCTGGCAGATTTCAGAGGGCTGTGCCTTTGAAGAAACTGCAAACATGTAGTGAGTGACAGCAACAATCAGTCAGAAGAGAGCATGTATTTGATTTTATCAAATCAGTGTGCTAACCATTCCAGAGAACACCTCTACAATAAAAAATATCCAGAGTTACAGGATAAACACCTCAAAAAGCATTAGTGGTAGACATGAAAATGACTTGTAGCACAGAGGTGTTTGCTATAGACACAGGCTGCCATGAGACATTAAAGGTGAAACTTAACATTCAGAAAAAACTACTGCTATGTCAAATATCAACATTACTTCTGGTCTTAGAGGCAGCAACAGAAGTGCTAATGACAGTGAGCATCCACCAGATTTCAAGGATCTCTGCCTTTCTTTGTGAGCACCCACGTGCATGCACACATCAGTGCTTCCATCTGAAGACAGCACTGAGCTGAGAGCAGCTGAGCTCAGCACCTTCTCCTGATTTAGAGTGCATTCAAGGCAATGAGGCAGGGCCAGTCAAGCATTGTAAGGGCTTGGATTCCTAGCATCAAGTTCAAAAAGCTATTTCCAGAAATGGTCATCTAGTTCTTAAATAAACCGGACATATCCTTTGTAAGTGCTCTGGGAAGCCAGTAAATGCATTTGTGCTAGCAAGAACATACACCTGTTGTTTCAATAACAGTTTCTTCTTCAGTTCACTTTAAATGAAATATCATAATTTAAGAGTTTGGGCTGGAAGGGACCTTTAAAGATCATCTAGTCCAACTCCCCTGCAACAAGGGACATCTTGAACTAGATCAGGTTACTCAAAGCCCCATCCAGCCTGCCCTTGAATGTTTCCAGGGGTATCCACTACCTCTTTGAGTAACCTGTTCCAGTGCTTCACCACTTCCCATGTAAAAAAATTATTCCTAAAAATTATCTAGCCTGAATCTACCCTGTTTTAGTTCAAGGCCAGTACCCCTCACCTTATCACAAAGGTCCAACTAAAAAACCTGTCTCCATCTTTCTTACAAGCACATTAAGGATTTGAAAGGCTGCAATAAGGTTCTTCCCAGAGGCTTCTCTTCTCCAGACTCAACAGCCCCAACTCTCACAGCTTATCTTCATGGGAAAGGCAGTCCATGCCTTGGACCATTTTCATGGTCATCCTCTGGACCCACTCTAACAGATCCATATCTCTCCTCTGCTGAGGATCCAGGAGCTGGATGCAGCACTCCAGGGTCTCACCAGAGCAGAGAAGAGCAGCAGAATCCCCTCCCTCACCCTGCTGGCCACTCCTCTTTTAATGCAGCCCAGGTCACAGTGAACTTTCTGGGCTGTGGGTGCACATTGCCAGCTCATGTCCAGCCTCTCCTCCACCAGCACCTACAAGTCCTTCTGGGCAGGGCTGCCCTCCATCTGCTCATCCTGTGTTGATAACCAGGGATTGCCCTGACACAGGTGCAGGACATTGGACTTGCTGAACCTCCTGAGGTGCCCAGGGGCCCACTGCTGGAGCTTTCCAAATTTCCTGCAGGTGCATTCAGTCCCACCATGGAGCTGACAAAGGCATTAAAGGGCTCAGTCACACTGCAGACCCTGAGGGACACCTCTCCTCACTGAACAACAGTGATGTGACTTCCCCAAGCTCAGAGAACTTGTGGGAGGGAACAGATCTGAGCAGTCCAGATCCATCTCACCAGTGAAGGTGGATTCTAATAAATTAATAAACACTATCAGGATTTCCTCAATCACTCTACAACACACCTATATCCTTCCCCATTCCTCTTTGCTTGGAGCTAGTGAGTTTTGGGCCTTTCTGTAAATAATTCATAGAGGTCAATTATATTTCTAAAGTTTTCTAGCCTTATGTACCATACATACTATGACAGTACCTCAGGGTAAAAAAAAAAAAAAAAGCCAAATTTGGAATGTAGCACAGGGGAAGAGGAAAGAGTGAATGCGGTTTGCAGGAAGGGTGAATGTAGGACACCCCATGAATAATGGATGCCAAAAGGCATAAACTGGAGAACTGAGAATTCTCCTGGAAGGTTCAGCATTTTCTTTTCTTCCATTTCACAGCAATTGCAATAAATGCCTCCTGTTCAAATATTCATTAAAATAATTTATTTTTCTTATCTTGAAACCATCTCTTCAAACAGGTACTTTGCAAAACCACAATCTCAGAAAATTTTCCTCCACGCTGAGAGCCAAGAATTCATAGTGATGCTCATTGGAATGTTTCCCATTCAGTGAGCATGCAACAGGAGCATAATGCATATTCTCATCATTGTTTCTTATTGTCTTAGACCTTTATCTCAGCAGAGTTATTATGTGTAAACCTAATTGCCAGAAATAGTCTTTCAATGTGCTACTACACAAAGGTGTTTGAAGGTAAAAGAGCAAGGATGGTAGATCTGTTTAGTCAAAAGCACATTAATTTTCAAATTATCACATTCTCCCCAACACTGAGGAGTCACTTAAAGAGAAGGTGATTCTGTGCAGACTCCAAAATTCTGTGCATTTACCCACCAATTTAAGCAACCATTACTCCTAATGAATAAAGTGTGTCTCTTCTCACCCTAAGAGCAAGACAACTCTCCTGTCTCATGGTAAGGCACATTATGCCCTGTAGTTCAGTAGCAAAATGTTACTCTGTTTGTAATTTTCATTGCTTAAATTCAGAAGCGTGGAAGGAGAAACAAACACGAAGGACCAGAGTAATCCTCTTTAGGAGGAAAATCCACTGAAATCAGCAGCTAAGCAAGCAATTCCCTCCCATACTCTCAGCTGCACAAAGACCCATGAACCTGCTGTCAGGGGAAAGAAATTCAGGGGTTCTCCCTTTCCATCTGTGCACCCAGCACAGCTCAGATGAGCATGACAGCAGTGGAGACAAGAGGTGCCACCCCAGCTGCTGCCAGCAGAGCCTGACCACGCTGGGTTGTTGATCACCACCACACCCTGTCACTGTCACTGCTGCCTCAGCCTTGGGCATGACGCTGTGCTCAGCCCCAGCCCAAACCTGCTCTGCCTTGGGTCTCTCCAGTGTTTCAGGCTCAGGGTGCTGCACAGGGAACAAGGCCAGCAGGTGGGTGAACACCTCCTCTGTTCCAAGCCCTTCTCTAACCTATGGGGAGACAGCTATTTAAAGATCTTGCTCATTGGCACAAACTCAGCAGAACTCTCACCCACCCACCAGCATCACCACCCCAGGGCAGGAGCTCTGGGATCACGTCTGCACAGATGGAGAGTTAAGTCTTCATTTCCCCGTGAGTTTCTTGGTGCAAATTCCAACTCTTTTTGGTATATAAGAAAGGTTAACTGCAGCTGACAGTATAGTCCTGTTCATCTTCCTGGAGTGAATTAAGACATAGGAGAAAGGTTTTCAGACAAGTTTTTGTTGCTGTTTTGTAATTAAAACTCATGTCACCAACTGTGCTAGTGATAGTCAGAATTCCCACAGCTTCTATTTGGTCTGATACTGCAAAAGTATTTCTAAAAGTTCTAAGGTCAGGAGATTCAGGATTATAAAAGTCAATTTTATGGGAGAAGGGAACATCAGCATTTAAAGGTGTTTGGGAAGAGTTTTCAACATGTCAGAACAACAAGAAAAGTGAGATTAGTGACAATTTGGTTTTGCACTGCGCATTTTATGATGAGAGAGCTTTCAGATCTGTATTGTTTACATTTCTATTTACCATGACAATGCTCTGAAAATTTCTTCAAATCCAAGTACAGACAGAGTAGCCTCCTTGTGTCAGAGTACCTTAAAAAATCTCTGCAGCTTCTTGATTCTTCTCACACAGGCATGAACTCTGCTTCCCAGCTAGTGGCTGCTTTCTGTGTGCCTGGTGAACACCCAGACACAGCTCACTTCCACAACTCCACATGAGAAATAGCTGAACCACACAGGTCTAAGACAAAGCTACACCTTGAAATTCAATTCCATGTATGCTCCTAGCAAACAACCATTAAAAAAAAAAAAAAAAAAAGAGGGATGGACATACTTTCTTCAGCTTCTACAGAGCTCCTATTGATTTTCCTGAGCTCTGGGCCAGTCTTGATTTTATTGTCAATTTGTAGCCATCTCCCCCTGTTGCCTCCAAATTTAGCTGTAGGGAGTGACTTTTCTCTTCTTTGCTTAATCTAAACATCCAACCCCACCTTATCTCAACACCTCTTCTGTTCCTTCAGCAAGAAAACACTGCCCTCATCCAGCCTCTTCAAAGATTCCTGCAGTTTTTGTGAGTAATACTGGTGCAGAACAAAGACAGCTTTCCCCTTTGAACCAGATTTTCTGACCATGTTCCTCATTACCACTCAACACAAAGGTGTGATTAAAGTTAATTGCAAGCAGTTCCAGAAAAAGCAGCACTTTTCTCAGTACTGAAAACACCTCATTTCCTCCTGTAGAAATGAACTCTGTGCTCTCTGCACCTCAACACTTAACTACTTTTAGCACCTACAGATCAATTAGTCAGATACCTACACAGATTCAATTTCCACCCAAACACATGTTCAGTTACTCATCACTGAACACATTTAAAGAGAACACAGCATAGGTTATGTTGTTTAAAAACATGCCAGTTAACTCAATTTAACAAGTATTAGATTCAAACTGCTTTCCAATTGTTAGCTCTTACAGAGACACTGAACTTCAGCTGAACAGGTTTGTGTGGCATTCATCTTTGCCTAAGCCTCAGACTCCTTGAATTCCAAAGCTTCAAAGAATCAGTACTAGCTTAAAATAAAGCCCTTGTATGACAACAGGCTTGGTGTTTAAAAGCAGGTTTGTTTTTTTTTTTAACTGTGTATCTTATTTTTTCTTTTAGTTTGGACAATAAAAAACAGCTTGTGCAAGTTTCACTTTTTATCGTGTTTGATACCTTTGCCTTTGCCAGCACAGATATGATGGCTAATATAACAGTGTAATAACTTTTAGTCACATTTAAAAGCATGTTTCTGTGAGTATCAGGCAGTTTAAATGCTGGAAGTCGAGGTGCTTTAAAACAACTGTTTTCCCTTTTCCCCAGGAAATCTTTCCAAATTGCAACAAGCATAAAAGAAATAGGCCTACAGAAGTGTAACTGATCATAAATGAACAGTTACAAGCACCTTCTGAATTTTTAGATAGTATAATCTTGTTTGTATAACTTTTCCTTAAATTACCAAGTAGCATTGGGGGAATAACAACATCCCAGAAATTTTCAGTGCTGGCACCAGACTGCTTAATTTTACATGACAGCATGAAGCTTGTTACAAGTTAGCATATTCCCAACTCCTACCGAGCTTTTCTATGAGAACAGGTAAGCTTAAAAGTAATTGATTTTTCAGTTTTTCAAAAGAGACCAAAACCACTTTTATCATGAATGAATAAAATATTGGCCATATAGAGTTTGGTGCTTTTCCTCTTACAGCATTCCCATCAGAATTAATCTGGAAAGGTTAATGCTCCAGCACTTCACAGATACAAGGTGTTGGTCACTCACAATTGCTCTGACCAGTGAAGAAAAGCTCAGCTTCCAGCCCTGATCCCATGAGAGGCACCACAGGGCTCAACAGCCAAAACTTCCAGCAGGGGCAGAACCACTGGGATCCCTAGAGAAAACTTAATTTCTCAGGCAGGCACAGCTATGCACTTCCAGCTGAGAGGGTATTTGCTGACACAGTCCAGTCTAAATATTTGACTCAATCTACTATGAACTCTACAGAGAAGTGGTGCATTAAGGTGTCAGTTTGGCTTTGGGGAGGAGATCAATGCCATTCAACCCCAAAAATTATTTCTTGCATAACTTCAGAACAACTGCTGAAGTGTTCTGCCACTCAGAAGCAGAAAGCTGAACCAACACAGTCAAGCAGATGCCTACTCTGTTCTCTATGGGGTATTTCATTACCTTCATTAAGGAAATACTTCCCACTAGTGAATTGTATGATGCAATTACATCTGTTTTATATGAAGCAGAGGGATGTTCTTTCATCTTCCTCTTGGATCACTCTCTCCCCAAAAACAAATCCCAAACTTAATTCTGCACTGATAGAAACTGAAGACCAAAGCCAGGTAGAAACACATTCTCCAGTGCTTTCAAAGGTGCCCCTGTTTGGGGACACTTTAGTTTAAAAAGCATCTTTCACATCTTGTGCTGGATATACAGTGACACTAAAAACCCCTCAGCCAGGAAGGAAGCACCAATGCCAGCATGAGGACAGCCTCCCTTACAGGAGCAGGAACTTCAATAGTCTCCAGATAAGCAAATTTCAGAGGAGCAAAGAGGAGCATTTGACATAAAATTTGAATCCCATTATCTCTAATGTCCAGTTCCCATTTTAATCTATACCCAGCTGCCTAACCTGTTGAGCAGACAGTAAAAAAATCTTAGACAATTTAAATTCAATCTACTGTCCCTTAAGGACATTATTTAGCTGGATTTCAGGTGCTTCACTTACAGTGGAAAGGTCAAACTCTCTAGTGATACAATTACTTCTGGTATGTGGAGATTGACACACTTCACTGGAAAAAACTCAGTGAAGTAAAGTAGACAAAAGAGCAGTTATATGCCTAGTGAGCCTAGGCTTATGAAATGATGTGTTTGTGATCAAGCCACTGGCAGCAGCAGGAAATACAAATGCTGACTACTCAGTAGCAGTTAAAACTGTTGTTCTTCAATAAATGTTTGAAAGCAAATGCTTTATCTGAATGACCAAGTTTTTGGTACAACAACCCCCATAATGTCTAAATTTATAGATCAAGTACCAATCAATAGCTCTTTGCTTCAGCAATCACTGAGGTTCCACCATCTCTTTAAACCATCCCAAGACATGAAGCTCCCATCATGAACCAGATTTTTGCAGTACCTGAGAGAGAAGCCTAGGAGCACCATGTGTCAACACCATTTCAGTTGCTCCTCACTGCATCAGTTTCTACAGAGGCAGGTAAAGTTGTGGCATGCAGCAAGTATTACATGGCTCAAAGCTTCACCTGTGCTCTGGTTTGGGTCTCCCTCATGAAACTCCTCCAGCTGCAGAGTGCAGCAGGGCTGTGCTGACCCTGAGCTGGTCCTTCCCCCAAAGGGTGTTCAAGGAGGTCAAATGCACCAGCTTTCAGAATGATACAGAGGCACTGCAAAGCCCAGGTTTCTAATCACCCAAAGCCTCTCATTTGCTGTCCTTCATTTCTGTGAGCCCTGCCTTGCTGCCCTATACCTTTTGATCAATTTATACAGGTATCTGGAATGCTGCTGTCCTGAGACACATGCAAAATTCACCTGAGACACATGAGCAAAATCAGCTGTGGCAGCAGGAAAGGAGTAGATGAGCAGCAGTTTACAGAGTCCCTGAAACAGCAAATTGCTGTCTGTTGAGCACTTTGTCCATGATGGATACCACAGCTTCATTAAGGAGCCACATGCTCCAGTCTTGTTTCACAGCACACACATCTTCTTCTTGAGCTCTAATTAACTCACATCAGTCTGCAGTTCAAACAGCTGTGGTAAATAGGGGTGTGCTCAAGTTACCAGGCTTCTGCTGGCCACTGAGGCTTCCCCTCCCTTGTTAGATGCTTAATGCTGCCCAGCATATTTTTTCCCTTATTAAAATATTAGATGAGTAACCATTCAGAAGATTTGGGATGCATTACACAGCAAAATGCCTAAAAATCTCTAATGGCTCACCAAAACCTAACTTCCACTTCCTCATAAGCTCCAAATCCATGTTTTACTCCTTCTGTTAATCCTCTCACAGAGCAGTCCCCTGAAATAAATTTGAAGGCATCTAACACAAGATTATCTTACAATAGGTGACAAGCAGTGAGAAAAACACACTGATTTCCAGCTGCAGTCTGAGGTTTGGGTCCTCCTCTTGTGAGGAGAGGGTAATCCAAGCAGGCAGATTGCTATTGCACAGATAGCCTGTGGCAAAGATAGATCAAGAACATTACACAAGTTATCCACTTGAAATCACAGTGAGCAGCACAAAGCTCTTGTGCTATTTACCCTTCCTGGTAGCTGCAAAAAATCCAATCCAGAAGAGGGGCTTCCCACAAGCAGGGGATTCTGCCTGATGTTGCTACCCTTTCCTGGTGTTTCTCAGCAAGATACAGGCCAAGTTCTTCACAAAAGTGCTCCTGCTAAACATGGGAGTGACCAATCCAGAGCAGTCTCTCCTCCGTCCATGCATTCATTCTACGGCACAAAGCAAAGCTTCATTGCTCATGGTCTCCAGACTTCACAGGTTCATGAACATCACTGTTGTGGTGCCTGCACCATGCTGCACACTTGTCAGAATGGTTCCTGTGTCTTAAAGCAGTAACAGAGAACTCTGCAAGATCTTTACTGGACAGCCAGTAAAACCAGGAATGTGGACAGAACATGATCCAGCTGGTCATGGATGCTTTCCTTGGTTTGCTAGGCAGGCAGCTTTGTTTCCTTTAATGTTGCTTCTCTTGGTTATTCTAAAATCAATGGAAGAAGTTTAGAGAGCTGTAGAAACAATGCATAAAATTTTGCCCATCCCTGGAGATGTTATAGCTTGCTTTTCTGTAGCAATACTAATGCACCAAATGTAATTCAACAACTGTCAGGCTTAGTTTCAGTACAGCTGTGCAGGATTTAGGAAATCATGGTTTCAGACCTTGAACTGCAACTAGATCTTGTGTAACAGGCATATTTACTTACTTGGAGATAATATTTCATTAATCCCACAAAAAAGAGATAGATACTAGTCAAAATTATTTCCAAATAAGCAAATGCATCTTTATGATGGGGAATGTAATTTTCTTTACCATTTTTCTCTGGCAAAGGCAATAGAGATGCATGCTCAGAAAGGAGAGCTGTCACTCAGTATTGAAGGAACACAAAAGAGAAACCCTGCACACTATACTTGACAAAAGGCAAAGACAAAAGAATGAGGTCAGTATTCAAAGAACACAACTTTAACATAGAAAGCAAGCTCATTTATTAGACAAGCAATTATTAGACCAATAAGACAACTTAATGAAGTGCACTGAACTGTGAGTACACAATTTTCTTCTAAATTATAAGGTCTGTAGTGAGGACATGTTTTCTTGGCCCTTTCCCACCTATTGAGCAATGTTGTACACACCTCTGATGCTCTACAAAGGAATAAATAAGGGTGATAAATCCATCTGAGAAGAAATCAACTCTATCCCAGATGAAACCAGGACAATGTCTTTTCCTATCCTTGTCAGGATAGAGAGAGCAGGGCAAATAGAGTTTTTTATTCTGCCTTCCCCCAACCCCAGACTCCTGCCATCCACCTGGTTGTCACTCCAGTGGATGCTGTAGCTGTCTCAAGCAGAAAGAAAACGTAGAAGACATTATGTTAACCAACTCTAAAACAGTAATTCATCTGCTTGGATGTTTGATTGTCCAGTTCCTTCTCACTGAAGAAGTGTTTGGAAAAAAGCTGCATTAGATAGGACTAATTTAGTTTATTAAAGGAAATGAGCATTCAGAATCAGATCAGGAGTGAAATGCTAGCTTTCATCCCTGATTACTAAAAGTGCTCAGAAAAGCACACATCTACATTAACACCCACAGATTCTGTTTGCCTGTGATTGGTATAATGGTGGTGGGGAATAAGCACTAACCTACATTCTTACAGTGGAATCAATAATGATGTGCAAAATTATCATAATAACACTGCTACAAATATCTGGAACCTTCACAGCTCCTATGCAAGTTTACACAGTCCAGATAAAATATGGGTTATGTCACAGAACAGGCTAATTTACATGAGGTAGAGTGCACAGGAACAAAAAAGCCTTTTTTTCCTAGGAATATTTTATGCATAAGGGCTACACTTCCATTTAGTTGCCCTTACAAGTATCTTAAAACACTTAAAATTGAAGTAGGACATGGTGTTTTACAAGACCAAGGTGTTTTGTTCAAATGCTATTTAATTTTTTTAAAAACTCATCAGTCACTTTGGGGAAAAACCAAAAAGGGACTGAATCTTTCCCAACGGAAATTCTCCAAACATTTTCCTCAGAATGGCATTTGGCAACACAAGCTCATTCTCTCCCAGAGCTCCCAGCTATCTCATGCTTCAAGGCTTTTTTCCAATGACACTGGATAAGTGACTTTTCAGTAAGGTCCAGCTGCCAGCACAGCCATGGGCTGGGCAGGTACTCCATAGCTCCAGTAGCTTTTCCAGTCAGCCAGCAGTCATTTGCAGGATTAAAGTAAAACTCTGGAAGTTATTGGGGTTTTTCTTTATTTCCCCCTGCCTTCCCACAAGACAGGAATTTTAGCAGCACAGGAGATTTTTTTCAAAAAATATCAGCCTGAACACCCTCCAATAACTTCTCTACAGACCCAGAAGCCCAAGATCAATGAAACAACAGAACACCCAGACACAGCCAAACGACAGCTTTAGTAAACAGACCTAAGTAAAATCTCTGAACTGTAGAAACATGTCAAAAAGCATATAAGGAATTTTGTTTGTAAACATTTCAATCATACCACAGAAATCTACTCAAGAGTTTCTTTAGTCCAAGTTCAACTAATATATGAGCTTGGTTCTGCACATTACTTTCCACAAGCCTGACACAGCCCATTAACCATCTAATACATTAGGAACAGTTTTCTTGTACCCAGCTAAAGCCGCAATACATTTTTCTAGAAATAAGTTTGTTCTGTACTCACTTTTAAACATATCAAAAGATTGAAGGAGCTCTGAGCAAAGTGGTAATTTTAGTACAGCTACTCAAGACCAGTACAACTAAAATTAAATGCCCTTGACAGAAATTTTTGGTACACTCACATGAAAGCAGCAACTTACATCTACATTACTACCATTAATTTCATATCATCTCTTGTTGCTGGTCACAATTTCTATTCAGCAGCAAGGCCACAGTGTTAGTACAAGAAAAATGGGGCCCTAGGAGGCACAGCAAGTCCTCAGTAAATATCTTCTGGTGAAGCACATCTACCTTGGGGTTTGTATCATTATGTTCCTCACAAAGGTAATTCCAGAACGTCTTTTTCTGTGAATTGTACATGCTGTTTGCTGTCAGAACTGTCCCTTAATAAGATACAGGAAACATTCCAATGGTCAGACCAAATCTCTAGTCTCTACACAAGCCTCAGGAGCAACCACTCAGTAACACCTTCATCCCAATCTTCAAGTCAGATGTGCAAAGACACTTGAATCCTTTCAGTGGCATACTTGCAGAGAAGTAAGCACTTGCAGGTATATAAAGTTTTGAACTGCCTCTGCATCTCACGTGACAACAGCACCAAGTGGGAAGATTCACATTCATAGACCATGAGTGAAATATATGATCAAATGCTGAGAAAAATTCACTTGCAGTAGTCAGTCATTCTGACTCACAGTGTCAGCTCTTTCAATTCCATTTTGGCTTATAAAGAACTTCACTAAAATTACTGCATTTAGAAGCTGACATTCTGATTAGGCCATATATGCTAGAAGAAAAAAAAAAAAAAAAAAAAAAAATCCACCTTGGAATCAATGGCTCTACTCAATGTCCTTGCCACCATAGCTTGAATTCCAAAAGCATTTTGTTTCTAAAGGTACAGCTATGTATTGTTAAGGATTTTCACAGGAAAATTTATATTCCTCTGTGCAATCACAAAATCTCACCTTTTAGATATTTTAGTCTTCCTAGAAAGTTGTTTGAATCATTACTGCAAAAAAAAAAAAAAAAGCCTCATTCTCGGTCTGATAAATAAGTGATCTGTAATGTGTAAGTTAGAGACACAGTGTTGGCAAACAAGACAGGCTGTTAATTTTCACCTTTTCTTTCCCACACACTAAATGATGCCACTTCAGGGAGGAAACACTGAGCAGAAATATTACTGTGTTGGAATTTTTTAACCTAAGAGTTCACTTCAAATAGAGACTAGCACAAGTGTGGCTGCTGCTCTAGTGAAGGAGCATTAGAGTAATTCCTAGCTGTTTTCACTAGATATAAAGGAAATCAGCATTAAGCTATGAGCATGCAAACTGCTGATAAAGTGGATTAACTTGTAAAAGGCTCATATCTGCAAAATCCTATTGCTTGTCACTGAACTCCTCATGTGTCTGCAAGTCTAGTCTCACCTTCAGACCTAACACTTCAGGCTTTTTCTCCCTGCAGAAAAGAGGAGGAGGACAAAAGTTTTGGCCTTATGTTATTCACTTCTTGCATCTATTACTGTGCCAACTACAGATTTATTCCTTGTATTTTACTGCAGTCTCAAAGCACACCACAGCTACTGAGAATAAACCATTTTACCAAAACAGCCACAGAACTGACTACATGGTTATAAATTGCAGGAACTAGAAACTGAATCCAGATGTCCTAGATTCTGCTTCTAATAATACCTCTGTTTTCCTTCACATCTGAGGTTTTTTATCATCATGACTAGTACTGCAGTCTTACCACCTTCTCTTTAAAGCTGCCATATGTGAGAGAAGGGGTTTCAGGATCAGGCATATCCTTTAACAGGCCAGGGGGACTGCAAATATTCTTTCTAGCTACCTTAGGGCACAGGTTAGAGTACAGAAGAGCAATAGAGTCGAGGCAACACAAACATTTTGGCATGAAGTCTCAACAGCTCAACACCTTAAAGGTGGTGTACAGTGGTTGCTGTATCTCACATCAACCAAGAAATGCAGCATGGGCTGACAGCTTCAAGTAACAGGATGAAGCACTAAACACTTCATCTGCTTCCCGAAAAAGCTACAGTAGACTTTAAGTTGAAATTCTCCAGCTTCAAAAATATCCTGCAAGGCCCACATACCACATGCCCACTGCTAGAATTAAGAACTTGAGCTCATGGTCAAAGGCACAAAACCTTCCAGATCTAGAGAGAGTGAAGAATATTCATAAGGCCTGAACATATTCCACTTCAGAGCTCCAATGTCAGCATGGAAAGTGAAGTCAGTTATCCTGATGCCACCTGCTCTTGTCAGTTTTGAGACCTTTGGAGTTCTGCAAGTTAACAAGTTTTGTTCAAAAAACTGACTTTTTTTCTGCTGCTACAAGCTCACAATGCCTGAAAGGAATGCTCCCCCAAAACACTTCTGATGGCACAGACATTTCACAATTGTTTTCAGTCTGGGGGTAAAACTGATTGAAGAGATCCATTGCCATTCTCTTCCTGCAAAAACTGATGAGAAATGACTAATTCAGAGTTGCTCTGCCTCTGTTCCAGATAACATTCACGTGACCCGTATCTAGCACATCAAATAGTTATGTCTTCTATAGCTGTGAACATCTGAACTGAGTGTGGACATGTGTGGCCAAAGTGAGGGGAAAAAAAAGCCCCAAGGGTGCCATAACCCTTAGCTCATTATTATTAGAACATCATGAAAATGAGTAGTGAAAGCCCCACAAGAGAGATGGGGCTTCCAAATGCAAGGTACACTGATGCAGGGAACCCGAGGCTAACTCCAGCTGACCTGGATCCAGAATGGGAAGCAGCAGGATAATGTTTCCTCTGCAGCCTGTCACCAGCACATGGACATCCTCTCACTATTGCCAGAGAAGCAATTTGGCAGGCTACCCTCACCATGCATTTGTTATCATCTGCCACCTGCAGATCATCCATCCCTCCCTCATTTACAACACTCTGATGCTCACTAAAAGTTTTCCTAGTCCTGAACAATATAGCTGCTACCAGGAGTTTGAGCTAAATTAGCTCTTTGCTCTATTCAGCCCTCACTGAGAGTCCTACCAGCTGTGGAGATGGCAGCTGCTCCAAGACCACTGGTAGGGATGAGTTGAGTTTGAATCATTGAGGAAAAAATCTCCTTTACATGCTGCAGAATAAGCAAGTTGCAGAGTTTTCAGTAGTTAACCATGATTTATTCTGTTATTAATATCACAACTCATATCTCCTCTTATAATACACTCACAATTAATTTGGTCTTCACTGAAACACAATTCTCTTAAGGGTCCTCATTCCATCTCCTGGCTTTATTAGAATTAATCTTTCCAAGAAAAGTGTGAGCCTTTCTGATAAAACTTTTCCAAAGTGTGGTGGTTTTGACTGCCAAAGTCCAGCTATCTCAAATTATTAATGTGTACATCACAGGCTAAATATTAAAAATGCCTCCTACCAAATCCTCTCTAGTAGGCTTACTACTGTCAAAATGAGAGAAGTGGGGCCCATGAGTCAAAACTGCATAGTAAAAAGATTCAGAAAGAAAGAAAGATCAAAACAAAGCTTACAATCCATAAAAACATTTTAGGAAATGAATGAGCAGACAACTAAACTATGCTAGAACAAAATTCCAACAGTAAATACAGAAGCTATGTGACACAGAGGTCTCAGCTGCAGGAAAATAACCTTCACAGGTTATTCCATGCTTTTATCACAGTCATCTTCAGGAGGGCTGACAGCCCTGCAGTTCATCCACTTGGACAGTGCTTTAAGCTTTCACCCACCTCAAAGACTATGGGAAGGTTGGGCACCTTTTGTTTTAAGTCTTGACTCCAGGCAGCTTCCAGCTAGACTGGAAACTGTTTAATATAGTCAGTATTCTTTTGGAAGCTGTAACACATTGATATACATAGAAGCCTTTTGCCTTTTATGTAGGGGAAGTTCATAGGAGCCACTTAAGCAGAGAGAAGAAAGAAGGTAATATTGGTTAAAGCACACCATCCTGCTTGACAGCTCCATCACAGCTCTCAAATTTGTTTATTCCACTCATCCCCCCCACCAGTTCCTTAAGTCTTACAGGATACTTTGTCTCCCCTGGTCAATACTATTGATTTGCACTGGGGTAAAGCATGTCTTCAAATGCTCACAAACCAATCTTTAAAGAGCCTTGAAGACAGGCTACCTTTTCTTCAGCTTCTCTCTGCCCAGCTGTCAGGAGCATTGTGTATGTTAAATCCTGAAGGCACAACTCCCACCCCTGGAAGAGGGGGCAACATGACAGTATGAAACAGGCTCTGAAATCCTGATTTCCTCTTACTATCTACTTTTACCTTACAGTGAAGTCATACAAGAAGCAAACATCCTAACTTGGGTCCAAGAACTTTCCCTAATAGTAGATCAAAGATTTAGATCATGGTTTAGATCAAAGTTAGATTCATGGTTTTCCATAAACAGCAAGACGACACATTCTAGAAAGCAATTTGTGGTAAAGACAAGCCTGTGGAAAGCCAGGAATTTCAAATCATAAGATGAGATTTTGTTCAGTGAGAACATTGTCACTGTTCTCTGAGGAATTATTCCATTTCTAGGTCACCTGTGACAAGCGGTTGGTGAATATCAGAAAAAAAGCTCCCTCAAAGCACTTTTGAGTTCTTTTTAGTCATTGGTTCCAAGAGAGTGGTCATGGTCATCTTCCTGACATGTTCCTATAGCACACTCTTTTCTACAATTGTGGCTTCCCAGGCACATTTCAAATATCAAGAAGATGACAAAACAAGAATACCTCTGTGTCTACAACAGAGACTCTCAATTTTCTGTAAACATTCATGGCACAATTCTGGTAATTAGTTTGCAAAAGTTACAACATAGCTGTAGATGTTCCAGGAAAAGATGTAGGGAGCCAGAACTGCCAGATGGATTATTTTCTAGAAGTTATTTATTCAGCACACCATCACAGAAAATGCAGATAGAATGTAACACAATAGGAGAATGTAACAATTATTCTAAATCTCTGTGTAGTTTAGAAGAAATTACTTCCCTTTTGTAGCTCTACTGAGCCATCAGCATGCTTCTATAACTGAAATATGGTAAAATTTACTTGTTACTTCTGTAGCAAATTCTACCAGACAGTTCTTTTCAGAACAAAGTAAAAAAAAGTTTCAGAACTTTAAGGCTTATTCAGTTCTTAGAATTTCCTTAAAGGGGTTAGAAAGAAAGATACATTATGTTCTCATTCTATGCACAGTTTAAAAAAAAAAACCTGGCCTTTACCTACTAAGGAAACGAGATGGGAAAGAGGTTTTACGGCCACATGATACACCCAAATCTACCAGTGAAAATTACATCAAATTCATCAGTTCCCAAAATGAATGGACATTTTTTTTAATCCAGTGTTGTGCTTTGTACCTCCAGACAGAACTCCTGGAGCCAATTTTCCACTTCAAAGAGAGCAAAGCAGTACTAGACACCAGTGCCTTTGAAGCACCATAGTCCTAATATAAAGGAAACTCTTCCTGTAAGGGAGGTAGATCAAAAGAATTTGGCCATATAAGTCATTCATATATTGAGCACATATAGAAGGTCAATATAAGCAAGTGAAGTCCTGCCCTGCAGTTTGAGTCTAACACTGCACCCTGTCAGTAACAATCTCTGGCAGTCATGCTCCAATCATTACAAATGCAGTGTTGTGTGTTATGTAAATGGCCAGAGTGCAGTGGTACCCTCAGCTTCATAAACTGTCCAAGGGCACTGCTAAACCAGGTGTAGGGACACAACATTATTGTAGTTATACCACTCACACTGTTAACATTGGTCCTCTTTGAAAGAACTTTGAGATTTTTTAGCCTATATCCAGCCTACAATATTTGAAATTATGTTGATATCAAAATTCAGGCCAATCACCAGTTCCCAGGAGCATGGTAATGCAGGGTGGTGACATTCAAGGCACCAAATATTTGCAAAAAATATAATGCAAAATCATTATTGATTTTAAGTAGCAATTATCATTATTTCCCCTCATCCCCACAGTGCTACAACACATTTTTAAGGTCCTAGAAAAAAAATGAAGCTTTTGAAAAAAGCCAAGTGCAAACTTAAAGTACTGTATGGTGGATTAGGTGATATACCTTGGGGTAACAGTAAAAGATTACATCAGTGACTCCTTTTAGTGTGTTAAATCTAGTATATCACAGGATACCAACAGTCAATCTCCTGCCTTGACTTATCCTTAGATAAAAGGATAGAACTAGCTTATTTGTGCTGAACAGATCCCTGGTTACTAATTTCAGAGGGAATTCCACCACAACAGAACTGAATCCCAGACTGCTATCACTGGGAGCCCACCCACCCCAGCTCTGTGCATGCTGACTCTTACAGCAGCAACAACTGCTACAAAGCCCTTTAGGATTCAATTCCTCTTCCTATGTTAACCTGATAGTTATCTAAATTAAATAACTAATGCAGATTCTTTCCATAATCTATGGAAATAGAAAACACATCTTGAGAGAAATTTGTTCCAGTTCAAGTCTGTCTGGAGGTATCACTTGGTCTCTTGACTACAGAGGGAGCTTGGGAGCTATGTCCAAATAAAGTAGACCTCAACATTTGAAGTTTCTTGATATCTCAACTAGTTGTGTAATTATGTTAAAACTAATTTTATCATCCAGTGTGAAAGTACTTTTTTTGGCATACAAAAGCAATGTGTATAAGAATGATTTAATTCATATAGCTGTTAGTTGGTATATTAACAATAAATATCCAAAGAGGGGGGGGAAAAAACCTCTCAACTCTAAAAAAAGTAAAGTGTTATTATACTTTAAAAATAATATGTTTCATATCTCTGAAGGTTGACATTAGATTGCTTCCCTACAGTTTTCCTATTTGCATCCTGCTAATGAGAAATTGCATGCCATTTCTTTTGCTGGGCTTCTAATGAACCTGATTTGTTTCAGTCTGCAGCCTCAATACAATTTTATCCCAAACACTGAATGTCAAGTGCCACTCCCATCACTCACCTGTGTTCCTAAAAACCTAGTCAACTCATCCTCTGGGAGAAAGGAAAATGCTAACAAACAAAATTACAAATACTTCATTGTCTTATTACAATATGCTTATTTACATAAATACCCTCTATTCGTCTTATTGGATGAGCCTGACAAAAACAGAATTTGCATTTAAATAGTATGACTATAATTGACTTCAAGTACCTGCACTTATTTTCATACTCTTATATCCACATATAAGAGGCAGGAAAAAGCTTTTTCTACTGAGAGAACAAAAGACAAGGATTAGATAATAAGCAGAGCAATTTCTCAAATTTTATTTTTCAAATTCTCCATGGACCTTGTACTTTCCCCCTTTATAAAGTGTGATAGTGGAAGAAGCAGCAGAGAAAAATCAGACTTGAGCTAGTCAAGGAGAAATTGAATCAGCTTGGATGACATAACAAAGAGTCATTTTTAGATAGCATCTCTGAGTAGAAATATCCCAGGCAAAAGAACTAGCAAATGGAGAACACCAGCCATTGCTTTTCTTTGTGAGGTTTGCATTTCTTTTGCTAATCAGGACAACTATCAAATCATACACTGGAAAGCAGAAGCATAGGCCCAAAGTAAAAAGGTTTTATTATCAGTCTGGAAGGAAAGGTTGTCATTTCAGAACTCAAAAAGAAAGCTGCAGAAAGTCCTTGGAAATTCCTTCAGTACCACTCTGCTGCAGGAAGGGAACTGGATTGCACCTGAGAGATGAGGTGGGAGAAGTGGGGGAGTGGACAGTGGGACAGTGGCCATGGAGTGAGAAGTGGAGCAGGAAAAGACTAAACACCACCAGCCACAAGAACTGGGACAGGATCATAGAGCAGATTATTGCCTTCAGGCAGTAATGCCCCCTCTGAAGAGCAGCTGACTGGAGATGAGCAGCCCACTACCTGAAACCATGCCATAGACATACACAGCAATTAGAAACTGCTTTCTCATCTCAAAAGGAAGCCCAAAACCAGAATGAATTATTGAAAGCTTCATTTCCTGAGGTTCTGGAATGCAACACAATCATTGCTAGGATGAAGGAGTACAGTAATTATGGGATACTGATTATGGTTTTATTGGGTGCTGTTGTTGACACTGTGGTTCTCTTCTACACTGCATTTCTCCTCCATAAAGCCACAGAAGTGTGTCATTGCCACATGACAAAGCCCCTAAATGAAACATTTAAATGAGGTGATTTGTTAAATCCAAGAAAGGGGAAAAAATCGTAGCAATATTCAGAGGATAAAAGCTTGCAGCAGAGTTATACGAACACAGCTGAGCTGCTCCAGCTAGAGCAGCATTCTCAAGGCAAGAACAGACAGCAACAGAAATCTCACACAGGACATGCCACTTCAGGCAGCAGGATGGCAACTCCCCTAAAGAAGTGATTATCCAGTGATGGGCTGGAGGAGTTTCACAAGAAAGGAAAGGGTTAGCTACTCCTAACTGCTCCTATTGTGACTCCAAGTCAAAATAGATTTTAAGCATTTCCCAAGTCTTTGGGGTGGAAAAGCAATCTCAGAGTAGAGAGAGTTCAGAGGCTGACACAGACAGACTGATGTTTATGGCCTTTACAACCCCTGCTTCTGTCAGCCTCAGTGCCACATTAGCACAGGTTTGTTGAGCTGAGTTAGTGTGATTTATTTGCTCAAATATTTCGTGGCTCGAGGACAGAAAGAGTCTCCATGACATTTAAATAGATCCAGCTCACTCCTTGCAATATCAGCAGCATGTGTTTTGTGTTTGATTTCCCCTTTTTTTTTTTGTCCCAGTAATTAAAAGAACATTTTTGGAAAAGAAAGGCAAGAAAAATTCACAACTAAACCCCAGGCAGAAAAAATTATTTCCAAATATCCTCCAAAGCTAATATTTATGTCTTTTTCAAGGCATTTTTTAATTAATCAAATTCAGACAAATAAAATAATTGCAAGACTTAGCCCGCAAATTAACATCTTTCAGCTACTTTGTTAAGCCCAACAGCATCCTTTTCCCCAGCACACCAGAAGCATTTGCCCAGAAAATTTTGAAAGCCGTATCAGTATCTCCCAAAAACCTCAGGCATTCTCAAATGACCAAAGATATACAAATACTGATTTGTTAACCTGATTTTCAGATTCTTGACTCTGGAATCTGGCATACAGGCATTATCTCAAGAATTTGCACAAAGGCATGGTTTGCCACACCAACCAATTTAAAGGGCTTTTTTCAATGCAACTGGGATAATTAATCTTATTCTTCGTGAGACGAAATAGCACCCAAGACTCCAGTAATGATGTCTCAGACTTAAAGTGCAGTATAAAAAAACTTAGTGGCAAAACACAACTAACTGAAATTTAAAGTTTTCTAGTAAAATTACCAACATTTCCTTTTTCTTATGTATGGGTGACATCTATTACAATCATCCCAAGACTTTCCCAAGAATTTAAGCCAAAAGATTACATGTCACCTTGGCTCAAAAAAAGCTTCAGTAAATGCTTCAGGTCTTTTATGAATACTCTGATTTGTCAGGCACTTTAGGTCTTAAAGGTATCTAGTCATTTAAATTGATGCAAATTCTACCAGAGTCAAAATGGCATTTTCCATTGCCTACAAACTTAAGTCAGGCCAATGACCTACTAAAAATTATGATTAAAAAATATTTTTCTTTCCTTTACATGATTTGAGTTTTTACACATCTTTTACAAAGCTTTTGTATAATCCAACTGAGCTATTGATGGGATCTGGAAAACAATTTGCCTTATTTCCCTGCATTTTTGCAGAACAATGTACTTGTCAGCTCTGACAAAAGGGATTTGGGGTTTTTTCTCCCAAAATATGTCATCCAGTTACGAGCTGAATTGTTACTTTTTTCAGATCAATTCTTAATCTTCAGACTAGTCAGAATAAAGTGATCAACTCAACTAGTTGAGATTACAGGTAGCAGAGTGTTCAGTCCCCACCACTGTAGATGAACCTTACAGGGGTCAAAAGTCAACACATGTATTCTCGCAAGTTAATGCTTTTCACTTCTTCCAGCAGAGGACTCGAGTTCTCTACAGACAGATTATTCTGTGCACTTGAAGATCTCTACATGACATCCCATTCTAGGCATCCATCTGGTGCCCAGGTCACATTTCTGTGACCCATTTTTTTCCCTGCACATCCTGATCTGCTTGTGAGGTGGATCCTCACTCCTTTGCATGCTGGAAATGTCCCAAGAACTTTCAGGCAAATGTGATTGAATATCTCCATCCCAGGGATATCAGGACATTGTAAAGCACCAGCTGTTCTGCTCATCTCTTCTGCAAGACACACGAGTTTCAACCTGATGAAGATCAAACTCCAGCTTCAACTTGTTAATACCACAGAAGTGAATAGCTTTGACCCGCTAAAGCAAGTCAGTTGAGGCACATCTAATTTTCATAGAGAAATACTTCTTGCTGGTCTTTATGACCCCATGGACTTTTGAATATGTATAACTAAGGATTAAACCATTTTATAGCAGTATCTTATAGCACTTCACTCACTCTCCTTCCTTCAGCTTTCTTTTTGCATCCTTAATGTCTAAAAGGCATATTTAGTTCCCAGGGAGTAGCAGATTCTTAATGTTACTTCTGTTGCATTTGCAAATCATCTTGTCCTTTTCCCCCTTTACCTTGTGTATCACCATCAATTATCTTTTTTCTTGATCACCATCAATTATCTTTTCTTCTTCTACTAAGAAATTTCTCTTCTTTTGTACCCTTCCAGTTCTATTTTTTACTCTCCCACCCACTACTTGTGGGTTTTGTTATCCCAGCATCTGTTTCTTCCTGATGTTGTTTCAGTGCAGTCTCACACATCAATCACTTATTTTAGAACTTTATTTTCATTTGGCTCTGTCATCACTGCAATATTCCATGAGGTGCTCACTAGGCATCCAGAAGTGCTGCTTAATTACTTGCCTTCAGCACTGCAAGCTGCTCACATGATCAGAGGCAGGAGCTCCAGAAGTCACAGGAAGAAGTAATTTTCTGACATTTTGGTTGAAATTTAAAGAACAATAACATCTAGGACGGCTACGGAAGCGAGCTGTGCTGACTGACTCAGAGGCCATTTCACAAGCTCAGGAGAGTTTGCAGGATAAGGGTGATAATTATGTTTTGCACAGCTTTTCCTAATTTTTACTCCAGTTATTTTTATCCTCTATGACAATTTCTGCATACAGAAACAGCAGGCCAGAAGCTACTATGGGCTCCTCTCTGCAAGCAAGAGACTGCTTGGTTATTTTCCTCCTTCCCCTTTTATTTATAGGGTCAGGAAGCAAAAGAATCCTCCTGCAGGCCTGGAGATGCAGTCCCAGCTAAGAAAAGGGATTTGGAATTGGTACAGATGGAATTGGTACATCTGCCAGTCCGCAATGCCATTTTCCACGTTAGAATGTCTAGAGAAGCCAGCACCATGTGGCAACATGACAAAACCCCACAGAGAATATTTAGGAGAATCACTGCATCCCACACAGAGTCAACTTTGCAATTGCATATTTTCTGTCTAAGGGGCAGAACTACATCCTTCAGCAAGCCAGCAGTGTGTGTGCAGCAAGAGGAGCAGTGGTGCAGCCCAGGCTGCCTCTGTCACTCCTTTACTGTACAGTTTGTCCCTGCCTGTGCCCAGCAGGCTGATTTGGGCAGCTATTTGTCAACCCACTCACCTGGGCCTTCATTCAGCACGACACCAAAGTACACAATTCTTGCTATTTTAAGGCCAAGTACAATGCCCATGATGGACTGCATCTGTACCCAGCATTAGAAGTGCTTTTGATGAAATCAGGGCTAGATAAGCCCTCCCTGGAACACACAATGCTGATCAAACATCTGCACACTCTCAGGTTTCTCTGGTTGTTCCCTAAACATCAAATTCACCAGGACCAATCAATTTTTCCCAGTAAAACCCAATCCCTGAGCCCACACTTCTCCTGACACTCCCAGCCTGAAGCACATTCTAAAGGCATTACTCTCTGCCTGTTTTTTTCCCTGCTGCCACTAACACCAGGGAAGAAATTAACTTTAGCAGACAGAGCAGCCAGGACAATTATTACTTCAGTCAGGGAAAGCACAGTATTATGTTTTCCAACCCTATTATGAAGGAACTCTAAAGCCTTAGAAAAGTCATTATTGATGGACCTGAATAAGTTTATAAATCTATTATACTGCATATCACCTAGACAACTTGTTTTCTCAGATTCTGACTTGCATAATCAGTGAAAAACTGGGGCAGGGTGAGGGGATCTGGAGGGAGAAAAAGCCTTTTCTGCCTACTAATTAAATCATAAATAATAGCAAGATATCCATTTCTGTATAGAATCAAATCCCCAGGGGCTGACTGCCTCCTTCACTAACCCATCAAACTTCATACAGGCAGAGCAGAGTTTCTCATTAACTCTTTTGGGTTTTTCGATTAAAGAAAATCTTTGAAAACAATATATTTAAATGAAGCAGCATTAAAATTACTTGTTTTGGTAATATTTGACTAATAGAATTGTTTTAAAATATTTATTTCAAGCTTTATGATTAATTTGCCCACAAAGAAATTACAGCGTTTTAAATCTGGTGATTTAATTATTCCATCTTACAAAATAAAGATTTTTTTAATAATACTGCCTTATCCCAGCTCATGATGTATATGGCAATTCAGGAGAGGTACATTTTACACACACACACAAAAAATAATAATTAAAAAAAAATCAAAAGAAATCTGAGTTTCCTCCTGTGAGCATGGCTGTGACTAAAACTCAGTCCAGGGTTTGAGTGGCAGATAATGACTTTTGCTTCCCACAGTTTGTTGGGAAAAAGTGACAGCTACTGAGCCTCACAAATCTCTCTTGGATATTAACCCACAGGACAATAGCAATTCTCCACACAGCTCAGAGAGAAACTGATGCACTGCAGGCTTATCTTATTCCTTAACTTTTCTGTCTTTTCCTTTATTTCAGGAACTGATATAATACCACTTAATATGGATTCAACAGCAACTTTTACTGAATCGCCCTGTTAAGGCATTTCCTCCTCACTCATTGCAAACTCAAACATCTCTCCACAAACAATTCTATTTTCAGGGGAGCAAGAAATGGGGGGGAGGGAAAAAGAGGAGACAGGAAGAGGAGATGCTTGCTTTTTGCCTCCAAAATCACTTTGAGCAGTGCTTCATCTCCTCTGCATTCCCACTGTGTTACATCCCAAGCATCTCACTTAAACTGTAACTAATGAGCAAAACCAACAACTCAGCCACGAGGCAACGCCTGCAGCAGAGCCTCTGCTGGGGTATCAGGTGGCAGAGTTCAGCAGTCCCCATGGCCATCCTCACAACTCCAGAAGAAACCACAGTCTCCCTTTCCAATTTATTTCTTGCCAGTCAAAGCCTAAGGCCTGCATTAAAATGCTGTACTCCGGATTTGCCCACACAGGAAATCCCATCAACTCCAGAGGCAGCTGCCTCACTTCAAGTGGAGTGAAAATAAGCATGGCAGCAGCTGACAACTGATCAGTCCATTCTCAGCTGGAAGAAAAAGGTCCCTGACTAAACCAAGCTACAAACAAAACACAGAGGCAGGTCAGCTGAGTGAAAAAAAGTGGGTTTGATAGGAAAAATGTAACTGATTCTGTCACTAAGAAATGGGGAATTTTCCTGATGACAAAGCATTGCTGAAGGGATCACAAGAGCTTGGTTCAAATCCTGGGTGCATCTTCTCAACATAAGGGCATCTCCAAATCCTCATCATGGAAGCTTCATCAAAATGTACACACCTTTTCTTAGCTTGGCTCAGATCTTGGTGAATCTGGAGGAAAGTCCACAACACAGCAGGAAATATTGCCCTAGTACAGAAGCAACCCAAAGTTACATTAAATTACAACTAAAGGGTCATTCCACAACAACGTGGAAACCAATAGGCTTCAATACTTATTCATAAATAGAAATTATGTTTAAGAATTTCCTATTTATTTTTGCATTATTAGAGCACTAAACGTACATCAATACACTGTTACAAACATAATGCATGCAGCCACATCTCCTGCTTTTACCAAAGAGTTTCCTGTTTGAAACCCATAGGAACTCAGTCCAAAAGCCCACAAGAAAATATTTTATAACAGTGCTAGATAATAAGCAAAGTGTAAGAACCACCCAGGCCTTCCTTGGAATCAGAACACTTCAGAATAGTCAGAAGTAAACCAGATTAGAAACTCAGGCCCTGTGCTGGGCCTAGAAACAAGTAATATTTAAGAGGAAAAAAAAAATATCCCTGAATATTTATGTCTCCAAGATAGAGGAAAGGAAAAAGCTCCCCACTCATTTTCTCTACTTTGATTTAAAAGGTGTTAGACAACCAGGCTCCACCTGAAGTGGCCTGTTACTTGTCATTTCCATCAGGTTACACATATCCTCAGCCTAGTGTTCCTGATGACAATTCTGCTCTGCCACTCAGAAGAAAAGCCAAAGCACCAAAATAACCAGACGTTCTCTAAGTGTCAAAAAGTGCTCTAGTTCAGGAAGAAAGCAAATATTCAGACGTGGTCCACAATCCTCTGCCCCAATAGCAATTTTACTAAGGATGGAGAACAGAAGAAATACTTTTTCCCTATTAAATAGAAAAAGAAGTAACAGAAATAACTTCTTAAAAGCAAGCTTTTACATTTATTCAACTTTTTAGCTTTCCTCAGAATCCCACCAGTAGTTCAAGGAAGGAACTGTCTGTTCCTACAGTGAGCTACACTGCTGAGTGAGACCAAAACAGACCTAAAGAGCTCTGGAGCACTAACTCAAGCATGTTCAGCTTATTCCTCCTGGAGGAGGGAAGTGTGCTTGCCTACCTTGTGGGGTTATACTAAAGAACTGTGCAGATTTCTGCAGTGTGCTGCTGCTTTCACAGAAGAAGAAAAGAATGGAGGGACAGCTCAGTGGTCCAGGACACTTCTGTGGTTCTTTCTGGGCTGGGGCAGGAGCCCAGCAGCCCCTTGGGGGGGCAGATAGCAGCTTGGGTGAACAAGAGGAGCAAAACAAGGGAGCAGATGGAGGCCTTGGAAGCTGGAAAACAAGAACACAGAATGTGCAAAGTAGAAATCACTGGGCTGCAGGACACAGGAACAAGAATGCCTGCAGCAGCAGAGCCAAAGGCAGGTCCTTCAATGTGCTGAGAGAGCAGTGCCACTCATCACAGAAACAGGCAAATCCTAAAGAGCAAGATACAGATGTCTCCAGGAGTGTTACAGCACTGCACAGCACTGCCTTGACACAAGAACTTGTTGTCAGCTCACAGAATAAGATAGACTTCTTGTTCTTAATTTAAGAGATTCTGCTGTACCAGACCCAACTCAATTTTTCCCCAGACAGCTTCTCTACCTTCAAAACTGACATGTCTTAATCAAAAAACACCTTGCATCAGTATCACCTTTGGTTTTTCCAGTACTCTCTGTGCAAACATATGTCAGTCCCTGTGTCTCCTGCCTGGGGAATGGGGATGTGCTCTCCCAAACCTGGCCACAACCTTACTTATCTTTCTGTGTCTGACAGCTCCAGTTAAATAGTAGGTTTATGTCAGGAAAATGGAAAGAACCTGGGAACAAACTCAGCCTCTATGACCTCTGCTCTACACACTCCCAGGATATTCCATGATGAAAAGAAATACTCTTCTACCAGAGTTTTACTCAATAGCCACGTTAGCAGGCTACTACCTCTGCAGAAATAATGGCCTCAGGACTTGGATGCTCTGTCTAGCTTCCAACTCTGTAGGTTTTTTTTTTGTGACAGGATAAGGATTAAAAAAAAAAAATATTTAATAAACAAATTAATTTGACCTAACAAGCTAAGGACTGTTCAGGTTTAGGGTGCAAGGTATTCCTTCTTGGGAAAAGTATTCTGAAGTTACCAAGTGTCCCTAGAAGTTACATCAAGAGGATTTTACTGATTAATATAGAAAGAAATCATTCCCAGCTCAGGAAATTCTCTGGGCTGAAAAACAGAGGACAGGGGGACACCCAAGGCAATTCATTCCTCTTCCCTAAGCATTCACTTAGACCTTTGCTAGGATGCAGTGCTAGAGGGACCCTTAAAACTGCCATTATTGATCAGGGCCTGGCATGACAGATCCAATGCCGCTCAGAGAAATTAACTTAAGTTTTTACACCTGAAAAGTCCTGTAACATGAACAAAAATAAATGCCACCTTACAAGTTGACACTAGTGATGAGCTTCAAGAAAGAAGATCTCTTTCCCATGGCATTTTGTGTTAAAAGCTAAGGGGCCCCATGTTTGGGAGATTTCAGTGAAACAAAAAGGGAGCAGTGAAGCCAAAAAAAGCCACTGCCTTTTCACTGGTCACCTGCAGAGCTCCACTGCTCAGACAGCTGAAAGTGAGGGATCTCCATGGAGTGGAATTTTACATCAGAGACCATCAGTCTGCCCTCCCTCCATACAACATCCCCTTTGGATCCAAGGCTGCCAGGTGTGCAGTTACAGATCCAGAGGGAGCACAGATGGGCTGGGATCAGAAGCAGCCTGGTAACATCATCAGGGAGAGCCAGAGCACACCAAGAAGTCCACAGTTTTTCTCCAGACAAAGGAAAATCAGCAGCCCAGTGCCCTCATTTGAAACCACAATGATAACAACCCTCCCTAGGAGTTCCTGTAAACTGAAGGGGGTTCTTGTCTCAAGAAGTGTGGGAGACTTAAGAGTGCATCTTGAGGTTGTAAAAAATTTGCAATGGAGCATTCAGGTGAATGACTCCAAAATCTACCCAGAAGGAAGAGGATACAAGCAAGTGAGCTATCAAAAAGCTTCAGAAGGGAAATTCACGTCTTATTAGATATCAGTGAGCAATAGAAAAGAACCCCAGGCTGCTCTGGGATCAGCAGAGCTTACCTTAGGCTCTATCAGTAGGAAAATTCTAGCAGAAAGATATAGTCTAAAATTTTGCCTGGAAAGTAGTCAAATTGGAGAGAGCAAATAAAAGCATCAAGCGTCACAGCCTGACCTAAAACAATGAGAGCATGAAAATATTTGTTTTGTGGAAGAACTGTTGTACACTTCAGTCGAGGTTTTCAGAGTTATTTAAATCTCTTCTTTACATGTACTCAAATAATAATTAAATCTCAGTATTGTGTGGAAAAACGCAAGTGCTTTACAATCTTCTGTGTGCATAATTGCAATTATTTCCAGACCAAAATGGTAGCTGTGGATATGAGTGCAATGTTTCAGCATTAAGTTTAATATCAGCAGGCAGGAGAGTAATTAGTTAATGGGCATGCAGAGTTTTACCAAAAGGATGAAAGCATTAATTATTATTTCTTATATTTTAAATTGCTCTAATAGGCAGAGTCCTCCCAGAGTACATCTAAAGATTTATTTCTATTCAGGTATTGTTTTATACATTGAAATTCAGGCTTGAAATTAGATGTTGCCCAGGGAATTGGTAATTACTATTATTCCTAATTTTTTTTCTTGAGAAGTAACTCACAAAAGGCATTAATGATTCTGCACTACAGTTGTCAGCAAATGCACAAATATGCCTAATTCAGCAGTGATTTCCAAGGCAAGTTTTTATTAAAATGTCCCTGACCACCACATAAGTATAAACATTGTGCTTATTGCAAACAACAGGAATTTTCTTTTGGTGCCAGCAATTTAGAGGGTTGACCAAATTCAGAGGAAGGTTACTCGAAAACTTAATTTTGTGCAGGGACAGAGCACACAGACTGGCAGCACAGCTTCAGACATGTCACAGAGTGACAACAAGGGAGTTGTATGCTTTTCAATGTCAGAAGCCATTTTCTATTTGGGAAGCTTTCACCAACATGTAAAAGCTGTTTGGGAAGCTTTCATCATACATGTAGCAGAAATTAAATAGTGACAATCCAAGGTCAGCAGGAAGTGGTTTTTCCAGAGAAACAAAAGCAGGAAACTCTCCCATGAGGCATGATGGCTTCACATCACTTTAGGCAAAAGCAGAGCTGCTGGCATTCAGGTTTTGGAGTTATTGTCCAAATGTCATCATGTCCAGCTTGTTGGGAGAGTATGCTCAGCTTCAGGGGCATTTGTCAGGAGCAGGGCTGTCCTTCTCATCCAACAGCATCTTACAGCTCACAGGCAGAGCTCACTCCAAGCTCTGAAGCTCCCACACCACCAGGCTGAGCCCAGCACCCCACAGGAGCTCTGCTGCTGACACAGCAAGAGTTGGTGCCCAGAAAGAGCTGGAGCCAAAGCCAAAGCTCTGCCCCTCACCAGAGTCACTGTTACCCCAAGGCACTTCCCAGAGAGGAACTGAGATGCACCACTCCCTGCCAAGCAAAGATATTTTCTGGGAACAGCCCAGGTGACCCCTGGCAGGAAATTCAAGTTCCCACTCTGGCCCCAGCTGACCTTCTACAAGGAAAGCAATGGTGATTTCCAGAACCATAGCTGCCTTTGGAGTACAAACTGTTTTCCATGGCACAGCTGCAGCATGCAAAGGGGGAAGGTACAAGTGATGCTCATTATCCAGCTGCCAGAAAAAAGTATTCCCACCAGCAGAGCAAGAAGGAGTTGTTCAAGACAAGGTACTACATCCATTATTTACATTTTGCATCACCACCAGTCTTATTAGTACATATATACAAACTGAAGGGCTTTTTTATCCTCTTTCAGAGGTTTTTAAGTATTACCCACACTCTTTCACTATGTGAATCTAATAAGGTATATAAACAGATACTGATTCATACTTGCTGAAGACTTCACCATTGTTACCCAATTTTTGTTTGTACTAATTAAAATACTGTATGCAGATAACGTCAACACTAAATGACAGCAGATTGAGAGCATCTAAGCAATTCATCATGTCACTAAAATATGCAGGCATGTTTCTCAGCACTAGAACATCTCCTTTCTAATTTAGAGGTGAATGAGGCACTGCTGCTAGTTTGTGACTCAAAGATAATTGCAAGACACTTTTCCTGGCTTCTTGTGTTTTCAATTTGTGATTACTGCAAGAAGTTTAATAGCAGCTGTAATTCTCTGTGCCGCCTCAGAAGCCCCCAGGGGGCAGGCCACAACACCAGTTTCTCAGAAGTAACCCATTACACTTGCTTGCTAAAGATCAGAATGTAAAATAAATTTGAAATAGAATGTAATTAAGAACTCCTTTGCCAAGAACCATTTCCCTTCAGGACATTATTCAGAAAGTCTGAGTGTTTTGATGAAAACAAGTAAAGACCAATCTCCTGGCCAAGTAGCAAGGGCTACCTCTCATGACAATTGCTTTCTTAAAAATTAAGAAGCCACATCAGTTGTCTACTCACTGTAGGCTAGGCTGAAACACAATGTTTTCTAAGTTGCTTAATGTTGAGTCACATTGCTTAGCTCAGAAGAGACAAGTACCTAAATTCCCTATGAGGTAGGTTAAAGCAAGGAAAGACAAATAGGCTTTTCAGAACATAGTCCATTGGCCAATTTCTCATACTGAAGGCTAGAAAAAAAAAAGGAAGGGTTTGCATTTTTTCCCCAAGTTCTTCCTGAAGTGCTAAATAGACTTGAGCAGCTGTTTCTAGTCACTTCAGGAGGCAAAAGGAAAAAAAATCCTCTATTCAGTGATATGATTGAGGCCAATTAGAGAACAGCAGAAGCAAGACTGCAAGCAAGATTCTGGTACTGCGTTGTTGAACATCTGTAACAAACCCATAGAACCAGGATCAAAGCTGACATCACTTCATCCTATTGCAATTAAAGCCAACAAGCAACTTCATCAAAACCAAGGGAGTCAGTGTGAGAAAATTCTACCAGAATTCCCTCAGCTCAGACTCAGAAGTTCCTATTGCCACCTTGTACTGAACACCCAGACCACAAATCTTAGTGTCAAACATGGGGAGCACACCCACACAATCCCTGAACATGCCCCATACTGAATCCCTTCAGCTTTGAAGCAAGCCAACACAAAGTGTTGGGAGTACTTGGGAAGGGATGTGTCCCCCTGCCTGCACACCCTACTGAGACAAATTGGGCAGGACCCAGTGCTGCACCCAGACACATCCAGACTGCTCCAGTGGTGATCATCTCTCCTCAGACACAGAGCTGCATTGTCAGGAATAGTCAAAATATTTTAAACATCATCCCTGACCTTCACAGAAAAATTCCATACACTCAATGCTGCCAAGTATTAGGAGAGAACTCCTGATCACCTTCCAACAAGTACTTCAGTGACCCTTCCTCTCATTCCTTCCCACAGAGGCACCACACTAGCCTGAAATTCTTTAATTTCTTTAAAGTACATAACTCCCCTAAACACACAGTAAGGTTTTGTCATACATTAAAAACCACAAGCCCCAGGGCCCTGCCATCAGAATAGCTCAATAACAATAACTTGTGAATCAGATGAAAGAGACTAAAAAATGAACCAGCACAAGCTGCTCTCAAAGTCAAGGCAAATACATTTTTAGGGCATGAAAACAACAAAAGGGAAGAGAGAGTCCCCAGCAGAGGACTACAACAGAATCTATATCAAACACCCCATCAGTGCAGGCAGATCACAAACGTCACTGCCAGCACCACACACTGCCTCAGCTCTAATCAAACCCCCTAAAGCATACTTGTATTCAAGCAGACTTTGCATCTCGTCAAAACACAATCAACTGCGAGAAAGCTTAAGGGTCCCAAAGACACACAAATCTGAACCATAAATCTGAAGCTTGATGTTGCATAAGAGTAGTTCCAGATGAGAAACAGAATAGCACAGACTCAAAAAAAATAAGGAAAAAAAACTAATAGGGAAGGCTGATTTAAAATAAAATAAAAAATATTACAGAGCACAATGACTTATTTTCATGTTTTTTCACCCCAGCCTTCACATCAGCTCAGCAGGTCAGAGCAGAACTCTCATGAGTCACTTCATGGTCTTTGTCTGACAGGGTACATGATGCATCCTTAACACAGCAGCTTTTACAAAGGGAAAGAAATCCATGATAATTCTCCTGCAAAGGGCTCCAACAGCTTGCAGGCAACTGTCACATTTGCTTTCAGTATGGGCAGGAGCATCTCCCACAATGAAAATTACTCTTCAAGATAAAAATAATCCTATACAGCAATGCTGCACCTTGGAATTCACAAAGAACAGAGGGAACTGACATTTCTTACCACCAAAGCAATAAAGCCAATGTGGGTGTTTGTATTGTCCCAGTCAGACTTGCAAGGCTTCACTTGTCTTTGGAATGGCCTGAATTCCTGCAGGAATACACAGTACCCTAAGGAGATTTTTTTTTGTGAGCACTGAGGACAGTTTTGAAACACTGGAGTTTAACAGTGGCTATCTGGACATACCTGAGCAGAATTTGTGCCCAGAATTCCACAGCCACTTTGGGGGCACTCATTTGAGCTTAACAATCACAAGAAGCACGTGCAGGGTGGATACCAATAAGTCATCATCATGCTGGGGCTTGAGCTGCCTAAATGCATTGAAACAGAGACTCGCTGTTGAACCAAGAGCCAACACTGCATTTGGAGATACTTTTGCAGATTATGTCTTCTCCCTGTCCAGCCAGGCCTTGTGGGTCACCACCAGTAAGTTTTTCATATGCCAGTATGTGCCTTACACTCCTTAGAGAAGGATCATTAAAATATTTCAAAATGCTTTAACCTATATTTTAAGGGTAAAATATGGAGTATTCCACTGGAAAGGAAAAAAAACCTCCTTCCTCCCTCTTTGTGAAAGAGCATGAAGGTGATCAGATGGAAGCAGCTACATAGATGTCATGTAGACAAACCAGAATAGGTACAGACACACAGTGTGGGACAAGGGGGGAGAGCTGCAGGGAGATCCTTTGCAGAGATCTGGGAGGAAATCTCCCCCAGCACCTCTGCAAGCCCCCTCTAGATCACATGTAAATATCTGCCAAGCTTCCTGTGCAGGTCCAACAGCCACACCCACACACATTCACTTCTTCATGCAGCACACTTGTTTATAGGTATTGCTGAGCATTTACCTGTTTGCTAAACTTCTCAAAGCTGGGTTGCTGAATAAGGTCTTCATCCAGTGAAAGACCATTATTCACACAACAGTGTTTGTTAGAAACCAAAACAATGTATTATTTACACAGTTATTCCATTCAGTCAACCTCACCCTTCCAACACCTCATTTTTCCTACTTAGTCTAGCACAGCATTTTCCTGAAATTGGGCATAAGGCTGAGATTTTTGATTTATTTTTCGAGGCCACTTGCTATGTACTAGAATTAAAGAAGCCCTACCACATACACACACACAAAAAAAAGCCTTCTTTCCCTCCACTCTCACTGCATCATCCTTCAACTCTTTGAGGAAGGCCCACTCCCTGCTGAGTAATACATTCCATTTATCACCACCTGCAGAGAACACTGCATCAGGATTTGGCTCTGTGTTGCAGCATCCCACTGTCTGCTCTGGGGGTTACAGAGGAGTGCAAATGCATGTATTGTACCCACTACTTAACATATCACCTTTCATCTGTAAATTGTCTGAAAATTCAAACTGAACCAATATGAAAGACATCTACTACATTTCCCTAAACTAAAACTTGGGTACAAGTCTTGGCTCCTCATATTTCTGTTAAACAAAAACCTCTGGCTGCTACTATAACCAGCATGCCAATAAAACACAGTTTAGTTGGTTATGAATTCTTGATTCACAAACACATTGACAAGAAAGAAAAGTGTCATTTAACATACAAGAGAGAAAAACAATTAATAGCACAAAATACAAAATTTATACCTCTATTACACTACAGGCTTTCTATCACTAAGTTGTCTATCACTAATTAAGCAGTCTGCACTAAATGAATTCTATCTTCACTTTTTGAAAAGAAGTTTGATACATTCTTTGTTTATCATGTCCTATAAAGCTTAACTTAATTTGTTTTACAGCCCTTACTCTGAAACTTGAATAAGTTTCAGCCTGCCAAGTTCAGGGGATAGCATGTGACACAAGGAGCTGTGTGAATATATCAGAATACATCCTATAGCTTCCAGCATCTTTTGTCTTCCAAGCAAAGGTTTCAATCATAATTGAAGTACCAATCCAGCAGTTGCACCAAGGTATAGTGAAAGTAAGGCTTATACCTCTGCAGTTCCTGTCACAAACCCCAGGCACAGACAATAAAAGGATGCAGGAGAGCAAGAAGTTCCTATGACACTCCTGCCATGTGCTTTGCAGATAAACAACTTTATTCATTACTTTTATTAAAAATCCAACATTTCCTTCCAGAAGCACTGATGCACCCTCCTAAAAGGAGGATTCAAAACATCTAATCCTGAATGACAGCCTGCACAATTTTGGGTAAAGCACATGATCTCGTCCACAGTTGCACTTTACTAAGACTCAGAACTAGTTCAGAGAATCTTAGTATAAACACTCTTACTAGAATTAGTTGGGGTTTTTTCCCAGAGAAAAGCCTTGAGTCACTGCAGGTTTTAATAATTATTTTAGAACTGTGCAGAGAGGCAGGCAGTAACAAGAAAATGCCTGCATTAAGGAGACCATGAAGAGCACCTGGAGACAAATAGATTTTAGTTACAGAATCTCTTCCACATTAAGAAACAAACAAAACACAATGCTCCAAGTCTCTGCCACATTTGCCTAGAGCCCTGTTACAGGCATCAACATCTCCTGCAAGAGGATTAGCCTCCAGTAAATGTGATCTAAGGCAAGTACCACACCTTCTGCAGAAGTTACCATTTTAAGGAAAGAAGTGAACTGATCTCCTCTATTCAGCAGGGTAGGAAGCCTACATCCATAGCTGGAGTTTGGCTGAGTACTATTTTGACACAGAATAAAGAGCTCCCAAACCAGCCCTTTAAAGGGATTCCACAGCAAGATCTAGTACCTATTTCCTCAGGACTAATGATGAATTAGCTGTAGTTCGTCACTATCAACTAACCAAGGCACAGTACTTACATAAATGCCATTCAACCAAACAGCTTCAACATTTTCAGAAATCAGCAGACACTAAGAATAGTCAAAGCTACAATATACTCACACACCTAATCTTCAGGCACATAACCACCTCAACCAACTTCCAGGTTTCTCTTCTCTTGCCCCAGCAGGACCCTGAAAATACCTTTAACAATACCTATCAAAAGAGCAACTTCTTCCCACAAAAACCCACAGAGAAAACACAACCATCCCCAGCTCAGCTTCTTCCTTCAGGTTTTATCTTCTTCAGTGAACTGGCTAATTAGGCCAGCAACTCAGCTTCACCTGGAGCAAATGGAGAAGGTCTCATCTTACAGGTGTGAGCAGTGAATCACACAAATCATGTAACATTGGTAAAACATGAGTCTTTTTACAGAACTAAGGAAAAAATGCATTGGAAGGTGATCTTAGCAGAAAAGGACTGGGTCAGCCATTGTTAATATCTGTGGCACTTCAGATGCATGAGTTAGGTATGGATGTGGCCTTCCTAAGATGTATAGGATTAACCGAACTTTACTAAAGGGAAAGAAGTTCCCAGAGCAGCTGATCACTCAAAAACTGGCACAAGAAATCTTTGTATATTTTTTCTCTGTAGGAAAGATGTTCTTTTGATGAAGTTAGCAGCTAAATCAGAGCAATGTGACAAAACTGGTTGGTCAGATGGAATTTACAAGCACAAAAAGAATAGCTGGATGGCAGAGCTCAGGTTAGGTGGTCTGATGACATTTTTGACATTAAGGCCCAGGCATAAAAGACAAGAGACAAGCAGTGGGTAGACTGTGATTCACTCCTGTAAATCCTTATTCTTCAGGTTTTACTTCCAACAGCTGGCTATTCACAGTTAATTGCATGGGGTATTTTTATGTACCATGAACAGGTTTTGTAAGATGAAATATTTTGGGTGTCCTTCTGAATCCACTACAGAAAACACAAGCATTTTCACAGACTTTCCTGGACCTTAGTCCAGAATTAACCAGGAGGATTTCTGAGCTGTCTTTAACTCTCCTTGAAACCCTTTGAAAGTGATTCAGCTTTTCTGGGACCCTGCAACCTGCCTGAACTCATGCCCCATCTGCTGCCTGTGGGATCTCAGAGTAAGGCTCAGGTTCTCCACCTGTGAAAGTGGCAGTGGGTCTTTTTCTCTCATCTCTTACTAAGATGTTTTCTTTCTTCCTTACAAGTTTATTTATATAGTAAAGAACAGCTCAAGCATTTTCATATCAGACTGAACTTGGTTTTGGTTAGGACTGATCTCCAAGTATTAAGCACAGAAGATCTCACCACAGCAATAAAACCCTAAAGTCCCCACTCCCCCCAAACTATGGTTACCAATTTTGCTCCTCTAGACTCAGCCCACACAACTCTCTTTTTCAGCTAACTTCCACTTTAAGTTTTCCCTGTGCTTACAGAGAAGCTTCCTCCTACTTCTTTCACTCAGCTTCATGTGCCTTTTGGTTGAGGTTATCTAATGGGGTAGTTAAATGTTTTGTCTTTGTCCCTTAGCCAGAATTAGCTCTGTTCCACCCAGAACCTTTTCTTTGATTAATTAAAAGGAAGGAGAAGCTATACAGTAATTTTATTGCTGTTTTCAACTGAATAGCAGTTTGTGTTCTGGATATTATCTGACAAATGAGCAGAACCACAAAACAGAATTGATAATGAATATAAACTTGCTAGTATTGTAGCAATACTAACACCAGTGCCATCAGTTAGGAAAGTCATGACACACTATGCATTACCCAAGGAATTTGGCTTTTTTTTTGTTTTGTTGTTGGTGCTGTTGAATTAAAACAGGGTGCACTGTTTTGACCACACAACAGAAATGCATCAGGTTGTCCACACATTGCTTTAAGTATCATGGACCACCTTCAGTCACCATTCCTGCCTACACTACTTTCTAATGGCAACTAAAACAATTGCTTTTTTATTTCCCCAGTAAAGTGTGAAATTGTTTTCAAAACTAATTAGCACATTGTGCAGCAAGTAAGAATTAGTGCAGCAATTGTCATCACAAAACCCCTAGAAGTCCACAAGAGAATGGATTTTGAAACAGATCACCTAAATTTTCATAAGATCTTGAGCCCAAAGAGGCAGAGAAAATTACCACAGAGATTTAGTGTGAACTCCCATTAAAGTATTGTGGGAATATACTGTAATTAAATAAAAAGTAAACAGTATCTTTCCTTGCTCTGCAATGATAATAAATAGCCTGTGGTCACAAAGCTGCAGAGTCTAAATCTCCTGCACCTGTAGTTTTCTCTTTAGAAAATAAAAGGAAGCTCAGAGACGCTTCCAACAGCTGCAGGCAAACAAAAAAAAACTTGTATTTCTCCACCCTGCTAATACAGATGTTATCATTTGGGCTTGGACCAAAGTGAAGCTCTCCAACTTCCCAGGAAATCCATGAAAGCAACTGGGCAAGGAGATGCATTGTTAGACATGCTTGGGCATTAAATATGCCATAGAAGAAAAAGCTCTATTTTTGATGTGCAATCTTTCACTAAAAATTAAATTGAGTTTTAGTGTGAAAAACAAGCAAATAAACAAAAATCCCAAATACATTTCCCTTCCTCTCAGTCTTTTGTCCAGGTTTTTTTTTTTGTTTTGTTTTTTTTTTTTGTGAGGAACTGTCACTTTTTAACAAGCTTGCTACTCTTCTGGTTCATGAGAAAAATGCTTATTTGATTATTTCCTTTTCTTTCCCTAAGATACTTCAGGAACTTCTTCAGGAACTTTCTATTCTCCCCAGGTACTATAGGTGTCTCCAGTAAATTACTCACTGTAATTGAAGAGTGCTCCACTGGCCCAAATCAGCTTCCCAGAGCCCAGCTGGAAATTCAAACACTGCCAAGCATTTGGTAAGATCCCATTCAGAAGTGGCTTCATCAAAGCACCCACATTTCACCTCAAAGGAAGGACAGGAGAATGCAAATTACTTGGTCAGGGCAGTTCCCTGCCATGGGGTGTCAGGATTTCCCCTGAGGGGTGCAGGAGGTGACAAGGTGGGTTCTTCTTTGGCTAAGAACTGTTCAGCAACTGATTTATTTCCCCAGAGTTTGGAAACCTTGAGAATATCTCTTTCTTTAATCCTGATTCTCAGCTGATGTACTCTTTCCCATTCCATGGGATCCATAACAAACCAACAGGTTTGTGGTCTGAGTGTTGGTTGTTGCCTTTCCTTCCACAGAACTCAGGAGCATTTGCTCCACAGCATTTTAGCCCAAAAAGTGAAAAATGGGCAGAAGCAGTCAACCATCCAAGAAAACACTGGAGAAACTGTTTAGTGGTTGACTTCTACATCTGGGATATGGCAGCAAAGGGCATTTCAGAAAGGCTGGAGTGGAGACAAAGCTATGAGCTATTTCCAAGGGATTAACTGGGACAAGGGCTCTTTACAGAGCAGGTCCAGGTCCAGCCAGGAGCCAGGGTCACAGTCACAGCCCTGCCTGAGCTGGTGTGGGTCTCCTGGACCATGGGCAGGGCTGGGCCAGCTGGGCAGGGACACAAAGGGCCATTAATGCCCTCCAGGGCTGCCAGCGTGACCCATCCTTCATTTGAAGGATTACATTTGCAAATGTTAATTCCAGTATAAGAGCCAGCAAAAAAAAAAACCTTCAGTTTTATGAGCTCAGCAGCTTTCTGGGCCCTCCTTCAACTACATGAACACTTGCTGGGATTAAACTTTTTTTCAGTTTGTTTTTTTCAAAGATATTGCTAGGCAATTATCTTCAGTAGCAGATTAGGTGATCCAGCTAACAGTTCTCAAATGCTGGAAGTCTTCCTTGCTCATCATTAGCACTCAGTTCACCAGCTGACTGAATTATTGCTTGTAAGTACTTTTGGATAAATTATCTCTTGTGCAGTATTTTGAGCTGTTTGAATCATTGTACATTAATTTCTTGATCTTAAATTGTAAAACATAAGAGAGTTGGACCCACAGAAATGCTTTATTCTACCCTATTTTATACAGTTTGCATAATTTACATGGCTTCTTACAACCCCTAGCTGGACTGAAGTGCATATTCCAAAGTAACTCTGTCCTATTACACAGGTAAGGCACAATTAGATCCCTGACACCTTTAAAGTTTTCTCTCAGAACGGGAAGGTCAATCCAAACTATGCTGATTTTCTTTTTCCCTTTCCTACATCAGGGTTCTTAGCCAAAAACTTCTTTAAGATTTACAAAGATTTCCTGAGAGCTGGCAGACCTGTATGAGCCGGGGGTTAGAAGCTGGATTTCATTCTTTGCCTCTGACTTTCCAGGCATCCTCAGGCCTCTCTACCGTCTCTCAAATCACTGATTTATTTGCCAGTCACACAGGGTACCATTTGCCATTCACATTCATTTCCCATCACATGGGAAAAAGATATTTATCAATATTTTGCAAGGACATGACAATCCTATAGAACATTTTTCAAACCTAACATGAGATATACAAATGAAAGGGAAAATATTATTATTTAGTTCTGATTGTCTTATTCTTCTGCAGAACACAAAGTTGTCAGCTACAGGGACGATTTTGTACAGTTCATCAGAGCCTGTTTGCTTTTTTCAAATTGTTCATCGGGGCTTGGATGGAGAAAATTTCTGGCTATCACTGTGGGATTAATACTGTAAGATTTCCTAAAAGAGAGCTGCACTAAAGAAAATTCTCTTTGGTATGAGCAGATAAATTTCATGCAAACAACTCACTTTTTTAAATGTCCTATTTTGAGACTGCTATTGATGGCATGATCCATCCTAGGGCTATTGAATTTTTCTGCTCCTGGATTTTCTGGAAGTAGAAAATCTTTATTTTTTAGAGCTAGCAAAAAGAAACAATTCTATTTTAAACCCCTCAAATGACAGAAGATCAATATGAAATCTGCAGAAGTACAATTTTAAAGCAAGCCTTTTTTAAGCAGGAGTTCAAAGTGCGCCTCCTGGACCAACTATTAAAACAAACACATTTCAGCTTGGAGATTAAAGTCCATGACTTTTGCCAAGTTTTCCCGGGATTTATTCTGCAGTTTGCATTGTGCAAGGAGTGATTCTGAGCATCACATTTCTCATTGCAGCAGCCTCCAGCAGTGGGAACCGGAAAAGACACAATCCGTTCAGTCACATCTCCAAAGCAGGAGTCACAGCAAACATGCAATATTCCCACTTCACATGGAACGAGCTGAGTATTTATATTGACCATTGTTGTGGGCATGCAAGTAGATTTCACAAAAGCTACAAGAGAGTTGCCAACAGGTGCCTAAATACCCCCAATACGAGTTCTTGTTCCAAAACTTACATGAAATGTGACCCTAATAACTGCCCCACTGCTTGCCATGGCAGTGGTGCCCACTGATTGCCCCAGATGGGGCCAGAATTGCAGATCACAGTTACTACCACAGACACCACTTTTTGCCCAGTGCAGACAAAGCCAGCAATGCAGACCAGGTGGTCTCGGGCTGAAGGAGGCCTCTGAGCACTGCTTAAGTTAGAAATAGAATGTTTGGTCCTTGGATAAAGTCACATAGCAGCCAGCCAAAGGGACATGTACAGCCCAGAGCAGCAGAAAAGAGCTATTAAAAGATAATTGCCTAATTAACTAACTGAAGACTTCTGGAACATATGAAGACATGAAATTGAAGACTTGAAGATGCCCACTGAAGATCTGGAACCGCTGTGGCTTTGCAGCTATGAAAGCAAAGAATTTCATACCCACATGAAGGAGCACATCCTCCTTCTTTCTGGCTGCTGGAATTCTCTGCTCCCTGGAGGCCCCACCAGTACTCACCCCCGGGATCTTGCAAAGAGCTCTGGCAGCTTCAATATTAGTCAAGCAGGATGTTCAAAGCCACATAAGGCATTTACAGGCCCAAATTCCATTAATCGTAGAAGGAACTGAATGCTCCAAAACCTTAGGGACCATCAAGCATTTTACCCTCATTTTCATGTCTAAGCTTTCCTTTAAAGGAAAGCTTTTGGTAAGAGATGCCATGGGGAAAGCACTCATTTGCAGCTCTTGCTGAACTGATTACAACAAGCAATGAGTTAATGAGTTTTCTTTGTGGTTTCTTAGTCCTGTTTGTAGAGGTGATTTTTTTATCACTTCTAAGCTCTCTGTTGGAGGTGACAGCTGCAAGGTGGAGTGAAGAAAGACGATCTGTGCAAAATGTGCTGGCAGAAGCTAACACATAAAAGTTTTAAATCACTTGCTTATGACAAGCAGAAGGACTCTGTGGCTAAGGTTTACTGACTCTCTGACACAGCAGTTCATCACTCCTGGCCATTCAGTCTCTCTGCTTGCTTCTACCAGGTAAAGTGCTACTAGAAATGAAATAAATGACAGCACAAGCTCACACACATATTTTATTGCTGATGGACCCAAGGCACTACCACAACCTTCAGATGCTTATCCTGGTGATTCAAGGAACACAAACATTCAAGCATCAGATTTTATTTCAGCTTGTTCTAAAGATGGGGATTAGCCAGGTAAGCATCATTTGCTGGGTCAGTCATAGGAGATTTCACAGGAGTTTAGCTAGACTGTGATACTTTTGTCTATCACACTGCAGTTGCAGAGAGATGACTCCTACACAAAGCAGGTCTTTCTGAATTGCTGTGTAGTCTGGCACACTACAGAGACTCACTGAAGGGCTCCTGCCCTACAGCTCTGCACAAAGAAGGCTGAAGTACAAAGCTCTGTTCAGCAGTGCTGTGCCTCCTCTCCAACCCTGTAATCTTCCCTCTGCCTGCAGGGATAGAGCACATTTTTGGTGCCAGCAACCACAGGAGCTTGCTAAAGAACATAGCTTCTGCAGGATTCAGTTAAGTGGTTTTTAATATTCTACAGGAGACCAAACTTGGGATGTGGTTTGAAGCATTTGTTAACCTTAGCAGACAGATATTGAAAGGGCAGTAACCTCCTCCTGTCACCTTCCTTATTCAGGTGACAAGAAATCTGCTCCCACATCTTTCCTCTCAGAGTCATTTCCCTTGCTGCTTTCAGACAGTTTCATACATGGGCAATATTGAAAGAAAAAAATGTAAAACTCCTTTCTCAGAACATCTAAGCAGGGATTTACTACAGAACGAAATAACAAGAAAACTCCATCTTTCTGCCACACGAGCTCTTTTTCAGGAAAAAGGGTTCAAGGTACCTTCAGTGTCCTGGGTGGTTTTCAGAGTTCTCTACATGGAAAATTACAGCCATTGAACATGTCAGTGCAGTGGTAAAGCCATGAAGTAACCCAAGAGCCTAATTCCTGAATGAGTAGGGAGAAAAATCTCTTCTAGGCTTTTAGGACAGTGTTAAGTTCAGCAGGAGGGATGCACTCACAGAGCTGTGGCCTGGCACCAGGCAGAGATGGGACCCTGCAACCCACAGTGACAATCTGCTCTCGGGAAGGAGGACAGCCTGTTAGGACAGAGGGAAATAAAAGGATGAAACAACAACCTGTTTCTGAATTTTAACTTTAATCTTTGAAGGAAAAGTCCTTATTTTGAAAGTCCTAACTTCTTCCCCAAATCTGGCAGCAGCTTTATGAAATCAAAAGTGTAACACAGCCCAAGATCACGGGGTCAGAGTACACCCTGCCAAGGAGGGAATAAGAGGGACTCTCTGTTCCTGCACACACACAGACACCACATGCAAGGCACATCCACGCTACCCAAAACTGACCATGGAGCAGGAGCTGACTCCTGTTATGTTTTCTTTGATCGACTGAGTCTCACTCCCTACCACTACTTATATTCTTCTCTGTTGTAGAAGTGAGGGATAATACTGACATTTGCTTAAAAATTATTCCACAGCAGGAAAAATTATCCTAACACAGAGTGTGATGCAGTGCCCCCCAGCTAAAAGGCAGCCTGTGAGCAGAATTGACCATCAGGAAAAATAAACTTTACAACATAATTTGGTATCAGAAACAATAAACAATAAATTTCACATTTATATAGACCATCAAAAGGCCTATTCCATACTAAATATCTCTTTCACATATCATGGACATCCCACCATCTAATCCAAATGATCAGCTGCAGAGCAGGAATAGCAGTTTTAAGAGAAGAGGGGGAGATACAGCTGTAAAATATCAAGTGGGATATAGAAACAGAGCTCTCCTGTACATAGACTTATGAAAGGAAAGAGATAATCTAGTTAATGTGAATTGGAAACCCTTTGCAGCTGGTCAGAGGAAATGCTGGTCCGTGTGCAGGAGCAATTCATGCAAACACTAACGAGCCTTTGAAACTCATGGATGCTGCACCACTGAGGGATACAGGAGATCACACAATGGAAGCTATCCTGCATTTCAGCCTGGGTTCTCAGGCATGAACTTGGAGATCTGGAAATCAATTTTTAAGATAAGTTATGTAACTGTGAGGGTTTTTTGATTTATATCTTAGCTCATGCCCCAAGCTGCTGTCAGGGGCAGGATGACACAGACATGGTTTTCTCACAGCAGGACAAATCCTGCATTTTGACACTTCACAGAAACTAAAGAGTCATGTTAAGGGTTGTGTTTATTAACTCTACAATATCATGGATAATTCCTTTATTTCAGCTCTGCTGAGCAAATGGAAACCCTGGGTTCTTCCCTTCTGGAAACCTAATTCCCTCAACCACTTTGGAGAGGCACTCTGCTGAATTAAATTCCTCCCCAGGGAGATTGTGTAGGTACAGTAACACTGTTTAAAGATTTCTGCCAGGCTGCCAGTGCCATCCAAAATCCTTCCAGAACTATTTAAAACAAGCAGAGTGGAGAGGCTGAAGTGAGGGAAATGTGAGAGTTGTGCAAGTGTGCAAGTATGTGATAACCTTTCTGAGAGAAAAAGGGTGTGGTGATTACCTGAGTCAAGAATCAATTTCTAACACAGCAGAAACAGCAAGCTTGCTTTTTAGTTTGTGATAAGAAGAAACAAAGCTATAAGGAAACTCTGATCACAATTTTATAATAGGCTCTCTAAGAAATTCACTAATAAAAGTGTATTGAAAACACATTATTAAAGTTTTGTGGTAGAGATTCAAGAGACTGAATCCAGGAGCTGGAGCAGAATCTAACACATTTTTATGAATTCATAAAATGTTTTACAGGATCTCATGAGCAAGACCCTGCAAATTTGGAGCCTGAAGCAAATGTTTTCACAGTTCATATATATAAAACTAGAACCAGAGGTTTTAATGGCAGTGTTGACACATTGTTAACTATACATGATGCTCGAAATATGAAAAACAAAGAGGGGAAAAAATGAAAGAATTTCTGAGTACATCTATGTTTTCTGTTATTTTACGTGGGAGCCAAACCATTAATTGAAACAAAGACAAATGGTAAGACACTGCTGAAATCCTCTTTCATTTCACTGGAAATTTATAGTTCTTCACAAACTCCTTTGGATGAGGGCAAAGTTATAACCTGACTGAGCTGCTCCCAGCACTCTGTTGTTACCATTTGTTTCTTTGCAATATACTGACATCCTCCTTTTTTTTCCTGACTGGAAAGGCAAAAGATTGGTGTTTATTAGATGTTATTTATGCCACATTTCTTTAAAAAGTAAAAATTTTTTTAAATTCAAAAAACAAAAAAAGGCATATAGATTCTATAGAGGAAGAAGACAGAGAAATCTACCTAATAACTAACTTTATTTTCATTTACTTAGTCAAATTTTGTTAGTTTTCCTTTACAAATATTATGTGTAGGAAAACAACTGCTGTAAAATGAAATACATTGAAGTGGTGTCAATCCTCTGTTTCACAGAGACAATCATGATTGGGTTACTGTGCCGAGAAGACAGAGAATTGATTGAACTGGGACCATTTAAATAAAAAAAAAATCACTTTTATCACCTTCCTCCTGCATCAGTCTTCATATATTGTGCCTTGCCTGAGCTAATACCAGATTCATTGCAGCCATGCTGTAACTGATTGCTGTAACTTTGCATATTTTCAGGATGTATATGAAGAAGTAGCACTGAGGCTTTCAGGATTAACAAATCTGTGCCTTGAATTACTCTTCATTTCCATTCAAAGTCCATGCAATTCTTTACAAGGGCTCTTCAAAAGAAATTCTGCAGGAAACAAAGCCAGAAAATTCACAGTAGATTAAAACTCAGCAGGGGTGAATTCATATGTGGTGAAGAAATTAAATACAATAAGAAAACTGATTTAACTTTTACATTTTTTAAAAACACAGAGCAATCACGACCTTACAGTGATCATAATTCTTACAGCAACACAAAATTAAATGTCTCAAAGGCTGCCCATGTCTCTTAATTTGTCTAAGGATGGTCTGGAGATCTAAAACAGAGATTCCACAGGTCTGTTCCAGTTCCCAACAGGAGCAAAATGATGGAATCATTTAGGGTGAGAGGGACCACTGGAAGTCAGGTGGTCCAACACCCCCCACCTGCCTTGGCAGAGGGCCAGCTTAGGACAGGCTGCTCAGACCTTGTCCAGTCTGGTGTTTGACCCCTCCATAGGCAGAGATTCACCAGCCTCTCCGTGACCTTCTTGCAGGATTACGCTGCCCTCACTGGGGATGGTTTCCTTGGTATCTGATAGAAATTTCCCTTGTTGCAGCTTGTGTTTGTTGTCTCTGTACTCACTGAAATTTTAGAACATTTCAAGATTGCCTTGGTGTATCTGGTATACTACAGAAAAAAAAATCCCTGGATTTTCAAATACAATATTTTACTCTGTACTTCACTTTTGTCCTGGTCTGTTGTTGTCTACTTAGAAACCATTTATCCAGAGTAGCTTTAGAAGACACAGCAGGAGAAGTCCAGCTGAGGAAACAACCCACTACCTTTCTCAGACATTTGAGAAAGAAAATGAGAATAATTACAGTAGGATATGAGAAATTTGAGTAAAAATCTGATGCCTCTCTGAATTCATTAACTGTACTAGGAGTTAAATGTTTTAATTACCCAGAGCACAAGCCCAAGTTCTTCAGCTGGCTGTGGTAAGTGATTTATCTAACACATGGTATGTAATTGGCCTGCAGTTTGCTCTTAGCTCATCTCTTTGGGTGAGCCTCTGTGACTCCAAGGAATAATCTTGAAATTCCTTCCCAAAGGACCACACTGATATCCTGACACTGGCAGTCCTTTAAACCCCTCTGTTCTGCTGCCTAAGAGGTTCACACATCGTGCCTGGCCTTACCATCCTGCTCCCAGCTCCACACTGCTCCGTGGAGTTCCGGTAACTCCTGCACTACCCCAGCATCTCCACCCTCCTGGACCAGCCCCCTCTTCCAGCAGTTCCTGGTGTCAGCCATCAATAATATCCTAGGAGAGAGAAAAGGGATGAAGATTTTATGAGCATTTTCCCTTTGGGTTCCTTATTTTCTGAAACCCTACCCATAGATGAAGTTTACCCAGGGAGACAAGGTTTTCCCACAAAGCAAGGGGAGAGACAGGAGAAGAGGAAGAAGAGAGGTCTTCATGTAGCCCTTCATGCCCCAACACTACTTTTTTGCAAGGGTGGGAAGATATAGTCTAGTTGCCTCATTTTTTCTCATACCCAGAAGTTTCAAGTGGGTGTTAGGTTCTTATTCACTGAACTGGTGTCATTTAATGGTGTCTCAAATTGTTAAGCAGTTTCTGAATCCTCTCTTCTGATGGATGAGGCAATTCTGTCTTTACGTAATTCAGAGGAGCCACATGAGACTTAATTAATATTTATAAAGCAGTCAGGATGCTCAGTTGAAAAGAGTGATAATATAAAAGCTCTATAAAAACACAATTTTTCAAATTCTCTGATGTTGCAGGTCAAATTAAAGGCTCGTTTTTCCCCTTCATTTTCCAGCAGCAATTGTGTCCCCTATGGGTTGTGTGGAAACAGTCAATGCCCAGAAGCCAGTAACACAGGGAATTTTAAAAAAGTGGATAACCTATTTATACTTGTAAAGGATGGCAAGGCACAAACAGCAAAACCAATGAAATGTTGTTTCCTGTCAATCTGTGCTCTGTCTCCTCTAACTACCACCTCACCAGACATCTTCCCCCAGCCCTTTCACATCTGCCACAGGCACAGGGTGCTTCAGGCAGGAGCTGATCCAAGGGCACTGAGGGGCTGCTCAGCGTGGGCAGCTCAGCCTCTGCCTGCTGCATCCAGAGAGGGCAATGAGCTGAACTGCACCGTGATGGCAGGAGAGCTCCTCAGAACAGCTGCAAGCACCTCGGCTTCTGCAAGTTGGTTGGAAATTGTCTGGAAAAGAAGACAGACATCCCAGCTGTCTGAAGAACCTCATTTCTTAAAATTGCCAAGCACAGCCACAAGCAGATCAGACCAGACTGAGGCTCTTGAGGCCTCTCAGTGATGTCAGGCTTCTACCTCTGCCCCCCTTGCAAACAGCTCTTGGTGCCAACAGAGAAGTAAAGCACTGTTTAACTGAGGCTGGAGCGGAGTGGAAGCGGTCCCACCCTGCTGCAGGGCACTACCAAAGAGATGCAGTGGGGATTACAGTGACAACAGACACCAGACTGAAAGGGATGTGCTACAGATGGCAAACACAAGCACCAGTCAGAGAAACATCACAGCCCACAGGGAAACGTGTTTATTTTTCAGGTCACATCTACCACGCAGAGGAAAATTATAGAGAGTGTGTTGTGTGTGTGTTTGCATGTCCACTCAGCTGTGCTGAAAAAGGGAAATCATCAAGCCCATGGATTTGTCTAATGTGGGATGATTTGATGGCATAATTCAGCAAGTAACCTGGGGCTATCTGCCCCCATAGGCAGCCTGTGCTGACATCCTCCAGCCCTTCAAGAGAGGCTTCCTGAGGCTCCTCAGGGCTCCGTGGGATGTGGCTGCCTGTCCCCATGGCCACCTGCTGTTGTTTGATCCAAGTGCTGCTCCCACCCTTCTTGAGGAGATGAGGGGTGGCATGAGCTGCTTCTAAGATGGAAAGGTGGAAGTTGGTTTATTTCTTGACATACAGTGCCTACAGCTGCTTCCTGCAGACATTTGAATGACCTTGTCCCTGCTCTGTATCAAGTCAAGGGATCACTGGGCCCAGCTCCCAAACCATGGTGCCTTGGCAGCACACTCTGACTGAAGTGTGGGACACATGTGGGCCCATCTTGCCTTCATTGTCCTCCCCTGGTGCCAGCTCCAGCATGTTTCTGGTCCAGAAACATACTGACAGTGACCAGTGGTGCTTTGCAGGGAGCTGAGCTGGGACTTTGATGGGATTATTTTTCCAAAATAATCCATAAGAAAAAGGGATGGAGGGGGTGAAGGTGCAGAATATCATTCAGCTGTGCTCCCAGCAAAGCCTCAAGCCAACTGTCTAGGAACAGGGGACACAGCACTGGGGGGGAACTAAGGAGGGAGAGAGAAGGGGAAAGAGCAGGATTTGTTGGGATCAACAGTCTTGTCAAGACATGCACATGAGTGACATCTCCTGAGATGCACAAAGCCACCTGGACAGTGGGACAAAGATGCTCAGCATGGTCTCAGCCATCTCCCTGTCCAGTCCCACATCCGTGAGCTGTGCAGCACTGTCCCCCCTACCTTAAGGATTTCTTAAACTCAGTGGACTCCTCCGTTTTTATTGAGGGCAGGTTCAAACCTGCTTTGCACCAGAGGGGCCATCAGAAGGTTTTTTAAGTAAAAAACCTCTATGTGCTGATGAATTAGCATGCTCTCTGGTGTTTTAATTACTTCTTTCTGGGATACTTGAGATCAAGAAGGTTATCTTCACAAGGAAAAGCCTGCAGAATACTTTAAAATTAAATTAGTGCTTGTAATGCTTTGCAGAATAATTATGAAGATGATGTGATACTGTGATAACACCTTGTACCCATACTCAGACAAAGTCTTGGAGCTGCTGTGCAACATCAGAGGAAGGTTTGTATCTAAAGGGGGATAAGCTGAGCTGGCAGCCCTGCCAGTCCCTCTCCTTTCCACCTACCTTGCAGAAGATCCAGTTCTCTGCCTCCCACAGCCGTAAGGGGCATTGGTTTACACAGTGCAAGGGGAGGGGGTCTGATAGAGGTCTTCAACCCAGAACTCTGGTCTTGCATTTAGGATACTTCCAAACTTGAGCCATGCTCAGGTCTGGTCTTGGAGTGATTGTTTCATTTCTTTAAAATGCCTGTCTGCACCAGAGAGTGCAGGAAGATGGGTGAAGAGCTTCTCTCCTAATGCACATTTTCACTAGAAGATGAGTAAACTCCACATGGTCTTTCAAGGTGGTGTTTGTGTCAGGTGTCAAACACAGCCCAACTCCTGAAACTATAAAAATCAATCACAGCAACAGAAAAAACCAGCTCCAAATGAAGTGCTTCCTAAGTCTATCAAATACTGCAGCTGGCTGCCAAGGAAATGATGTTTTGTTTCTAAGGGACAGGCCGGGGACTGGGGTTTGGGAATGGTGGTGCCCGGTCTCGCCGAGGGAACTGTGGCTGTAGATGAAACTCCACCACCATCTGCTGGACACACTGGGGATGGAGCTGGGCTCATCCGTGTTTTGCTATGAGCAAAACGACAATACTTCTATGAAGGAAAAAGTTTAAAATGTAAAGTCCTTAATCCCATTTTACAGCCATCAGGATTTTTTTCTGCCCATGGACATAAGTGGCAACTATGTATCTCCTTTGGAAATCTGGTTTTATTTAATTTTATGGTAGCTGTGATAGATCTGAGACACAATTTGTAAAAGCACAGCCTGAATGTTAAAGCAGGCAAACAGTGGAGAAAGAGTCTTTTCTTAGGCAATTTAAAGAGAACCCCCTTATGTTGTTTACATAGCAGTGAGTAGCCAGACTCTGGGTTAACTCCTTGCGTAAGAATGAGCTGGGAGAAAGAAATCAGTGTACCAGGGAGGACAGAGGACCTTGCTGTAGTCACACAGCAGCAACAGGGAGAACTGAAGAGAGACTGTATTGAAGAAAATCACCCTGAGCTAGTTGGACCAGGAGTCTCAGTGTGTGCCAATTACCTCCAGGAGGTCCTGCATGCCCAAAATTTCCTGCACAAACCCACCTTCCAGCTTAGCTGAATCTGCAGCCCAGCTCAACACACCAGGCAACTGCAGCAGCAACGTCTTGAGCCTGCTGCATCATTTAGATCTGATTCTTTAATAGATGAAGAATTGGGGCTTTAATAAGAGATAAGGGAGCTTTGGACTGCTGTGCTCAGACTAATCTTTTAGTTGAAAGTGATAGAAAAGCTGTTTCAATTTCTTATCTAGCATTTTCCTTTGAATTATTAATAACCAATTTGTACTTAATTTACTTAGTTCAGAAAATTAACTACATATGGCATTGATTCCAACATTTTTCATTTTTACTGCCATCTGCATCGACAAAGGGATAGCTTCATAAAAACCAACTAAAAGACAAAGACACACACAGAACCTCCTGCCCTGGTTTGCTCTCCCAGCTCTTGGGAGTATACCCACAAATAGCAGCTTCTAATTAATATTTCCATGCTTCTTTGCTTCAGACTTCTGTAAACTACAACTTGGGTTAATGATTACAGCTGGTAAAGGGATGGAATTCTCCTAATATCTAAACTGGTTTTCCTAGACTCTTGGACAAGAAGAAACATTTTGGGGTAAAAGGGACAGAATCTGCAGGCTTGAGGGAAGAACGCAGGAGTTTTAAAGCCCAGTACCAGAATTAACTCACATTACATCTAACAACTACAAAAATGTAAACACAAAACGTGTTTAAACTTCCTCATCTCCTAGAAAAGGGAACATTCATTTTATTACACACAATGATTTATTTTGGGGGATTAAAAAACATTTTTCTAAGGATACACTAAGGAAACTGGAGGCTATAAATGGCCATCCAGCCAGCAAGACAAGTGAGAGATTTGCAGGCAAAGGTGCTGACCTATGGTAATTTAGTTTAATGAAGGGGAAATATAAACACAGAAAAAGGCTTTTACTGCCTTCTGACAGGTAGTAGTTTAATTGGCCTTCTCCATTCTGCAAAGAAAAGAGGAAGTCTGATTTCAAAAGAGCTGAACACCGTGGTTAAAATTAGGCTTCAGCTAAATTTAAAAAAACGTACATTAACAGGGCCGTAAGGTGAGCCCCTGAAACTGTCCACAGATATGCAAAATGTTTAACTGGGAACAAAACCTCAGCCCTTCCTCAGCCTCATCAGAAGAGGGACACCAAATCAAAGGTGTGACACTGGTTTTACAGACATGCCACAGTGAGCAGTTAACAAACCATCCCAGGTACCAATTACGCTGCACAGAGCTCTCTCAAAGATGCTGCTTAAATACTTTTGGGGGAATCCTGGAAACTCTTCCAATGAAAATGCATTAAAAGAGTGCCACTGTCAATTCTGTGGCATTTATAAATGTTGTTTTCTTTGTGTAGATACAATCACTGGAGCCTGAACTCCTGAGATAATGCAATAGACAAGCCAGCAGTAAACCCAAAGCTCAGGAAATATCACTTGGCTTTCAGTATTTCCAAAGCAATGCCAGAGTTAAACTGTAAACTGTTAACAGATTACAGGGTTAATTTGTAATTTATTATTGTTATCTGCCAGGAACACTCTGGAAGATGAAAATGCCAGGGGCAGGACTCCTCGCCCCTTTTCCAGTCATCAGGGATTTTACTACTGGCTGAGGTAGGAGACTCCTACACCCTTCTCTATGAAAAGGCTCACACAACACAGTAAGACAGTGTGATGTCTGATTTCTTCCCCGGCCCTTTCCTGCTCCCTGCTGGCACTCCATCTGTTTTTTGACCAGCAGAAACACTAAGAAAACATTTTTACAGAACAATCTTAATAAAACCCTCATATTTTACTCCTCAATGATTACAGAGACAAGAAATATAATTCATACTACAGCTAATCCTGATCTCAAACACAAAGAATCAGCCAGACCACAAGCCAAAGCAGCCAAACCAAACTGTTTCTGTACAAACCCATTTCTACTTTGGCCAGGAAAGATGCCCAGACCAGGGAAGCAGAGCTTCACCTGTCTGTTCTGCTCACCACCACACAGCAAGGTCCAACCAACAGGGACAGGGACCCAGTTTTTCCCAGGAAAAGGAAACATCAGCCCTCCTAGGCCATCTATCTCAGCACTTCTCTTTGCTCACAGTAAAAAAATTTTACATTATCCACCCTGGTTCTTTTCAGTGCAATTGAAGACTAAATTCACTACTTTTATCCAGTCTGGGTACCCCCATAGCCAGGGTATAATCCAGACTATTTTTTTTCTTTGTGCAGGGGGCTGAAGGGAAGACCTTCTTTTTCCCTTCCATCCTGCCTGCAGCATCCTTCAAACAGAACTCCTCAAACAGAACATGGTATCCCAGTTGAGACCTTATGGACAGCAAAGTTTTGCCCTGTATTTGTTATTAATGTAAGGCTATGATTACATGACACCTGCCCTTTCCATGGCAGAAGGACCCTTCTAAGTCACTTTCTGCTTGTGGTCTGCCAGCAAATTGGAGTTTTCTCCAAAGAATTGCTACACAGCTGGTTTATTTTCTCTCCTGTGCCTGTACATCAGCTGGTCCTCTCTCAGATGTAATGCACTGTACTTCCCTGGCTGGAATTGCTTTCTTCTTTTTGCCTTCAGATCTTTCCAAAATGTATCATTACCCCTGGGATCATTATGTCCTCCACTGGACTACCTGGCTCTCCCAGATCTTACTGCCTACAAATGTAAAGAGCAAATTCTCTTCCATTCCCAAGTCCATTAATGAAGATACTGAACAGACAAGACTCAGAACAGATCTAAAATCATGTCCACTCCTAATAGTAATCCTTCAACTCCAAAATTCTTTCATTCTGGCTGTGACTTGTGTTTCAAGGAGAGGAAAAAATCCACTTCATACCTGTACACATGCAGTTCCTCAAATTACTTCCTAATGAAAATAGAAAACAACATCAGAAGTGACGTGTCTAAGGCCATGCATGGGTTCAGTGAATCTTTGAGCCTAATTTACATCATCTGATCTCCATATCTGGGTTTCCTCACATCTCAGGGACTGTCACTCTGGAAAACATTTGAGACCAAGACATTGCAAATACTACAGTTAACAACCAACATAATTACTGTGCTGGAGAACAACCTTTTCATGCAAATTACTCACAGCAATTATGCTATGTGTCTTTTACTGAAATTTTGCACTGTATAATTACATGCACGTAGATTTATATAACTAATAGTTACTCAGCAATTAATTAAATAGCTTTTGTTTCTCTAACTGCCAATGCTTTATGACAGATGAAAGCTGAAAATCTTTTTGGGGTTTATGGTCTCTCAGGCCTAAACTCTGCCACAACACACAGTGATTAACATTTCCTACATGTTTCTTTAGAAAAGATAGGAAGTCCCTTATTGTAAAGATAGCATCAACTATGATAATACCTTTTGGATAATTACATTAACAGGTTGGCCAACTTACAGGAGAATAAATAAGGACAATTATTCCCACCCAGCAGTGCAAAATACAGGGAACATCTATAAAAAAAGACTGAAAAGAAAATGTTTCAAGAAGCAACTCAGATCAATGTGGATCTTACCTTGAAAACACAGGGCTACTGAAAACACGATGTACCATAAGAGAACAAAGCAGAGAGCTCAAAGCAGTGATCCTTCTAAATAAGCCTGACAAGCTTTTATTATAGAAAAACTGAATTAAGCAAAAACTAGAGATAAGGGCTTTATCTGACACTTGGGATTTCAAAAGACTGAGAAATAGGAAGACATTTACAGAAATAACATATAAGGTCATCACCAACAAGAATTGGGTTTAATTCAAGATAGTGACAATAATTGAATTCTAAGTTTCCTGCTTCAGCCTAGAGTTGTCAATTAATTGAGCCTTGCTTGCATGTGAACATTGCTAGAGGCCTCTTACAGAATCAGCTGATTAGAACTTCTTTTTTCCCTCCTTCATCAGGAGGGAAAACAGCATCCCTCCTTCTCAATTTAGGTAATGATCATCTGTGCAGGTTTTATTATATTAAAGCCCCATTCCAATTAATTCACATTTGCCAGATGCTGTCACAATTGCTGACAGGTGTTTATTACACTCCAGGTCAGCTTGAAATCACCCAAAGAAGGGAAGTCTGCAGCATCAGAGCCATCCCAGGCTCCTGAATGACACACAAACACCCCCATGAGGAGAAAGGAATGGCGAAAGAACTCCATGTGCAACAGCCTTGTGGGGATGGGGGAACAGAGAGGCAAAATGCCACCTCCACTTTGCAACAAAACAGTGGCTCAGGAGTTGGGATGTCACCTCAAACTGCTTTTAACTGTCTCTGCTCCAGCTCATACACTGGTAGAGATACATCTATGATGAGATATTTAATGGTTTAATTTCAGAAACTACTTGCAGTGGGACAAAGTTATTGAATGAATTATCTCAGCGAGTTATTTTAAAAAAACCACAACAACAAAAAAAATCAAAAGAACACTAGAAGAGCTTGTTAAACGTCATATTAGCAAACAGTTTAATTTATTAAAATTACTCCAGTACACCTCTGTGCTTCTACAACAAACACGCATTACAGATAACAGGTAAAACACAGTAACATTCTCCAGTCAGCAGTTCCCGGCTCATTAGCACAGAAACACAAAAACAACAGTATCTTACATCACCTCCCAGCTCAACCTTCTTCCACGTGGTGCTTGGGGCACTTCTCTGAGGAGCAGGCAGGCAGCTGAATGCAAGTGTGTGTCTATGCTTGCTGATCAGAGGTGGTGAGTGCAGCCCTGTGCTGCCCAGAGCACAGAGCCAATGCGCCGCCTTGGCTACAGGCAGTGAAGACAAGGAACACGGGGAGTGCAATCCCACATTTCCATCTCTCTAAAAACGGGACATCTACAGGATGGGCGTGGAGAGGTTAGATTTCTCATAGCATGAAAAGACACTGGCCCAAAAGGATTTGCACACCTGAGTATTATGCTCATAAGAATTACGAGACTCATCTAAGTCTTTATAAAGTCTTAAAATACAGTTGTGGTAATTCAGGGCCAGTCCTTTCTCTTTTACTGGTTAACTTCACTGAAATCAACTCGATCTGGAATTCTAACAGCAAAGCAAACATGGAAAGTTAATAAAATCAGAAGACACTGAAGGTGTAAATACAGTGCAAGTGTTGGTTTTAGTCTTTTTGACTGTTACAGCCTGATAATTTTACATTCTGTGCTTTAATTTCAGGGAAAAGCATAGATGTTGTGTGTCAGAACATACACACTAGCATATATACATGTATACATCATACACACTTGCTGCAGAATGCAAGGGCTTCCAGTGGCATATGATTCATAGTACCAATCTATCACATGCAGGTTTTTTTTTTCATATAAAACCAAATCAATTTTAGAGGTGCCCCTCCCCCTGCATATATAAGTATCCATTAACGTGTATTCACATGCATTATTACCCACTCATTGATTTATGCTAACCAGATTTATTTTTTAAATTCTTTTTAATGTAAGCTATAAATTATTTTAGTTGCAACACCTAGCCAGAACACTCCAGTGACCACAGTACTCCTGGGTTTTATGGTAACTAATACCTCCATTGGCAAAACATTCTTAATAAAATGACTCAAGTTTTGTTTGCTTCATATTGCTTCATTTAAAAAAAAAAATTATGTACAAACTTTGCTGTTAGTACACTTCAGATTCTCTGAAGTGCAGTAAACTATGAGAGCTCATTATTCAGAAGCACCTAGACTTTTTTTGACATTAAATGGAAGCCATCAGCAACAGACATTGTATGGAGAATTCATCAGGTGGATGAACAGTGCACATCAGTAAGTATGAGATGAAACTGTTTTCTAAACAGCTGGTAGCCTTCACAAAACAAATTATGTGTGATGTGGTCAGTCCTGCTGAGACAGCAGAAGGACGTAAGAACACAAGTGACTCAAGGGTCAGTGTTTATCCACATTAATGTAGCTTTGGTTCAGAAATTCTTTAAGTGTTGTAGAGCACCTGGTTTAGTGACAAAACACATGCATCTCACAGTGCTAACAGTATAATGCTAATAAACTATAAACTGCAGCTTTCAAATATTAATAGCATTTAATAAAAAAATTTACAGAAATATTCTTGTTGACAAATGTGCAGTACAAATGCAAGCTCCTTGGCCACAAACTCTAATTGTGTGCATCAGTTTTGTGCTGGCATAACAGTGCAAGTGCTGGGATTCAAGTATGATTTTCCATGTTTATGTTAAGCAACAGAAATTACATGATGAAGTTTGGGGAATTTTCTGCTCACAAGGCCAGGATGTGAGAATCAAGCAAAGCAACGCAGCAAAGGAAATGTTTAATTTCCCTCATCTAGAAGACATAAAGGAGGGAAAACACATTTCACAAGCAAACCAGCTTCACATACCACCAACTTATTGCTTCAGCTAAATCAGCTGTACTAAAATACAGGACTAGAAGTTGCAATCTAATCTGCCCTCACATGAAGAGAAGATGAAATCTACAGTGCAAGTCCTCCATGAAAAAGGATCAAATTGCAACACCAGAGTCCTGTTTCATAGGACAGAATTTATTCATCATTCAGTTTTGCCTGTGAATTAATTTTATTTGTAAATCAGTTAGATCACAGTCTAAAGTACATTGTTTATATTTCTGTGTTTCTAGAGGTACTACTTCATGCCAATTCAAGTCTGCTCAACAACAGAATATAATATGAACACTTGTTTCCAAAGAATTGATGAAATTATTGCTGAAAGTTTTAGGGTCAAAATTAAAACTTATTTCACCAAATCAAGTCTTTACTTCACTTAAAAAAATCTGACATCCTACTAATTAAAAAAAATGAAACAAAAACAAAACAAAACAAAAAAAAACCCCTGAACTTATTAGGGTTTTTTTCAATTAAATAATAATCTAAGATTTTACAAGATATTCACATTCAGGCAACTGTCTCCTGACTCATCTGGCTGAATGACAGATGCCATAATAAAAGCAAGAACACTACTCTCACATTCTTCCTGACAGCAGTGATTAGTGCAATTTACCACTGCACCACACAGTTTTAATAGTGCAAGGTGTGCCTGCTGACATTTCTCACAATCACCTGCTACATGATCATTATTCTCAGATGTCTGTATCTGTAATTTTCATTAGAATTTTGGCATTTATGTTAACACTTATGAAAAACTATGGCTTTATCCATGAAGTATATAGCCTACCTAAGCAAAATTTTTGAACCATTTATTAAAACAATAAAACTGAATTGGAATGAAAGTTACTTGGTTAAGCCATACGCTGTGTTGCCACTAAACTCAAGATCTCAGGGTTAGCTACAGAACACCAATATGTGTACTTGTGCATCTGTTACAGTCTTTAGAAGTTCATTTAAAATGTAACACTGATAAAACTTTTTTTACATCTAAGTTTGATAATTTATCTTATTTTTTGCAACATGTTAAATTACTTGTATCCAAAGTGTCATCTGAGTATCGCTGTATTACAACAGGACTGGGACTGTAAGAAACCCATAAATGCACATGTAAGAAGGCACTTGTCTTCCAGTAGTTCAAGTCAGAGAAGGCCTTACCCAGACAGTGGCACCTTACACTTTGAAGGATTAGCAGATGTCCCCAGGCTTTGCCACAGTCTCAAAACCTGTCCTCGTGTCCCTGGACAAAGGTGCTGTGTGTGGTCTATAACACCATGAAGCTCATGACGAATTCCAGTAGTTTCTGCCTGTTGCTCTGAGGTAGGAACGTAGTGCCAAGTTCCAAAATGGTGTCTTTCCTTTGCTGAGTCTGCTTGAAAACCTGAAGCACAGCATGAACACATGTAAGCATCACCACGTTAAAGGAATCTTCTTTCTTCTGAGATTAAAATGTTACGGTCTATACTAAGTTTTTCCTCATTTACAAGACTTCTTTCTTTTCATTTCTTTTAGGCTTAGATGGCAATGCCTTTAGGTATTATTACAATTCACTCAGTGTTGAAGCCCTTCAGGCGTTATGGAAGAAAAGAAATTGAGAAATAAGTACAGTGCGTGATAAACAGTCAAATCTTAACAGTGAGGGACAAAACAACCAATCAAAGGCATCCAATTGAAAGTGTAAGCACTTTAAAAACAAGAATTCAGATGCTATGCTATAAAAGATGCTCAGAAAACATTATCTAGCTCCACTTTTCATTCTAGCTTATCCAGCTGTGTGAAAATGATGGATTCAGTATGTGTTTTCCTCACAGCCATTCAGAGTCTACAGAAAGATACCTTTACCAGGCCAACTATTGTTGGATTATTCAATATATCAGAATCTAAAGGCAAAGACTTCAAAACCCATACCCAGCAACATTTTGCCTAAATGTCAATACTTTCCAAATTATAATGCTGCATCTTATCTGGCATTCAGGAAGCCATGCCAGTCTGATGACAGAAAAACACTTCACTTGCAAAATCTAGCTGGGTGATTTATGATTTAAAATACTTGTGGTAAAGTACAAAATTGAACGTTTATCTTAAAGGAGACCTGTATCCTCATGGTGAACACTGAAGGTGTATAAGGATGGTTCTTCTGGAGCATCAATCACCGCTAAGCCAAAATTCAATAACTAATGCTTTTTTAAAGATTTAAGTAGACTTCAAAATTAAATTTAGCTGTTACTGAGCACAGAACATGCTCTCAGCATTTCAATATTGTTCAATAGGGACACCGAGTAGAACAGAGGAACTTCATTTGCTGTGACTAAAAATGCCTAGTCACCCATCCATCCAGACAGGCCTTCCCAGGGCAAGAAGTGCCCTGCTCTGCAGCTTGTGGTCTCTGTTACAGCCCTCAGCCTAAAGGAAACCAAAATGCTCCAAATCCACAATACATTTCCACAGATACAGTCTCTGATTTTAAAATGACACTGAACAGATTCCTTGAAATGTCCAAATTGTCCTCATTATTGAAATGAAACTTAACAGTTGTCAGTTCTGACCACCAAACACTTACTCCAATTTCCTTGAAGACTTTCACTGCATTTTTCACATGACTGTAGGTAGCACTCTCAGCTGCAAGAGAGAAAACCCAGAGATAAACAAACTGCAATTCAATTTGGGCTACCTTGTGGTAGAAAGAACAGAATGAAACAAACCCAGTTCCAAAATCGGTTTAACATACCATACACAGCAACATTCCTCTCTGTCCTGCTTATTAAGTGCCTGTGTAGCTTCTGAATATATTCAGACTCTAAAACAGGACCACTAAAATTGTGCACAAAGATGACAGCAGAGCTGTATGCCTCCAGTAATGGTCCCAGTAACCTCTGCAGGAAGGTGATGTACTGCTGGTGCTCTTGAGACTGGCTCACCTAAGAAAAGGCAACAAAACGTTCAGTGACAGAGTGGAAACCAGAAACAACCTGCAAGGCACAACATGTCCAAACAGCAACCAAAACAAAAACAAAAGCACAAAACCTATACAAAAAGAAGTGTGGGGGCACAGCACAATATGGGAGCACAGCAAAAGAGGTTTATCACAAGGGACAAAACAGGCACTGAACATCACAGACCAATGCTATTTTTTCCTCCTCCAGGATATTACTATTTTCCCAAGATAAAATTAAAGACATCATGCTGTTCTGCAGCCAACAGAAGGGCTGCCCTATATTCACAGAGACAGACAGAAGTTTTCACGTGTTAACAAGATATCATAAAGAGTGTTTGTGTCAGCTCTGAGAAAACTAGTAATATATCTATGAAGTGAAATATAGGCTGAATATAAACACCAGCTGGATGTGCCCCTTTTAGACTGCCATAAATAAAAAGAATAAAACCAAAGTACTTGAGTCTTTATCAGTTTTCAGGACTCTAATCATTGCTCTTCCACCTCTGCAAAGATTGCTTATGTTTCTTCAGCTACTTTCCTCATGGGAAGGAGACAAATGACTGTACAAAAATACTAACATTGCAAACCATAAGCAAAGTAATTTATATCTCTCACAAGAGGGTTCAACATTAGTAGCCTAAGGAAAATATTACCTTCAGGTAGCAATCTCTCTGCTCCTCTCCAAAATCACTGTCTTCATCCTCCTCGTCACTTCTCCAAGACAATGGCTCGGGGAGCTTTTTATTCCACTGCTGTTCTGTAAGACTGGGGCTAACATCCTCCTGATCATCCTGCTTAAATTTCAAAAACAAGGTGGTAAATAGGTAAAACTCCAAATCCAGGCAAGCAATAGGTTTATTTTATAATCTCATGTGACTTAATGCATTTATTAACCAGTATTTAATGGATGCAGGCGAGACTCATAGGCAGCATTGAGAAAAGGAAAGAGAAGAGACATTTGGTGAAAAAGACTGGGTTTTTTTTTTCTTGCTTCCTCCTGGGTGCCAGGGTTTGTTTACTGTGCACAAAAAGAAGTTTATGAAGCAAAGATATGCTGAATCAGCTGCCTCCACTCCTAAGGTTTTCTTTGCTCTGTGCACCTCTGTCAAACTGCACCATACAGTGACTCCCCTACAACCCTGAAACTGCAAGCTGAGGAGTTTTACTGTAATTCTGAGATCAATACAAAGGAATTAAAGAATGACAAAAGGTCTGGACTCCTGACTCCCGTAGAGTAGAAAGTAAAAAAATCCATGTAGCTATGCTACATTTGAAACAGCTTCAAAAATAAAATAAATCCCAAGTTTCAAGACAGTACAAAAATAGGTGTCCTCCTTAGTAGCCTTACTGGTAAAATGAAATTACACACAGAGTCATGAAGCATCACAGGCTGACTGTACCCAACTGTCTGAGGCTTAGGAATGAAGCAGTCTCAGTCCTGGGCACATTGTTACAAGCTTTCAGTAACAACATATACTTAGAACAAGTCTCACAACTAAGGAGCCTAAACCACCCAGAGTACAGTACACCACTCCTGCAGTATCTCTGCCACTTTACCTCAGCCACCAGGAGAATGCCATACTGGATCAGCCTTTCCACAGACTCGTGGCAAACTTGATAGATCACCTGGCAAGGCTGCACAACATAAAAGGAATGCAGTGAAAAAGTCACATCCATTACACCCATTACAGCAACATCATACCCTGTTCAGTATGAATGTTTTAGATATAGCAGTATTATTTTTTTATGCAAGCTGTTAAACTTCTATCAGCATAATCCCACTACACCACTCTTGTGTTTATCCTGGCAGACATTAAAAAAAATTATAGTGAAATAAGATATTTAAAACATGTCCAAGATTTGTCCAAAATGCATTATCACTGGTAGAAAGCCACATTAAATATTCTCCCTTTTTAATAGCCTCTAACCAAAGTTTAGTTTGTTAACAGTTCTAGAATAAAATCATCATGAAATTAAAATTATTGAAACTCATAACAGTGATCTATTTGGAATTTAAAGGAAACTACACTTCCAAGAAATTCTCTTACATGTCTTGAAACTGAATAAAAAAACCCAACCAATTTACATTATTCATCATCATTTAGGAAATATTTTCTTAGTTAAAAATAATAATCAATTATTAACTCTGAAAGCAGAAGGATAATATTACTAAAGAATTCCAGTATATGATCTAACATTACTACCCAGACAAAAATACTAAATTTCGCTTATGCTTCTGTAAAACTGCACAAGTCAGATATAATACAAAAGAACTAATTGAAGAATCTCTAGCATTTTAAGTAACTTCTACACATAAGAAAAAAGAACATCTAGCACTTAAAATTGGAAGTATGCAGTGTCTGAAAAGTGAGATAACATCAGCTCTTGTCAGTGTTTTGTAACAACAAAAACTGAAGTCAGGCCATGTTTAAAATTTCCACTAAGTACTAGGTGTGACACAACATGAGTGCTGTACTCCTGTGCAAGTAAGGGATATCTTTAAAATATGGAGCCTTACTTCCCAACACAATTTCAATCACCTGGGCAAACTCACAGGAGCTGGGTACTCACAATGACTTTTGTTTCTTTAGGTAAAAAACAAAAAAAATAATAGTTTAGGCAGAATGCAAATACAGCTGTGATGATCTAATGACAGGAATGACACAAAATATGTTAGAGAAGCTGCTCTCTCAGCTTCCCACAACTCGAGGTGGCCTTCTTAACGCTGCCTTTCTCAGGAAAGGCCTAAAGCACAGCAGAGATGTCCTAGGCCCAGCCCAGCATCACCCACTTCAGCACTTGCAGGAGCAGCAGGTGGCACTCAGGGTGTGACAGCCATTGATACCCATCACCATCACACTGCACTGACAGTGAACAGACCAGAGCTGTGACACTTGTAAAAAGCATCCTGTAATTTTAAGGTAACAAGCAGAACAAAAACTGGACAATTAACGCAATTACTTACCAAAGACACAGAGAATTCATTAGAAAGCAAGTAGCACAAGCTGGCAGCTTTTCGGACCAGGTGTTCTTGACTGATTAAGCCGGGAGAAGCACCACTGGTGCCGTTTCTGTACCTCCTGCTCTGAATCGCGTGAAGACTGCAGGCTGGAGCAGAAAAACACAGGCAAAGTTTAATTTTCCAAAGAGCTTTATGGCAAAGGAAACATCAAACTTCTGTTTTGTCCACTTCTGGGGCTAAAAGCAGTCAAATATTACACATGCCATTCAAGAATAAAGACAGACTTAACCACTATTTTGTGTCCAGTAATGTCAGATCAACACAAAATCTCATAAAAATACTGCTCACCAAAACACAGGTTTTGCCATGTTAGCTCAGAACTCTGATAGTGCCTTGCCTATGGCAGTGACCAATACACAAATACTTCCAAGAAAGATAAAGAATGAGGGGAAAAAAGAATGGGAACGTTCCGCAAACAAAATACAAGTTTGCTTTAAAACTCTTTGTTAAGGTAAACATGAGTTGAAACAGGAAGTGGAAAACTGTATTAAAGTAAATAACACGAGACACTGATGGGGATTTTTGTGCAGATACTTCAAGGGTTACAAGAAAGTCTTTTCCTAATAAACCCCAAAACATACCAATAACAGCCTCTTTAATGAATACATGAAGTATTCCATTGCTGTAGAAGTTGAGCTCAAAGACAGCAGGTATTGTGATGCTGGGAGTGACAAAGAACTCATTGTTTCTGCTCGTGTTTGTGATATTTACACAGTTCCCCAACAAGTGGATGGCATGCATGACAACATCATCTGAGTTCCCTGAAAATCCCAAGTCAAAGTCACGGGCTAGGACCTCCTCCTTCATAGAGAAGAAATCTTCTACCAGTCTGGAAAGATCAGTTCCCTACAAATAAACACAGAATCACACAGTTAAACAATTTTTCTGCACAGGAATCTATCAGTAAACCAAATGATCAGGTATATATCAAACACAATACACTAACTGCCAATAATCCAAAGCACAACAGTCTTATCAGAAAAACTGATTTTCACTGAGGTTTTGATGAAGTAGTTCCACATGTTTTGAATTACATGCAATTATATTTTACAGCCATGGAACTATTTGGGAATGCAAGGTTTTTCTTTGCTTCTTGGTTTATTTCATAGCCTACAGAGACCTGAATATCTCAAGATACCTCAAGACCATGTCAGAAGTATCATATTTCCATTACCTATGCTATAAAGTGAATGCTCAGTTAGCTGGGAATATTGCACTTAATAGAACAGAACAATTGGTTTGGAACGTGAAGAAAAGCCTTTCCTCAGACACCTCTTTTTCCTGTTTTCTGCCAAGATGGAGTCAGATCATATTGTAAAATGCTTCTTTGATTCCACTACTTTAGGAAATTGGAAAGACTGGACTGATGAGAATGGTAACACTTCCTCCACAAGCAGGATTATGCAAGTGACCAATATTTTTCTATTTGTTCTCAACTTATGTGCAAAAAAAGCTTCAGACTTGAAGGACTTTTAGAAAAAATACAAAACAAACTCGTAGGAGGAAAAAAATTCTCCCAACTTCCATGCACAAGACTTCAGGAAAACATTAGTATCATTCTGCCATCATAATATAGTATTTTAGTACTGAGGAACAGTAAAATCAATTTGGAAATTAATGGAACAATTTCTAGATTATTCAGTAGTGAAAGTGTTTCGAGATCTAAAAAACAACCCTAATACAATAAATGAAACCCATGCAATCTTTAAAAAAAGCATAACATTTTCAATTACAAAGGTCTATTTCTACATGAGCATTTATTATCATCCCATCAATAATGGCTTGTGTTCAAGCACCCACTGCTAACTAAAATATCAGCATTCAGACTACCTGAAATCCACTTTAATTTAAATGCATCTTTCTTTTTTTAATCAGTATCATGTAATATTAAAAAAATAAAAATATGGATTTTACTAAGTTAACAAGGCCAAAGCAATGTTTGGCTATTTAAGCAACACAGAAGCCTTACCTGCCTGTGTCTGTACAGCAACAAACAGGCAACAATGTGGGTAGACATCACAGCACAGGACTTGTCAGCAGCTAGAGGTGAACAAGATAAATTTGCTGAGCATCTGAGACATTCCAAACACCATTACAAATGAAAGAGTACCCACTATTTAAAAAATAGTAACACTGATGTGGGCACAGAACTGGACCCACCGAATAAAATACCAAGTGTATTATGTCTGTCTAGAAACAATATTAAAATAATCAAAGTAACTTGGACTAAGAAGGCTGAATAAAGCTTAAATATTTACTAAGGTAAGTACTGTTTCCTGTGTATCTCTGGTACCACAAACCACAGACCTACTGACTGAAGCATACACCACATAACCTATAAAACATGGCAACACTGGTCCATGCAGCCAGATGAGTTCATGTATGATCTTAAATAATGCCATTAAGACACTCCAATAGCTCCTTACATGAAGAGACAAGCAATGAGTGTATCAGTATGACAATCAAGCACTTCAAAACACAGAAAGTTTAGTGTACTAGTCCAACAAACAGAATAAAAATCTGCTACTTGATCAGAAAGAGTTTATTAAACTTTGAAGAGAAAGGAGGGAAACAAAGGAAGGAGAATTGTCAAGATTATGTAAGTCATGAAATGATCACCTGAATGGAGACAATTAGGAAGTGTGACATTACCACACAGAAAATGCATGCTGCCCGCAAAACCAAACAGGCAGCTGACAGCAACCTGCTCCAGTGGAACGTGTCACTGCCTATAGCAGGGGGGTTGAAATCAGATGATCTTTAAGGTCCCTTCCTATCCACACCATTCTGTGATTCTGTGGTATTGATACTCTTCAACACTTACTGAACAAAATGTGCTCAGCCAAGTTGGCTATCAGCTCTCTTCTGAAGGGTTCGCTGGTGATATCCCTGGAGTTGGGCAGCGAGGCTTCTGCACCTTCATCCGCAGTATCATTAGCTCTGAATACAGAATGAAAATTACCATGATGACGTTTAGATTCTGATCAAAATGTAAAATAATATAAACTGATTTTTTTAATGTACACTTAACTGAACCACAGCACAAAATACCATTACAGTCTGGTAAGGGCAGAAAATGTTATCAGCAAAAAGCTCTAACAACTTTTCCTGATTATTTCTTTGCACTGCACAACAATCCACGATAAGACTACCAGAATAAAAATTGCAAGCTTTTTCTATGGCTAATCATGACTTTGCTGTAACACAAATTGCTCTTTTTTTTTCCTTCAACAAATATGGACAACAGTAGAAAAAATAAATTTGCCTAAAAGACAGCCCAGTTTCTCTACAAATTAGAAATAGTCTTTTTATGGACTTACAACTTTCTAAAGGTACAGGACTGACTTTGCCCCCACCAGGCCCACACAGGTTTGTATAACTCCTGAAAAAAACAGCTAAAATGTGTATCTATGTAACAAATGCAGAACTAACCCTTGAGCAGTTTTGCAGTTCTGACAGTCGCCTCCTTGAAAACAAAGTACTCACTCACAGGTCCTGTTTGCTTTGAAACTATTCCAAAAACCTTGTGAAATGTTTGTGAGGTTTAAAAACAAATCCTTTACTTTTCCCTAAGCATGTCACATTTCCCCCTAAATTATTCCATAACATTTATAAACAAACCAACAGAGGTTACTAAGAAAAAAGAAAAAAGACTACTTGAATTTATTTGAACAGAGCTCATCAGGAAGAAACTAACTCTTATAATAAATTGCAGTTAGAATTGCCTAAGTTTTGCACTTTTCTATAAACAATTAGATTATCCATGGGGAGTTCAAGCACCGCTTGGAATGTAATGCAGAACACTAAAAAGATAAACAAACAAACAAATCCCAACCTGTCCTCCCTTTCAACAACACCCCAAAAAATCTCTACCTTGATGGAAGTATAGCTGGTAACAAAGCTTGTTCCAAAGAAAAAGGAGCAGGCACAGGTTTTTGGCTTTGGCTGTTTACATATTCCTGTTAAAAAAAGGCTCATTAATTTTGTACTTTTTCCACCTTATTCTTGCATTCAACTGATAATGCTATTACAGGAAAAAGGCAATTATTCAAAAATGCAACTGATTAAAAATAGCCGACACTAAAAAAGCAGTAATAAGGTCAGAGATATTAAAAGTTTTCAACAGCTTATTCACTTTTGACTTTATTTTATGCAAAAAGTAGACTTCTCACAGCAAGGAATCTGTACTTCATAAAAATACTTGCAATGAAAACAACACATAACCTCTGTCAGCACCCTGCTGTGAACAACTCCTTTGAGATGAGTTCCACGATTAATTTAATGAGAACTGCCTCATTAACATGAATGAGAGCAAAACCTAGCACCCATTCAGAACCAGCATGGAGACTGTAATTATTGCTTACTCCTGCCTTCCTCAAATGCCCGGAGAACTTCTAAGGGGAAACACTACTCCACAAAACTCCAGTTGCAAGACACAAACTAAAGCCCCCAGGAAGCAGGCAGGGTACTGCATGCTTGGAATTCCTGAATCCCAAATTTCTCAACAGCCAAACTCCTCTCCTTATAGGTTAAAATTTACACTATTCTGTTTTCAGGACGCTGTGTTCCCTCAGTTTCTGTAAAGAATGGGAAACTAAAGAGCCACTTAACCTGCTGGTCAGGAAAACAGCTCCCTCCCAGGAAAGCTGCTTAAAAGACTTCCACAGCCTCTTTCACACTCTCTTCTGCTTCCAAGCCTGTGCCCAAAATTAACCCCCAAAGTTCATCTGCTTTAGAAAACCCTGCAGTGACACAACTACAGTTACACTTCTGCAAATGTGAGCTAAGGCACACTTTAACGATTTATGTCATTTGTCACCATTCTAGAGCACAATAAGCAACACAGGTACAAATGAGACCTGACAGAGGCTGCTGGGAAGGTACAGAGCGATTAGCATTTCACTAGATTAAGAGGGCAGATAACCCTCTTTTCCTTACACTGATCCAAGAAGAGTTGTTAACTCCCTACCAAGAATAGCCCAAGCCTTCTCTTTTGGAAGTGAATTAGTATCTTCCCCTACTACACTAATTATAATGCAGTGCAGCCGGTCACAATAATTTCATGCTGTGGTAACTGAACCCTCCATAAGTTCTCCAACCCTACTGCTTTTTCTGAGAGAAGTAGGGCAGAAAGAAGAACACCTAATTAATTTGAATAATGTCCTAGTAAGTTGCTGTTACAGTGCTTAATCTTATTAAAGTCACACTAAAAATAAGGTATACTGTGGCAGAACACAGATTAGTGAAATATAGATTAGTACCAGCAGATTCTGCAAAGAGATCTGAGAAAATTTAGAGTAAAGGCAGATACTGCCACACTACCCCATTCTCTGAGAAACTACAGAACAGTAGACAGTGAAGTACTGTAGGTAACAGTTGTGAACTAATAATGATGACTTTCAAAGAATATACAAATTTTCATGATATATTACCCATGACACTTTTATAGCTACTAATTTGCTTAGCAATTTTAAAAATCCAGCAAGATAAATGCCCTTCCTCAACCATTGCAGATGTCATTAAATTAAACTGGAAAACAGTATTCAGCTTCCTTCAACTCCAAATGTCTCTACAATGTAAAGAATTACTAGACAGAATAAGGATCATTTTAAAGATTGCTTGTTAAACAAACAAAGAACTCCACCAGTAAGAATACTTAGACCATTTCAAAACTAATATATCAACTCTGAGACTATTTCTGCTTAATACAAAGGTGCTCAAAGACTCAAACATTCATCAAAAACAGGGATACTTTTGTCCTGCCAGAATGGACTGCAGCAGATAATGCTAGTGATGATAACCAACAATGAGAAAACTGAAATAAATGTGTCCCACTATTGAAACACCAAAAATGTCAAACCTTCAAAAAGACCTTCAAGACATCAAACTTACTTTTAAGGAAAATGGTTGTGCAAAATCCACTCTGACACACCCATAATTCTTCCGCAGCATTCTGAAGACTCCTCTAGCTATACTCCAAAGACTTTCATTCTTCTTAGGCTTGCCCTAGAAAACATAGGTGGTTGTTTTGCTTTTCTTCCACTTTGCAATTAAAAGCTTATGTTTAAAATTAAAATGCATGCAACAGCAGACAAAGCAAGTCCAAAGCTTTTGACACACCTTATAACTTCAGGTACATCCAGAGAACTATTTTTCTCTGTAGATATCCCCTTGAACATATTACTTGTCATGTCATGAATTTGCATTTAGAAGTGTGTCACCTGTACCTCAGCACTCCCCGTCAGAAACATTTTGTGATTCATGGCTCAACAGGAACCCTGAGTCCACAGAACAGAGGACTAGCACAACCTTTAACTATGTAACACATTTTCCTGCACATAAGCAGAAAATTTCCCAGGCAAAACAAGTTGTTTGATTGCTCTTACCAGCTGTTCACTGTTATAGTGACCTTCAATTATGCGATCATAGGAGATTCCCACAGGTATAATTAGGACATCGGGAGTAGCATTTGAGAAGAGAGCATCCACCACCACAGACAGAAGACCCGCTCTAGCTCCAGATGTCTTTCCACTTCGAGACCGTGTGCCTTCCAAGAATATTTCTAGAAACTGCTGCTGTCTCAACAATTCCTCTATGTGCTGAATACAAAAAGATTGGAAAAGGGAAAAAATAAGTATCTAATGATATTGGCATACAAATATATAATAACATACAATTATATTTCAGATATATTGTAGACAACCATTTCCTTTTAAAAGCATTAGAAGATCATGACTTGGCATAAGTACTTGCGGAAAAAACTCCAGTAATTAATTAATGCCTGACACAAGCCCAGACCTATGTGCAACTGAATTTTCATGAATATACAAGCAGTATAATGACATTTGTTCAAAAAGCATCCTAGCGATGGTTGATGCAGTTGATTCATATTCAACTTTCCTTCTGGTTCACCAGCACATCCCATCTTCCAAGATGCAAATACAGCTACTACACTGAATGGCACAAAGGATTACATCAACCCATCATGAACAGACACTTTCATTGTGCTAAGTGAATCAGTGTAGAGATGCCTCAAAGCAAAAGACATCAGTGAAAGAAGCATAAGTTAACTCAGAGAGTATTAATTTGCAGTTCTGACATAAGCATAAGTTAACTCAGAGAGTATTAATTCCTTAATAAGGAATTCTTTATTAAATTTTATTCTTTAATAATTCTTTAATTAACATTCTTTAATAAGGATTATGCAAGGTGGATATCTGCTCATGCTCAAAAGAGCTGAGCATGCAGTTTTCTTTATTCTGTAAATTCAAATCTTCAAATGAAAATGAATCCCCTTTTGCAACATAAAACTTAAGACAAATTCAAAGCAATAAATACATCTCTAGAGTGATGGAACCCACTTTTCCCACTTGCCACCCAAGTGAAACTCTGCCTACAGAAAGAAAGACAAGAAATACACACCACATAGAGCAAGGCTCTGTACAGGAAATCCTTACGACCGTCAGGGTTCTGATCCAACTTCCGACGAATGAAAAATCCTCCCAGCTTGCGGATCAGTGTGCTACACGCCAAAGAAGGATTATACTGATTGATTTCAGTTTGCAGGAAGCTACTACATCTCCAACAAATACTTCCTTGCACACAACAGGGATTCAAATAACTGAAATTCTTAAAGACTAAACTGTATTACACTACTTGCACATGATGGGATATTTCTCTATTTCACTTATGAACTGGCTTCTTTGCACTGTCATGCTCCATTTCACTGCCTTAACAGGCCACTGACCAGGAGATTCTTGCACACCGAGATGCTGGTGACCCATGTATGAGTTCACCTGAGCTGGCCCCAGTCTGTGCTGTGCTGCACAGACTGCACGGCGTGCATGCCCGTGGTGTGCCGCACACTCCTCCCAGCTGCAGAATCAGCTCACCCAGCTGATTTTAACAGAGCAATCTGCGGGCAGCTCCCACTTGGCATCAGCAATTACACCAGTGCATGGTCCTGCATTTATCTCATAGTGAGAATTTCTCGTGAGGACATCCCTTCTGCTTGACAGAAGCAATGATGAATAGGGCTGTTTTCTTGAAAAAAACTCCTTTACTGGCTCAAAAGACCAAACAGGAGTACCCCTTTCTGCAGACAGGATGCTATGTAGGGATCATGGGCCTGCTGAATGCTGCAGAACTCAGGGTGCCCAGTGCCTAAAGTAATGTTAGATTATCTATGCTAAACTTTCTTTATTCTGCTGGCACTAAGAACTAGCATTTTAATTGCTAATTTATATGAATGCCTTTTTCACTGGGATTATTACAGACCAGACTGGTAAAACAACCTTGAAGTCAAGTTATTCCCCTTCTTTCCTCATCATTTCCTATAATATCCAGTTGTTCTTTAGATACCAAATATGCCCAAATTCTGTCTCAGTGGCAAAATATTACCTAAAATACCTCAGGTTCTTCAGCCACCAGAAATATAATTTAAACACAGACTCAAGTGGAATACTTTTCCACAAAGTATTATTCACCCAGTACTGTTGTTGCTCGTTAGCCAGCTCACTAAACTGCATGAAGAGCTGTCCATTCACAACTCTTTCTCCCGTATCATCTTTCCTTAGTCATCTAACCACTTTGAGACTCCAAAAAAGGAATATCCTTTCTCCTACCCTACTAAGGTTGTAACACAGCTTCTCAGAAGGATGTTGTGATGCCCCCTCTCTGAACATGTCAGAGGAACCAAAGAAGTTCTACATGATGGCCCAATAACAGTCAGATAATTTTACACTTGCACACTTTGTGCAATAGGTCAGATCCCACCACCTCAGTCTTTCTTCAAATAAGGAGAGATTATTACCTGAAGATGGGGATGTTGAGATTGTTCCCTGCAGCTATGTAGGGTGCTTTGATGTTATGGCAGAAAAGAATGAACGTAAGAAGCAGATAATCAATGTGGGATTTGTGAACAGGCAAAAAGATAAGAGGCAAATTCATCTATGGTGGGGAAAGAAGGAAAAAAGAAACAGGTCAGTTGGTAAGAAACATGGAATATTACTCCTTTTCTTAAATCCACTGTTGAGGTTGCTAGCATCATCTTATCTATACTGATGGTATTTTCCAGTTACCATAATTGAGTCTGTTTACTTCTGGTTTTCCTTCAGCTGGGACAACGAGAACATTTTAGTCAACTTGTCTTTAGTCTTAGTTTTCATGGACTGTAGTTTTGAATTGTATCCATTACATTAACAATGATTAATACTCCCAGTTTCTTCAGACTCACAGTGTTGAGACACTAATCAAACAATTAAAGGGATGTGGAAAATCCTCACTGTCACCAAAGTACTGGTATAGAAATACCAGATAGATATTAGCAAGGAGTTATGAATAGTGGGTTTCCTAAATACAATATTCAAAAAAAACCCAGAAAAGAACAGGAACTTTTTAATTTCTTTCATTTATCTAATCAATATTGCTAAGGTAAATCCTGCAAGAAGAGTTAATTCACTTGAGTGTAAAGAAAATGGTAGCATTCAGGAGTTTGTTTGACCAATTTCAATAAATATTGAAAAATTGGAAACAGATTGCTAGTAAGAAATGGGAAAAGTTTTTTCTCAAAAGTTTTTATGCCAAATCAAAGTAAAAGTGAAAAATCCTGACTAGATCTTCTAATTTATTGCTGGCTGCCTCAGCTCAAAAAGCGGAAATGATGTTGGATGCAAGGTTATCTGAGATAATCATTCAGCCTAACAGTTAAAATTTGATCCTGAATCAAAGGTAAACCCAGAGTTCACATAGTATTTTAGGTTACACAACTCTAGGAGCATATATTTAATTATGAACACTATTTCACAGTGTTCTTATTGTATTTCAGATACAATACAGTTCTACCTACAATTGCATTTCATACTGACTTAGCAGAACTCTCACAAAAAGAGAAGTCCTGCAAATATTATTAGAAACTACTTACAGAAATCTACCTCACTGGATTCTCCCACCCTCCCTTACCTCTGTTGCTGCTTTGACCATTTCTATTTGACCTCTGTGGATCTGGATATTCCAGAAGAAGCTGTTAAACAACTTCAGTAACACCCAGCCAGTCAACCTAAGGGAAAACAAACACAACTCAAAATGCTTCATTTATTTCTGCCTCTGTTTTATATTGCTTCTGTATGACTAAAGGCAAAGCCAGTTAATCTGATAACTTATATTCAAACAAAATTACTATAAAATCCAATTGCTAAACAAGGTTTTGCCTATGGTTAGTAGCCACATTTCAGCCTTCTGCAGTTATGACACAAATCTTGTATCAAACTCAGTGAAGTCTGTGAACTAGGAACATGACAGAGACAAAATCATCCTTAGTAGTAAATGTAGACAGCACAGGAGAAGATTTTATCTAAAATAAGACTCTCCTTGAGATATTTATATCTACAAATTATAAAATTGAATAGGCTAATGGAAAAATTATCTTTCAGTCTATGATGCTGCAAATAGCTGTTCTTGCTTATATGAACCTGAAACAACACGATGCCAATACTGGTCCAAGCATTAGCACCAAAACTAGTTTTGGGTGAAAAGGGGAAGTTTGCATTTAATCTTATCATAAGATATATTCCTTGGAAAGGCAGAGGATTTCTGCTGCATCTGAAAATGAAGAATAACTACTATTTTTGTTGGTATTATGCAGAAAGCTTGTCCATCCTTCCACTCACTGCCAGTATCGATAAGACATTTTTCTTACCTGATTAAAGCAGGTGACACATTTGCTACCATTTCCTGGAGAATTTTCCTAGCTTTTTTCTTCACTTTGTTGATAGCTTTAGGATCCGTCTGAACAAAACTGCCTGGAGTACTTGGTTCAGAAGCTTCATCTACAATGGCCTTCTGGACTCTAACATTAAAAAGTAAAGTTTATGAGACAGCCCCACAACAGAAGAGTCCAAAACACAAACAACAACTCGGAATGAGCTACGTATTATTACAGGAGTAACTTGCAAACATAAAAAGCATCCACGCTAAACTATTGTGTACTCCAAATGCATTAAACTTGATTCAGTTTTATAAGCTCTAATTTAAGAGGCAGGTGATGATTAAATGGGTTCAAAGGTATGTACATGAAACAGTACATACACAATTCACAGGTACTAATACTAAGTGACTGCCAGTTTTCTGAAATGGTTAATAAAGTTAAAAATTCAGGGGGAACAGGTGCAGTCTCATTTTTGTTAATGTTTTCTTTTTCCTGCCACAGCAATTTCACATACCTCATTAGACAGATTTATGCAGTTGCTATTTTGAACTTCTAGATTATTTTTGCCCTTGAATTCTCAGTTTTACCTAGTCTAACAAAATTTTATAAGGACTATTTTCCCCCTTTAAAACATACCCAAGAGACAGTAAATGGCTTTAACACACCCTGACTGTAGCACAATGCAGTCTGCTTTACTTTTCAAAAGCAACACTATCATCTTCAGATGTGACTCAAGCTTTAAAAATTCAGGAGAATTAGGAATGTTAATGTAGGCAGTGTGTGCCCTCTGACAAAAGCAGACCCAAGGAGTGAGCATGTGGTTGAATTTCTTTGTGTCCAAGGAAAACTGATACCTGAACAGCTGATCAGGAGCTCAAGATGCCATTTGAATGAGGCATATGAAACAGAAAACAAGCTCCACAAAGTTAAGGCTGGGTACTCCATTCTACAGCCTTTTTCCATTTTTTGCTGCATTCTCCAGTTACTCAGGGTACTCCAAAATGCTGCTTTCCTATTATTTCTGAAATACTGACAATTTCTGATGACTGCAGTATGACTTTCATGCTAATGACTTACATGAATTAGATAAACAGAAGTTTGAAGAGCTCTCATGTAGCTATTTATCTTTCTGTGTACTGTCTGCTGTTCCCCCACTACACACCATTCATTTAGAGACTTGTAATCCTTAAAATCCCATCTTTTACTATTCCAACAGAAATTGCAAGCTACATTCCTGAAAGGCTGTGCTAAAGATACTGCATCTTCTAGTATTTTAAATAGTCTGATTTTCAAAATTTGCAGTTTCTAAATTAAGGCATATTTTAATGTACTAGAAATTTTTTAAATAGTTAATGTTGTGTTATCTTACCTGCTGCTATTCAGCACATTTTCTGTCAGATTCTTGGCAAACATACCCTTATGAACATCCCTCTCTTGGACAAAAAGGACGTAGCAAAAGCGCCTCGCAAGCCACCCTCTGTACCTACAAAAATATGAAGGGTATTTCAGTGTGATCCTCAAAATATTTTGCTTCCAAAAACAACAGCATTAAAAACAACTAAAAATACAATTAAGAAGCAAAAATAAGTAAAATTGTATAAATGGCTGTCTAAAAGCTTCTCTATATTCTAGTAAATTGCCAATATCTTCACATTAAAAATGAAGCAACTGATGCATAGCATAAAACATCTGAGCCAACATCTGCACCCCTTCAACTCAGGGTGACACTGGCCTTAAAACACCCACAGAATCACAGGACTATAGCAAACAAACTAGCATATACATTTTGTCTGTCCCCTGGAACCAACTCGCCAGCTCAGTGAGGCCAAAAGAAGTGATAGTGTTGATTTCCAATTTGGTGCCCCTTTCCACCAAAGAAAGTAAATGCCCAGCTAAGAGGTTTGTCAACTTCTTCAAGGAACACCAAGCCCGCTTGGGAAAGCTGCTCACGTAAGCACAGGGTAAACTCTCACAAACACTTTTGAAAATATGTTTGCATTAGCCATCAAAATCAAACCCACTTTTTTAGTTAGCTTTTCTTTCTTCATAGTGTTTTCAAAGACCCAGTCCTATGTGTCGTCTCCATATCTTCTCCCAGTAAAGTTTTAGCAAGAGTATAACCACAAAATAATCAGTAAATCTCACTATAAATTCAAGTGTTTAAGGTAACTTATGAAGACAGTCTCTTTTTTTTTAATTAACCCTGTCTTCTACTCTCTCAGCCATACAAGCAGAAATCACCTGAGAAAATGTTATTTGGAATATCAAATATTCCAAATATTCCAATATTCCATCACAGAAGATGCCTGTGACACAGAAATGGCTTACACCCCATCCCCCACAGTGGATATTCATCACTATTCCTCTCTTCACCTCCCTCATTTACCAGGCCAGCAGTGGACAAGCCACCACTTACACAAACCAAACACCTGCGACCCCCAAACATCAGAGCTGATGTGATGGGGCAGAATTAACAGGTGGATGAAAAATTAAATTCTGGCAATTTCTAAGACCAGAGCAGTAAGAACACTTATGCAGTAAGAATGCAAAACCCCTGTCCTGAGGTCTGCTGGTGCAATGCCTGGCTGCTGCTCCAGTGAGTGTCCCAAACTGAACCGTGGGTGACAGAGCTCATGGTGGTTTCCATGCTGGAGCCCTGCCAACGTCTCACCCGTTGTCATCACTCGAGTTACTTACTGATCTTGGCTGTTAAACCTCCTTACCACACTCCAGTAAATTTATACATGTGTTAAAAACAGTGAGGAAAGATGAGACAGAACTTTTACACTGCAAAAGGCCAAAGCCCTAGAGTACACTGTAATTAAGATGGGTGCACATGCATGAGCCATGGGCACAGAGCGGTATGGAATGACCACACAAATTTTCAGACCAGCTATTCATGCTGTCAGAGAAGAAGAACTGGTAACTCTGTTTTAATTGCTTTTTTCCTTCATCCCCCCTCTCTTTGGAGTTTGAGAGCCTTACTGATTTTTCTAGAAAGCAAAGATAAGGATATGATTTGTGACAAAAATATTTTTTGGTAACTATGAACATAGAACAGCATACAGCTATTTCAGGGATCTGTCAAGGTACAAAGGCTTCTACATTCATTTTACAGCTAAGACATAATGTAGTTTAATTGGAAAAATCTGTTTTCTGATCATGAAGCAATAAGAGAAGACAAAAATGACACAGAATGGACCAGTCAAGAGACATTTAAAACTGGCAGTTGTGTCTCAGATAGAGGCTGTCAATACAGTTACAGCATGCTGGCAGTTAAAGAAAACCCTCTTGCTTACTAAAGCCAGGAAACTGTGACTGTGTAGCCCCATGAGACATGAGAATTCATTAAAATTACCAATTTTCACACTATAATGACACTGTATTTCTCACTATTCTGAGCTAGATGCATTTATTTCAGAATAATTCATTAACCCATATTTTTTCTCCTCATATTTCCAATTCAAGTAACTTTGACCATTCAAAACCATTCAAGAATTAGACTTTCGAAACTGATTTTAAAAAAGTTAAACAGTATTTCTGTTATTTTTCTGTATTCCAAACTACAAGCTCAACTCTTAAAAAACCCATAATTAATACAAATTTAATAAAGAACAGCTTCTAACATTAGCTTTCTCCCTCTCAAGCACACACAATGCAGCCTTTCTTTCACTCAGACACTTTGGCTCATTTCTTTCAGGCTGCTGGCCTCTCTTTGTTTGCTCTGACTCTACAACAAACACCACAGGACCTACTTATGCTAATGATTACTGTAAGAAAAACTTAGCAAGCATTATTAAATTTCCAAAGAACAGAATATTTTTGTGCAATTCCAGTATCTTCATCCCAAAACACAAGATATGATTCTGATAGTGCAAAGACACATCTTCATTTTTTAGATTTTTTTTTCACTTATACCACACTTTTCAGAAGCTGCACTCTGCCACTGAGGCAGAGAAGAGACAGATTCATAAGACATATTCAGGTTAATTGCTATAAGTGGTAATAGTCAACACCTAAATTGTGAGCCAGATCTGCTCAGTAAATTAAAGGGCAGCCTGAAGTCACTCCGCATAAGGGAATAAATCGGGTGCCCTCAATATTATGCTACAGATGCTGCCATTTGCATGAAAGGAGAAAGAATTTTTTTTGTGAAAAAATTCTGGGTTTTTTGTGAAACAGGTTTGACCCCTACACTCCTTGCCTATAACCCCAAAGGACTTTGCCCAGTTCCCAAATACACAGAGCAAGATTAAACAAGCATGTTACTGAAGTCAGCACCAAAGCTATGCATTTTAGGACCACAATATATACCAACTCAGTCTAGATCATAATAAAGATTTCTCTGTCATAAAATCAGAGCACATTGAATTTTAAAAGCAAAAGAAACACTTGCTACAATACCTGGTATGTGTTTCATTGATATATATGACATTACGTAGACCCAAAGAAGGAATACTAGAATTGAAGAAGTTATCCTGTAAAAGCAAGAAAAAAAAATTGATGGACTATTTCATTACATAAAAATAGCTTTGCCTGTTACATTCATCATAACATTTAAGATAATGCAATGTTTTTCATTTTTACTATAATCAAAGCCAAAACCAGAGAAGTGTTGAACCTGTACAGTGTGAACAGTACACAAACTTCTAAAATGAAAATGGAAATTCTAATCACTATTCCCAAGTCCAATACTTTCAAAGCACTCTCTAGGCTTTACTGTGTGGTTGCACTGGTTACGCTTTTCAAGCCACAACATTTCAGCAGATTCTGATGTAATATAAACCAGGACTTGTCATAATACAGAACTCATCTTTGAGACAGAACTTTATTAAGCCACACTGGGCATTAGTGTAACCACGAGCATTTGATGCTCAGTCTATAGCATCTGATTTGCCAGCAGAACAAGCATCATGTAAAAACAGCCCAAGGGTCAGGATATCCATCCATGGTTAGGTGGCAAATCTCCACATTCCTGCTCTGCCTGAACAACAAACTCAGTCCAGCCTTGTAGAGCCTCCACATGCCAAGGTATTAACTGGGATGAGTTTAGGAGCACTTCCACGACAAGTATTCCTTACCAGGAAGACCTAAATTCTACTCTTCCATAGTCCAAGTGAATACCTTGACCAAGAGGCTGATTTCTTTCTACCCAAATGATACATAATTAAAAAACTGGTACCTTGCCAGCAGTAAACTACAGCTAAAACTACTGGAACTGTACATGTCAAAGAAGACAAAAAAAAGGGACAGCGAAGGAGAAAGATGGTGACCAGCAACAGCAGAGCTGCAAAACAACCTCACCACCAATTCTGCAATGGGAGTCAGGTAAGAGTCATTTGCTTGTATTTTGTTTAGGACACACCATTTGCCACAAAATTAAAATATATGACTGTCCTATATTATTTGCAAATCAGGTAGAAATTATGTGCTACAGTGAGAGCAGAGTCTTCTGCTCCCTGCTAAAGCACAGCTGTGCTGCACAATCAACCAATTGTTGCTCTAAGGCCTTAAGAGGAAAGTTCAATGTTATGCTAATTTCTTTGACTATACACTGGTGATTTTTTGTGGATCTTATAAGCTGATGACATGTTCTGGTAAAGAGAAGCAAAGTTACTTTTTCTTGGTCTCCCAAACAATCAGCAACAAAGTTAAGTACCACTGAATGCAGGTTTAACCCGACACTTAGAGCACTGGTATAGGCAGGTATAGACTCATCATCACTACGAAACTCAACCTCTAGCAGTACTGTCGTACTTCAGCTTTTCCTTATTTAACTCCTCTCCAGTCCTGTGTCAGGCAGAGCATGTGGTTCTGTGAAACCAACTGAGCCAATACAGGATCTCCCTGCTGGCACAGAGAAGAAGCCCAGCTCCCACCACCACATCCTGGCCTTTCCTCCTGATCTCTATGCCTCACCTCTCAACTTAGAGCACCTGTAGCATTCACTACACCCTTTAATGTCCCAACTTCACGCAGACAAGACAAAAAACTAAGATAGACAGACTAAATGAATAAAGTAAGTAGTTTTTTGCTTGGTTAGTGAACTTGATCAGCCCTCAGGAGAGCAGGAAGGAAAACAAGAGGGAGAAGCAAGACTTTCCACTCTCAGCATTGGCAAGTTGTTAGTATGGTCAGCACACTGAAGGAAATTTGCCTCATTCATTTTCCTGAAGAAAAATAATGAAAAAGGCAGCTCCAAAAAAAGTATTTGGAATCTAATGAGATGATTATCTTTGTTACTGTCTGTGCAAGGATGGTATTTTTTTCCTTACAGCAGAAGGCAACAAAGGGCTTAATAGGTCATGCTCCTTTCTTAAGTTAATGATAGTTAATGAATCTCTTATTAAATGGACATAATACAGAACAAGATTTTTATTTTTAAAGCATAATTCCCAGTTTGAGAGGAACAGCCTAATTACTAACAGACTAATTACTAAATGTATAAAGCCCTAAGCTGAGGATTCACACACACCTTTTTGTAAGTCAAAAGACTTGACTTGTCTGTTTGAAGTAGTCTCAGTTTATCTAATTGTTTGTCTCTTTGCTCATATCATATACAGCCTTCACAGTACCTTTGGATTTCTATACCACATTTGTATGTCATTGCTACAATTTTCTGTTCTGGCAGAGAAACAGAGTGAAATAACTTCTCTCTGGTCAAAGAGGGAAGCAAATTTTCCCTCTAGCTCAGCCAATGAAGGTGTAACTGAGTGCAATCTAAAGCCTGGGGTGTACAAATAGCCAAATTACATGATAAACTGGTTGCAAACTGTATTGTGCCATTTATCAGCATTTTGCATCCTGAGCTTACAGAAAGCCTGCCCAATGCCGTTCAATAAAGTTCACATTTTAAATCAGCTTGCACAACCTCTCCAGAGCCACCAACCTGACACTGTTCCCAGCAGACAAATATCCCCACTATCACAAGTGGCAGTCCTTGTTTCCAGGCTGGGCAGAGAGTCAAGGAATCAGCCAGGTGTAGAAAATTAACTTGTTCTCTCAAGTACAGGACTAAGCAAGTTGGAAAGGAAGCATACTGCTTAGCTTCCAAGCTGTATTTATTCTGTGGATAGAGAATTAAAGTGTCCTAAAAGCAAACTTTCACATTTTTATATGCTCCAAATTCCCATTATTAATCTAACACACCAGATAATTTTGCTATCCCATTGCCTAGTAGGAATTCTGAGGAGCTGGAGAGTTTTGTGCAAGGAGTAAGTCTGCACTGAGTTGTGGGAGACTAAGCATCAAAACAGGTGTGTGCCATCCTTTAATTCCATGACAAATTAAATGTAACCACAAACAACAGTGAAAAACTATAGCACTTCATGAAGTAAAAAACATTGTGACCTTAATTCTGAAAGTAAAGAAACAACTGCAACTTCATTACGCTGCAACTATGCATTATTGTCAAACATAATCCATTCCATAATCTTCTTACCCGGCTCTGGGGAGTGCATACATAGCAACATCGTCCCACAAACGGCCTTTTCCTGCTCAGCAGAGCCTCCTTCCATCTTAAAGTGGCAGACCGGAACAGAGTGGGACGAGAGTTACACTCTCCCTGCAGAACAAAAGACCACTGTGTAAATATGCAGAAATATGTGTTCTGCAGTGTATGGGAAAGCTTTGAGGAAGAGGAGCTGCCAGACACACACAAAAAATTACCCCTCAATTATGTAAAGCACAATTTTTCCCAACATTTTTCTAAAATATAAAAAAATAAAAGCAAAATCTCAATGTTGTACTTATGTAAGCACTGCTGCATGGGTTGACACACAAAATTTTAAAAGTAATGATAACTGTAATTAGAAAAACACCAAAGAAACTGCCTGCTGAGAAAACTGAAAGAAATTAACAGTACACTACATTCTCAATAATGTAGAGGTGCTTGCAATATGAACAATGTATTTTAAAGTTCAACTGAATATCACCCTATAAAACTGCAACAAGACTCAATGTATCCAAAATATTAACTCCATGGCCTCTGTAGGCATTTTCAGCAGTTTCATGCAGAGTGATATGAAAAAGGAACCCCTGTGCCTTCTCCAAAGTTACACTGTCCATCTGAAGATTACAGAACAAAAAAAAATCCAGAGTGACTGCATTCACAGAACTCTTTCTCTGTGTTAGGACATAATGCAAAAATTGTAGTTAAGTATATTTTCAAAGACCCTTTGAAATCTTTGAATTATTTCCATTAAAGTCTACTGAATTATTCCTTGCTTGAGAATGAGAATTGGGTTGTCATTTTTAAACCACATATTTTATTGAGGAGAAAGTTCCTTCCAGTATCAAAAGAGAAGTTACAGAAACAAACGAAACCAAACCCAAAATATTGTTTAAAATAGAACTTCTAAGTGGCAGAGCAACAGAGTAGAACCAAGACTGGAAGACACAAATACAGATCATCACATATTCAGCCCAGTGAGAAACTCCCAGAAAGTCAAAAGCCATGCTGAAGATGCTTAAAAACTAAATTGTGCATGTATCACATTTGGCAAGTAGCACAAACTGGCAAATATTCCAAGGCTAACTCTTCCATCTAAAATAAACAAGTATCAACATGCTAAGCCTGCCATAATCCCTCCTCTACCACCTCCTTTAAGGCTAACTCCAAACCAACTTTGTAACAATGCCATCTTCCTTCCGCTTGCCTCCAGCCCCTGACATACCTCTCCAGCATTTTCTTACAAAACCTCCTTTCCATCTCTTCTGACTTGCCTGCCCTTATTCCACTTTCTTACAAGCCTCTTGGTTACTGCAGCTTGCTGTTCCGTGGAACTTAGATCTAGCTAGATAGAAATCCCAGCTGCCAAGACATCTGCCCTTTTCCTCAACTCTGACCATGTTTCCAGTTCTTCTTCAGTATCAAGTTCAAGCTCCTCCTCTCCAGATCCATGTCTAATTCCTCCTGACCTACACTGCTAAACCATCTACCACCACCCAAGTCCCCATGTGGCTCTTTTGGCTCCACCCAGACCACTCTGCTCACCACCTCCTTTGTCCCCTCCAAATCCCAAGACTCAATCAATGGAGGACACAGACTTTTAATAGGCTCCTTATTTATATCCACCAATTTTTTTCTGCCTCCTGGACTGCACTCCTGCTCCAGCTTCAATGCCTATATGACTGCACTTCAGCATCAAGCTCCTTTCCACCTGCACATTTCAAACTACATCACCCAGAAGAGCAACAAGCTTCCTATTTGACTTTCTGTTTGACTTTGGCAACTCCAGAACGGGATTCTCTACATTTACTGCTATATAAAATGATTAGCAACATCACACCAGATGACTGTAAGACTATCAATAGAGTTTGACAGGATTTTTCTCTTCTACCAACATTATTCTTTGGCACAGAATTGAACTGTTGGCTCCTCCTCATGTTTCAACTTAAATTAAAACCAAACTGTATCATGCATGACAGACATAATTCCTTATCTTCATTCTTCATAACAATAAAAAGTCCACCTTCAACTTGAAGAAATAATAAGATAAATAGGGCCAGTCACATTCCCAATTTTTACTTACCCACTCTTCAGTGGAATGCTTACATCTACTGATGCTGCAGTCTGCTGAGGTGGACAAATAGGAAACATCTATTGTTCCAAGGGACAAAGCAGTTTCATCCATGACACAGGAACTGAACTGAAGATCACAAACTGCAAAATAATAACATGTGCATATATATATTCTGTATATTCATATGTTTATGTATATGCACAGAAACACACACCTAGTTTCAGTGATGGGCATCTAGCAATAAATTAGCAAACTGGTATTTTTTCACCCTTCAGTAAAAGTTCAGTTCCAAAGACGCGTCCTTGCAGCTAGAAATCAGCATGATTTTAATATGCTAAAAACCCCAGCACATTTGACTTCCAAAACCACAGCACACCAACCAGCTTCCTGCACGCTTTTCTCTCCCTGCTCTTTTTCCCATAACAGGTCACTATAGTCCCCTTGTAATTTTCCACTGTTCTTTACTGCATGGTTTAAACCCTGCAGCCATAATGATACGCATGTCAGACACTTTCATAAGTTTACTATCCTCTTGCACTCTGACCTTGCTCTTTCATAATTTGCTTCTCAAGGACACCTATGATCTGCAAAAACTGTCATTAATGTTCTCACCTAATCCTATCTCACAGTATATTTAATGTGTCTGGTCTAGCTGTAGTCAAACCAATTTGCAAATTCCTCGGGAAGACGGAGTGCTCTATAAAAAAGCACACCTCTAAATGTGAACACACTGCTGACAAGTGACATTTCAGTCTTGTGGGATTAAAGAGCAGTAAAGAATTCTCAACCTGATTAATTATTTCGAAATGGAAGTTTTGTAGCTCATATAATGAGCACAGTAAATAATTCTCCCTTGGCCAAATAAAAAAGGAACGGCAAATATACTAAAACAACTTAGTGTTGTACAGTGTATTTGCAAAAAAAAATACAAATTAAACTGCTTTGTTATTGAGAGCCACTGAAATAGGAATCCCAGCATTTTCACCAACAGAAACTGTAAAGAGGCAATACCTCCTCTTCCATCCGTCGCTGCAAGGAAACTTATATCATGGCCAAGCTGTGGGCCATCAGGAATTAGATTGTTCCCACCCAGATTGCTAAGCTAACATCTGCAACAGCAAGATCTAAAACTTTAGTCCAACCTTTCTGCCTTTCCTAGTACCCTCCCCAAGTTGCCACAAACCCATTCTGTAATACGTGCACACAGAGAGCTCCCATTACAACCTGGAGTCTGAGCCAGTATAATCATGCAGACCATTATATCTTTGCACATCCTAAGTACCTAAGTCATCCCTTTATCTTTGCTGGCTGTTACATTCAATCCGCCTTTTATTTAAATTAGTCCTCAGGCAAATTACTATGTAACCCTCCCAATAAATACAAAAAAATGCCTGGAAACCTCAAATGCTGGAACAGAAATGCGTCCCGCTCAAGGTGACCTTGGCTGCACCGGTATATACAAAAGATGAACTTTAAAAAATACGCAATTAAAAGCCCGTTTGAGCAGCAGCAGCAGCCGCCGCATACCTACCTGTGAGCCAACCCGCCCCCCGAGCGCCCGCTCCCCGCTGCGGCGCTGGCGCTGTTCACCTGCCGGCCACCGCCATCCCCGCGGGCTCCAGCAGCGC